>CM044109.1:6656886-6705886 GCA_024174645.1 Lemna minuta
TCGATTTCATGCAATAAAATTTATATCTCCTTAATTAGTATAGTGTAATCAAGGGTCTAATCCATAGGGAGCTGAGGTAATGAGATTAGATATTAAAATGAAAGGTGAGAGAGTGTGGAAGAAGTGAGAGCTAGAAAAGAAGTACAAACGTAAATGCGGCATGTAGAGATGAATATGAGTGATAGTTTTTAGGTTTATTTTTTAATTAGGAGAGAAATATGAATTCCAATGGAAAAATAATGTAGAAAGAAATGTAATGGGGATGATATGATGACGAGGTGAGAAGAGTGGTCGGTGGTAGCGATGGTTCGACGAATCGATGTGCAACGATAGGAAGAGAGAGTTGCAAGTCTCGATGATGTCAAAGCCACTATATTAAATAAAATAAGAAATAAAAATAAAAGAAAAATACAAATTAACTATTTATGGAGATGATGAACACAAACAAGAACTCAATCCAGATCGTCGCACAAACCCTGTCGGTGTGCCCGTCCTGGGCCGGGTGATGCTCGATCCCCTCCGATCACGATCTTTACTTGCTCCCTTCTCCACTACAAGTTTGAGCATCAAATAATGCTCCTCCTTGGGCCTTTAACTCCTCTCCCTTTCCTTTTGGTAGCCTGATGCTAAGAGTGAGCCAAAAAATAAATGCAAGGAGAGAGAAAATGAAGGCTTTTTATAGTCGGTTCCTAGGGTTTGACTGTAAAGAGGGGTAAAAGAGTCCAATTATTAAAATCATTTTTTTTCAAGCTCAATTGTTTGATCCAAGGGTATGGATGGATAGAGGGTTAAAATATGAATCTAGAAATAAAATTTCAGCTCAAAACTTCATCTAGATCATGAGATATCATGATTTTAATTTAGAGAATCCTAGTCTTTGATTGAGATCGTGTAGAGTGGCATTTCTGTAAATCAGAGGGGCATTTTTGTAAATTTTTACTGTAAAAATTGGAGTGGCATTTCTGTAAATTTCTGAATTCGAAAATCAGAGGGACATTTTTATAAATTTTCACTTTAAAAGTCAGAGTGGCATTTTCGTAAATATGCTCAAAATCTAAAAAGTCCCTAAAAATTCAGAAAAAATCCCTAAACTTAGAAATTGAATATCTCAAAAAATACAACTCCTTTTTTTTATGAAATTTTCTCCATTGGATCAAGAGTTTATTCATCTATCTTTTTATCCCAAAATATCTAAAATCATGAGAAAAAATTAAGGTCTCATTTAATAAAAATTAAGCTTGGTCCAACCTCCTTAATAATAAGGAGATCCGCCCAACATTCACTCTAAATCAATTTTGGATTAACCTAAAAATCTTACGATGATCCCTTACCAAATCCAAACCTCATTTACCACATTTCATAAAAATATGGTTGTCTTGGTGTTCAAATTTAGTAAGAGAGTTGTTTTCTCTTTCCTCTTATCGTCATCCATATCCATGTTTTCCTACTTGCATACCTATATCCCTACATCCACATAACTCATAGAAAATGTGAGAATTCAACTACTTGAATTTGAAAGAGTCAAATGGGGTTAGTCTCATAGTATAAGTAATTGAAAAGAATGGTGCATGATAGGACATATCTATTTTTTTACCAAATTAGCACTAAATAGATGCAAGTTGAGTATATGAGTGGAATAAAATGATGAATATAAAAAATATCATAAAAAGATGATCACGTGCATTATATGACTAAGAATTATGTGTTAAAACCTATTTATAATGATGAAAATGAATGCACCAATGACACGTTATCAGAATCTCTAAAACATCATATATTCGATACAACATGAAGTCCTCAAAGATGATTGTATGATCAATATGGAATCATCTGTCCTTGGTATTTGAGGAGATTGATTCAAGAAATGAGATGTGATGAAATCCTTGGTCAAGGTAGTAGAAATATCAGTGAAAGAGTTCCCAATGATTGTCTATACACATCAGTACTTACTTGAGTGGCCGATTAGGGTTTTACAATTGACTATATCCTAAGTTATTTATGAGTCTCGTGCGGATGAGGGATTATACATACATGATAACCGATTGTGGGAAGATCCATAAGGGAGTTCTTATATACTACATATCTCTTTGAGTGCGTGGTGTAGCTTGGAAACCAATATGCTGGCAACTCAACCTATTGATTGGGTTAAATCAATCAATAATTAATTTATTTATATTTTGACGTAGATAATTAATTAAGGTTGACCAATAAGATGTTATAGGGTCTATAGAGTTACTAACTATCAAGATATATAGACCTATATGGTCTTACACATAATATATATTGATAACATGCTAATTAGACATTATAATACATGATTATTTATGCTTATTAAGGCATAAAAGATTCTCTTCCTATGCATGTTATCATATTTATGAGTGTTTATTTATTATTCTATGAAAACGTTATTATAATCTCAAAATACATTAATTTAGGTTTATTTATGATAAATAAAAGATAAATAATTTCATAACTCATCTTTACTTGAGATTATAACTAGTTTTTATGTTTAATAATGAGAATAATTTTATATACACTCATATATTTTTCTAAGTTTTAAAATCTTAAAGAAATGAGTGTATTTTTTAAATAGAAATTAAATTTATTGTTATTTATTAAATTTGACTTTTTAGAATATATAGATAATTTAATTTATGATCAAATGAAACAAATTTGGATTAATTTGGAGTTATATTTTGAAAGTTATGAATTTTCTAATTTTTAGGGATTTTATTTGATTTTTTCTGAATTTCAAATAAATTTTTCAAGATTTTTCAGATTTAAAATCAAAATTTCTAATTAAAATCGAATTTTCTGATTTTTTTATAAGTGCACAGGTGACGTGACGCAATCTGGAGCATCCGATCGCGTCGCGATCAACGATCAAGATAGGATCTGACACGACGTAATCTGGAGTGTCCGATCGTGCAAAGAATCGTGACCGTTGATCGTCACTTAAGGCGGGGGGTTACGTGGCGCATTCTGATTCATCGAAGAATTATTTTTAAAAATGATTTAATCTCAGCCGTTGATCAAAGGAGTTATAACTAAGGAAGGGCAAAGACCGACCGAGGTTTGGTAAACCGAACCGGACCGAGACCGTTGGTCTCTCAAAATGGGCTTTGACGATCTTGGTTGAAATTCGGTTCGGTCCTCCACGCGCATTCGGTCTTGGACCGAATAGAAAAATGGAAATGTTTAGAAAAAAAGGGCATTCGACATTAGGCCTTCGCATTCAACAGCCACTATCAAGCATTTGGGGTCCCCGAATCTCTTCACATTCATCTTGCATTGCGCATCGAGGAGACTGATTTGCACGTATCTTCATTGATTCAAGCATTCGATCGCTCATGTAAATTTTTTTTTGTCTTCAAAATCAGGTTCATTCGTTCATAACCTTTCATTTTTGTTAAATTTCGAACAACCACCGCAACATTTTGCACATATTAATTTCCTCTCGGGGAGACTGATTTGCACGTATCTTCATCGATTCAAGCTGTTTATGATCAGTTTCTTATTCGAGCAATTCAAGCTTTGGTTTTTTAGGAAAGGAAGAGAGAGAGAGAGAGAGAGAGAGAGAGAGAGAGAGAGAGAGAAGGGATGGACAAAGAGAGGGAAATCAGCAGGAAGGGGGTGGGCGACTAAGGTGAGAGAGAGTTTGTGGGTGGGAGACTAAGGTGAGAGAGAGAGATGGGAAGAGAGATTGAGTCAATAGGGTAGGGCGGTCCCGGTCAACTTTACCTGCAGAAGATCAAATACCTCAAATCCAGCTTGAGGTACAATTGAACCTCTCTTTCTCCCCTTCTATGCAAAGAGGAATACTGACGAAGAATTTTGGCAAGAAGAGATTCGGTAGAGGATGGTAGAGCTGAGCTGGATGGTGGCCCGTGCTCGGGCTGCTGGCTTTTGTGATAGAGGTTTTTGCTCTCCTTCCCTTATGTTATTCCCCTCTTTCTCTGTAGCCTTAGCCACCGATGAAGACATTTTCGTTCTCATTGACAACCATCTTGTCTTCTCTCTCTCCCTCTCTCTCTCTCTCTCTCTCTCTCTCTCTCTCTCTCTCTCTTTCTCTCTCCCCGACGAAGATATTTATTTGAAATGATAAATATCAAATGAATGAATCACATAATGAACTTGCACGATTCGTCAACGTCAGGTCATCGCAACTTGATCTATAGGGGTGTCATCTGGAATTGAACCGGGTTCTTACGAAATTAAGAAGGATTATTGAATATCATTTGGAGAAGTAAATCAATATCATTTGGAGAACCTAGAAAAGCCGCACCTCAATCAGATGTCGCAATGGATGAATTTGCTCAAAGTCTTAGAGTAAATCAACGACTAACAGCTAGAAATAGTTGTGATGATGGTTTTGTTGTGATGAAGATTGCACATCTAACAGCTAGAAATAGAAATTCTGAAGTTGTTTCAATGCGAGAAAAGTCAGGGAGAGGGAGAGAGAGACAAAGAGAGACACCGGGCGCACGATGCGGCTCTTTCAATGGCCTCTTTTGTACTAGTGGGGCAGTGGGCTCTTCACTTCGTGCTGGGTGCTGGGCATAAGCTGAGAGATTGGGGGGAGAGCACAGAACAGAGGTAGAGAGAGGAGGAGGTAGCCCTCATAATTATTGTAATAGGATTACAACAATTTGCACTTCAAATTTGAAAAGGAAAATGATTATCATTGTATACTAAAATAATTCATTATTTTACAATATTATTTTGTTGTTGTTGTGATCATTATGATTGATGAATTCAGTATCTAGTTTCTAAACCTAAGTATTAAATATCATTTAATTTTGTTTACTATTATGGTTTTGATATTATATTTCCATTCTATTGATATGCATTATACTAATATCAATTATGGCTGGCCCACATTAGTTTCTAATTCTTTTTTCATTTTAAATCTAATTTTGTATCTAATTTTTAACCTGCATTTTAGATTATCATCAATGGAATCAATTGGAGATGAGGTACATTTTATTTTACATTGATCTCAAAAAATATATGATCATAGCTTAATAATGCTATATTTTTTCTTTTAGATTGAATCAAACAATACATCAACATTTGATGTGAAATGAAGAAAAGCCTCACTAATCTTAGTACATTTCATGAAGATCACAGACGATGAGTATCTTTGCAAAATGTGTAAGGTTGCTACCCCCATCGAAAGAGATAAAAGTGAAGAGGGATAAAAGTAGTAGCACAATCAAGTTATAGAATCATTTGGAAAGGTTTCATGTTGAGATTTATAAGAAACTAAGGCCATCAAATGCTCTTGATACTTTAACATACTATTTCTCAAAGACTTCAAAATGTTAAGGCAAGAATTTAGAGCAGACAAAGAAAGTGTATAGATTTTGTTAAGACAGATGCACATTTTACGCTAGTTGATCATCCTCAATTTAAAAAGTTTTGCAACTACTTAGTACAAGGTGAAGCAGGGATTCCGAGCCGCCATTCCAGACGACGAGGGATGGAGAAACTATTTGAAGATGAAAGGGATAAGGTAAGAGAATTACTTCGACCAATTGAAAGGGTGTCCCTTACAACAAACACTTGGACAACTATAAATAATGTTAGAATACTTGGGATCACAATACATTGGGTTGATGATATGTGGAGACTTCATGAACAAGTGCTCGCCGTTGAGGAGTTGAGTGTATCACATCAAGGGATAATTTTAGCAGAGGTGGTGCATCGTGTGTTAGAAGAGTATGATCTCACTCAAAAGGTAAGTAAACATGAATTTTACCTTCCTTATTTTTAATCTTAAATCTATAAACATGAATTTTTTTTTCTAGGTTTTTGCTATCACAATAGATAATGCTATCAATAACAAGACAATGACTGTAAGCTTGGAAAATTTATTACATGAGAGTGGATCGACATTCACCCGGTAGTTCCATGTGCCATGTATGGCCCATGTTCTCAACCTAGCTGTTCAAGGAGGCTTGAAGGAGTTGGATAATTCATCATTGACTTTATTATGTTGAGAAAGTGAGGGTGATGAAGAGTGTGAAGAAGATGAAGTGGAAGTTACTTCACAAAGACCGTTTGGAGCAATTCTTCGTCGACTTCAAAAACGTGTTCTTGCGGCAAATAACACACCACAAAGAATTCATCAGTACAAGGAATTATGTGAGAGGTATAAAATGTCAAATAAAAACTTATTAACCATAGATGTCCCCACTAGGTGGAATTCGACATATGGCATGATTACGACAGCATGGGACAAGAGGAAGGTGTTGAATACAATGGCAACAACTTGTCTTAAAGGTGATAAAGGAATTTCTTTCATTATGTTAGAAGAGTGAGATCTTCTTAAGATTTTTACAGATGAACTTCTAGCTTTTAAGGAAGCCACCAAGAGGTTTTCTCAATCAAAGGCCATTACATCGCCTAATGTTACTTCTATTTTTGATATTTTGTTAAATCAGTTGAACACATCAATTATTGCCTTAGATAATCCCTCTCAAGGTGTGATGGGAAGACCAATGAGCATAGAGCAATCAATGGCACTAAAATGCGCATATATTGTAATGAAAACAAAGTTACTTAAATACGAGCCACAAGTAAAAAGAAAGCGAATCTTTCCTATTGCTACAATGCTAGATCTATCTTTGAAATTTGAATATATTCCAACTGATGAGCAAGAGTATATTGCAAAGACTTTGAAGCATTTGCTTCAATTGATGCCTACCCCGCCAATATCAAGTGCTTGCTCACAAAGTGAGCCATTATCCAATACTTCTACAAAGTGTTCGAAAATGATGGTTGAATTGATGAAGCGTAAAAGGAAGAAGAACATAAACATCTTATTAGAAAAACTAATATTTGATGAAATATTTGATTATTTGCATGACTCTCAAGTTGAATGTTCTCATCTTGATGCTCTACAATTGTGGTGTAAGATTGGGTTTGAAAAATATCCATGACTTGCAATGTTAGCTAAGGGATTTCTCTCAGTTTGTGCTTCGGGCTCTCCATCGAACATCTTTTTCTCAACAAGACGGGGGATCGTAACATATAAAAGGGGAAAATTATCTGCAAAAACTATATCTATTTTGATGACCTTAAAATCGTGGGGTAAAACGGATGAAGCGGATACTGATGAAGAAAAATTTGGTGAAGATACGAACTAATTTTCATGTTATTATGCTTTCTTCTTCTTTGTTTCAAATCAGCAAGTATCATCGGCAAATTTTTTGACTATAAATTTTTTTTATTAATGGACGTTGATATATTTATCTCTTTTCAAGTACGCATATTCATGGACAAGAGAGACTGAAGTTAAGACCGAACCGTATAGTGACTGAAGTGGATCGAGACCGAGACCGAGACCGAATGGTATGCCAAAAATCGGACCGTGACTGGGACTGCCCAATCCTTCGGACTGAGATTATAACGACTGAGATTAAAACCGACGGAAATGCATCTAAGCGTCTGATCAAGATCCAACGACGGGCGTTTGATGCGTTATTTAAGGCACGCGATGTGACAACATCTGGCAGTCCATGTGCGATCCAACGGCCACGACTTAATCTTAACGATTTGCATCTCTGCATTTTATCAAAGCCGTTGATTGAATATTCATTGACGATCAGGCGGTTACACCCAATTTGCCCTATAAGTTGAGATGTTCTTCAATATTGTAAAGCATTCCAGGGCAATTCAACTTAATCAAACTGTTTAGACACCAAATCCCTTGAATATCTTGTTCCAATCACTTGTAGACTCATTTTCGCATCCACGGAGTGCTTGAGAGTGAGATTTCGTTGAGAGGCGAGGAAGAAATCGACGCTTGAACATCAACGATCATGTTTTCTTAATTTTGATGAATATCCTCGATCTAACGACTAAATTGGATCAATTCGAGCGCAATCTTGGGTTAGGGATTGTATTTCATCCTAATCTATCTTCTTATAGCTTTAGATTTCATTTTCGAATCGTAATTTGAGTCAATTTCAATTTCAATTTTGGTTTTTTGTGATTTTAATTTTTGGAAATTTCTCTCTTATTCATTCGATGATTTCTCCGCAAAATCAGATTGATGCAGGACCGAGATGTGAAACCTGTCTCCTGCTGAGATACAGAGGATGAAACTAAGGAATGGGTGTCCTAGTGTGGGCTACTGAAGGGTAATAACCTACTAATGCAGACAAGCAGAGTACCGTCGCAAACATCATCGCCGGAGGTCCTGAGATGCGCCGAGTAGTGTCGGTCCGGGAGTCCTTCCGGTCCACGTCCTCAGGGCGAGGGAAGCCGTGAGTTGTCGAGGGGAGCTCGACGATCAACCCGATGGATTGGACCACGATCACAATCATATCGAATCGTCTAATCACTCATCCTAAATTAAATCCCGACGGCGGTGGAGACAAGCGCGAGTAATACTGAAAGAGATATAGTACTTCAAAGTAAGAGGGGGACACGTGCCTAACCTGCGGGGCGCGAGCCCGGTCGGTCGTGACGAGGGAAGTCGTTCGAACGCGGCAAGCACAGGTAGCAGTGGTCGTCCTCGGCGGCGGCATCATGATCCCGAGGAAGTCCTTGGACCGGTGAAGACGAGGGTCGAATGAGGGAAGATGTGGGATGGGCTTCCTAGCTTGCAGGTGACGCGGGAGATGAGTGTGGTTCCGGGGGTGCCAGTCGGCGCGAGATGAGAATGTATAAGCCAAGATTCTGAACGGCGGAATCCCGCGGTGAGGGCTGATGGATATTATGTGGCCTATAAGCCAATCACACTTTCGTCAATCTTGTTTATGTTCGTTGAAATGAAATTTATTCATTGTCATTCTTGTGTGATGTTTGCAATGAAGTCCATGAGCATGTGCAATGACTAAGTGAATTATGATGAGATCATTATACAGTGATCGCTAGTCTTTAAACATATGTTCTAAACATATGATCATAATATAGGGATATTCGAGAAGGACATCGAATTATCTGGAAAGAATAGCACTATCTGATCCATCTCATATGATGAGTATGGCCGATCCTATAGCCATCGGTGTGGAGACACTAAGGATAGATAGTGGGTGCTCTTTGGAGAAAGAGTTCACTGAATTGATCCGTATGAATCCCTGAATGGTAATATACCTAATTGTCAATCAGGTTGATTCATGTCATGATTGTGTATGTGGTCCTTTGACTTGAGACACCAAAGACATCTTGTGGATGGATGATCGTGTTTTGATTATGACTTACGAATCCCTAGTCACGGGATATCTAAAACGTCATATATTGGATACGACATGAAGTCCACGAAGATGATTGTGTGGTCAAGATGGGATCATCCACCCTCGGTATATGAGGAGATTGACTCAAGGAATGAGATGCGGTTAAATCCTTGGCCAAGGTAGCGGAAATATTAGAGAAGTTGTTCTCAATGATTTCCTACTCGCATCAGTACTAAATTGAGTGACGGATTAGGGTTTGACAATTAACCATACCCTAAGTCATTCATGAGTCTCGTGTGGATGAAGGATTATACGTACACGGTAACCAATGACTGCAGGGGTTCCATGAAAGAGTTCTAATATACTCCATATCTCCTAGAGCACGTGGTGTAGCTTGGCACCCACCTGGCTGGGCGACTCAACCTCGTCGATTGGGTTAAATCGATCCTTATTCAATTAATCTATATGTTGATATAGTTAATTGATAAGAAGGACCAATAAGTGTTATTGGGTTGATAGAGTCATTAATTGGCGAGATATATGGACCTAGAGGGTCACACACATAAGGTCAATGGACGTCGGTGGATATAGACATAATAATAAGGGCTTTGTGAAAAGTTCACATTCCCAAAGTCTATAAATAGGGGGAGAACGACCATAATAGAGGTGCCCATGCAAGCCTAGTGGAACTTCTCCTCCCTCTTCTCTTCCTCTCGTGGTGACGAGTGTTCAAGAGGAGATCCGATCGTCTGGAGACTGTGTGGATACCGCTAGAGGCCGGACGCTTGAACGGTTGAAGAACTCTTTCAAATGATCCAAGTAAGTATGAATTTTATTCTATACTAGATGATAGGATCACCTAGAATGGATGATGAGATCATCTATTCTTGGTGCTTCCACGATGTTGAATGTTTTGATTCAACACCTTCCGCTGCAATCATTATTTTGGACGAAGATTTAGAGAGCTTTTCGAGCCTCAGATCCCAGCAAGGGCCACGTCCACGGGTCGTATTCTGCAAGTAAATTCCAGATGATGCGATAGGGGTGGTCGCACGGAAACTCCGGTGATGTCGCAGGGGCTGGGCGTGGGGAAGGTGGTTGGAGAAGGCGGTCGGGCGGAGAACGGGACGCGGTACGTCGTTAGGCCAGAAATTCCGGATCGGAATTGAGATCGTCGTGCCGCGCCAGAATTAGGGAATAGGTTGGGGAAGGTCGCTGGACGAGGGCAGAAGGACGAGCACGGGATTTCGGGGTTGCAGGCGGGCGTGAATTTATGATTCCGTGACTCGTGGTCGATAGGGTAGCAGAGTAGACATTAGTCGGGCAGAGGAAACAACGGAAGGGTCGGGGAAGTTTCGATCCGCGCAATTCAAGGAAGGAGGGAGGGGATTGAGGGCGACGGAGGGGTGAATGAGCGATTAGCGATTTTGTGAGTGAGTTTTCACGAGTGAGGGAATTTCGCGGGGATGGGGGTAATGGCGACAAGGGAAGGAGGCGGCAGGGTACTGGGAGGTGAGGAGGGATGTTCGTCGGAGAGGGCAGGTAGGGGAGCACGAAATCTGGGAGGCTGCAGGCGGGCGAGGGGCAGAGCGGAGGGATTGTATGGACGATGATGTCGTGATTTGAGGGCAGTGGAGATGGAACGTCCGGTGGAATTCGAACGGTGGGCGATCTTGGGTTGAGGGGTAAATCGAGAATGAATATGGGGAAAGGAGATGAGGACGATGGTGTACGGGGAAACGTGATTGGAAGAGGGGGGATCTCTGGTGGGAGGAGGTGATCCATGGACGGGAAGGGGTTGCAAGCAGGGGTTGACGGAAGGTAGAAGATGATGGACTGGGTGGAAACTGGAGGTTCGTGGAGGGGGATGATCGGAGAGGATGGCGGTGCGGCGATCGGCGGCGGCGGCCTGAGGCGGCGGCGGCAGGAAGGCTGCACGCTTGTAACTAGCGAACAAGGCAAGGTCTCGGTGGCAGGCACGACGGCGGCACGTGGTGGTGCAGCGGCGGAGGCGGCGGCGGAGGCGGCGGTTGGTCTCCTTCCTTGATCTTCCTTGAGCAGCCACTTGAGAGGGAGGATGATCCTTTCTTTCTTCAAATGACGGGTAGGGTTTGTGGGGGGGGGTCCCTTCCCCTCTTATAGAGCCCATAGTGGGCCGAGAGAGGAAAGGGCCCACTTGAGGCCCACAACCCACACCTAATCATAATCATAGAAAATTAAAGGTTCACAAAGGGAAATGGCCTCACGACTGGGATCCCGAAAAGGAGGGAACCCACCCAAAGGCCTAAAAGAGAAAGAAGAAGATATGCAAAGGCCCGCTTAAACACGTGCGGGCTAAGAAAGTTCATAATAAAAGGAAAGATAGAAAGATAACTCCACGCGCGCGTGAGCCCGGTGAAATGTGTTGTGGCGAGATGAAGTCCTCACTTGGTGTAGTGAAATTCGGCATCCTTCGTCTTCGCCTGTCGAGGGGGCTGGACGCGCGCGGGTGTCGGCTCCTCCGGCACCGTAGTGTCATGCCTTGGTGGCAACGGGGGTCGTACGCCACCACAGATCCAAATTTAGTGATATTTGATTCGTGGATTCGTCTTCGAGTCCTCTTTAAAAAAATATCAAATTGCCTAATTTATGTCCACATTTCATTGTTCGATTTTATCAAATTCAAAGAGATCTTCACAAATTACCCTAATTCACTGTGGATTTGACCCTTATTCACCACTATACCCTTCAAGTCATGTTTATTTCCTAATATAGGTGAGTTTAGTATTAATTTTGACTCTTGACCATGTGTTTTCAACGACCTCGTGGTCTTAATTCATCGTCTATACATGTTGGTGGATATAGACATATTTATGAGGGTTTTTAAAAAACTCACGTATCAAATGTCTATAAGTAGGAGGATAACGGTCACAGCTCAAGATGCTAAAGCAGGTATTGTGGAAACTCTCTCCTTTCTTCTCTTTCTCTCTTGGTAAAGAGGAAATCCAACCATCCAGAGATCATGTAGATATCACTAGAGGCCATACATTATAATAGCTTTAAGAACTCCTTCAAGGAAACCCTGTAAGTATGTTTTCTCATACATACTAGATGATAAGATCATTTGTTCTTGGTGTCTCAATATTTTGGATATCCAATTCAATGTATTCGTTTGCAGCAATATTTTGATTGAAAATTTGGAAGGCCCCATGAGTTTTCTTCTTTATCATGGTTCATTTTTTAAATAGTTATATCTCCATTATTTTTCATTTGTTTTTTATGTTATTGGGCTCATTGAAAAGCTCATGATAAATATAACATAGATTTGATACCACTGATGGTATTTGATGTCCATAAGTCTTCTAAAATTTTAATCAAAAGATCAAATACAATGAAATATATTAAATCAGATATTCACACTATTGAGGCACCAAGAACAAATAATCCTATTGATAACATGCATTTATAACTTGAATTCTTATCCTAATTAACTCATATTCCTGCTTATTCTATGAGAATATGATGCATGTTATCATACTTTTTAGAAATTTTCTCCATTGGCATGTCATTTCACTAAAGTTGATATTTATGCATAAATTAGGGATAATTTCATGCCTAATAGATGATTAATCTTTTGTTTAAATTAATAGAAGTTAATCTCTGTCATTGAATGAGTTTTGACTTTAGTAAATGTTTGGAAGGATGATTTTAGGATGAATTTATGATTTAGAATGTTTAATGAGAAATGATTTAAGTAAATTATAAGTCATCTTGATTTCTTCTTTCTAAATATATTTTAAATGACATGATATTAAAAAGAAAAGAATTTGTGATCCAATGGAGAAAATTTGGATTAAAAAGGAGTTGTATATTTTAAATTATGAATTTCTGAAGTTTTATATCCAGTTTTCCGAATTTTATTTGATTTCTTTTATTGAATTTCCCTTATTTAAAATCGCAAAAAGGGATTTACTAACCTGCAGGTGATAACGTGGCGCGAAGCTGACGTGGCGAGCCAGGCGGCGGCTGACGTGGCGCGCAGGACCGCCTCGGGGTGCGACACGGCACTGAGGCCACGTGGTAGAGTACGAGTGGCCCACGCGAGACGCACAATGGCGCGGCCACGTGGCAGGAGGCCACGCGAGCACGCGGTCCACGTGGGTGCCCTTGTGGGGCGCCACGTGGCAGGCAGGTAGGTGGAGGGAGGGCCCACGGGAATAGTGGAGCCCTGGTAACATTGGGGGACGGTAACGCTATGCTTAAATGGGGGGGGGGCTCCCCTATTTAAGCGCAAAATATCCCTGTATTTCCTCCATGTGGGACTATGTTCCCACACGGTTTCTGTTTTGCAGGACGCGTGGCGGTGCGAGGAGCGTTGGATGCGGGTGGAACGACAGAGATCGCGTGGACCCGAGTCCACGCGATCACCGATCAAAGCACGTGCGTAAAAAGATCGCGTAAGTGACGCGATCAACGGACTTACCTTTCGGCACGTGGAAGAGCCGAGAGCGTCCGATCTTCGTTGAGATGGATGGCTGGCGATGGACTTACCTCTCGATCGTGATCCGACAGCTACGGTGAAGTCCGGTTTTTCTGTCTCTTCGCGGGAATCTGGAGCGTCGGATTCCAATCCGACGACGTAGGTGACGCGTGGAAGAACACCACGATCACGGTCCGATCGAACCGCGATCGCGGCGCGATTGAGCCGCGATCGTGGATCCTTTCGTGTGGAATCTATTCCACGATCATCGATCGGCAGTTCCAGAGAATCTGGAGCACGATCGACGCTCGATCGTGGTCGATCGTGGTCGATCACGCGAAGATCGTGGCCTATTTTGAAGCTCTTTTTGAAGCGGAATTCAAGCCGATTCAGCCCGGATTTGAAGCCACAATGCCGCTTAGAGCAAACCGCTCCCACGACGCCTTGATTCCGCTCCCACGACCGCCTCTATTGGCCTAAAAATCGGGTCTAATTCTCCCTTTAAAAATATGTATTTCCTACTTTTGTTCTTGAACTTTTGATCAACTCGTGAAGAAATTAAGCGAGTTTCGAGGAATATCTCTAGTTCATCGTGATCCCCCCGCGCTTATACTCGATTGCGAACCAATTAGAGCGGGATTGATCACGAATTTCTCCTTGATTTCATCGAATTTTCCCCTTGAATTCCGAACGTCCACAAGGAAGAATCCGAGCAAATTCGCTTCAATCCACGAGAATTGGAGCCCCATCCTTGCAGCAATCGAGTTAGTAGTGAGATTCGATCGATTATCAGGAGGTAATTTGAGTTTTTATTAGATTTAGAAGTTTAATTTTGCAAATTGGTTCATAGTGTTCTTCATTTTTTCCAAATTTTAGTCCGAAAAGACGCTGATTTTAAAAATATTATATCTCTTTGATTATAATTCCAAATCACTTGATTTTGGTTTCATTGGATTGCTCTTTTCATCAGCTTTCCATGGATAGAAAATTCATCAAATTCTGAGTTCATTTGACCCTCTAATTTGACGTTTGACCAAGGACTGTTCAATCTTTTATCGAAGTCAAATGTTGACTTTCGGGGGCAATTACTTTTGATTTACAAATCATAATTTGATAATTTTGGTCTTGTTAGATTCCTTTGGTTCTTAGCTTTCCATTGACATAGAAATTGCAAGATTTGGATTTCATTCGGTCATTCAATTTGAAGATTTGCTCTGAGGTGTTAATTTCGGGGATTTTCTGATAGTTGATTTTCAATAATTCATAATAAATCCATTTCTTATCCAAAAATTACGAAATATATATCAATAAATTTTTGTTTTCTCTCTAGTTTCCAAATTTTTAATTTTCGTAATCTTCTGACTCTATTTGATTCTCTGATTTTGCAGAACACCTATTGTTGGTCAAAGTCAACGCTTTGACTTTGACTTTTGACTTTTTCTATCAAATCCGAGATTTCAATGCTTAAAACTTCTTATTTAGCTTATTTATATCATTTCCATTCCTTACATCTTATTTTCTCTTATTGAAAACTCCTTTTAAACCTAAGTTTGACCAAGTCAACTCTGCAATTAAAGTCAACCCTGCTCTCTGTGGATCGACCCGATACTTACCCAATACTTGATTATTATATCTTGTCTTTGTGAGTTCGATTTTATAAATTTTGTTTGACCATCGTCTTTGTGTTTTAACAACGCACGAAAATGACGCGTCACCTATCATCTAGCATGTATGATAAAACATACTTATAAGGTTTCTTGAAAGTAGTTCTTGAAGCTATTCTAGTGTCTAGCATCTAGAGGTATCCACACGATCATCGGATGATTAGATCTCATCTTCAAAGCTCTTCACTAAGAAAGAAAGAGAAGAAGGAGAGAGTTTCCACAAGGCTTGTATGGGTATCTTTAGTTGTAGTCATTCTCCCCCTATTTATAGACATTTGTGATTGATATTATGTAGCCTATAAGCTAATCACACTTTTCTGTATCTCATATATATATATTAAAATAAAATTTATTCATTGTCATTCTTATGTAACGTTTATAATGAATTCCATGATAATATGTAATGATTAAGTGAATTATGATGAGATCATAATACAATGATAACTAATCTTTAGAAATGTGTTATAAATATATTCGTGGGATATTCGAGGACTTTGAACTATCGAGAAATAATAACACTATCTGATTCGACTCATATGATGAGTATGATTGATTCTGTAATCATCGGTGTGGAGACACTAAGGGTAAATAGTGGTTGCTCTTTGAAGAAATTATTCATTAAATTAATCTATATGAATCTCTTAATGATATTATACCTAACTGTCAGCCAGATTGATTCATGTCACGATTGTGTATCTAGTCCTTTGACTTGAGACACCAAAGATATCTTATATATGGATGACCGTGTTTTTATTATGATTTCTGAATCTTTAGCCACGGGATCTCTAAAATTTCAAACCCTAAGTCATTCTACAATCTCATGCGGATAAAGAATTATAAGTACATGGTAATTGATGACGGGAAGGTTCTATAAGAGAGTTTTTATATACTCCATATCACATAGAGTATGTAGTGAAGCTTACAACTCAACCTATCGATCGGATTCAATTGATCAATGATTAATTAATCTATATGTTGATGTAGATAATTCATTAAGGTTGACTAATAAAGGGGTTATTGGGCCTATAGAGTTATTAACTAGTGAGATATATGGACTTAGAGAGTCACACATATAACTTCTACAGATGTTGGTAGATATAGACATAATTATGAGGGTTTTTAAGAAAAATATATTTATTAAATTTCTATAAATAAGGGGAGAACGACCAAAACTCAAGGTGTTCATGCAAGCCTTGTGAGAATTCTCTTATTTATTCTCTTTCTCTATTGGTGAAGAACTTTGTCGAGGAAATCCAACCATCCAGATACTGTATGAATACCTATAGAGACTAGACAATTGAATAGCTTCAAGAACTCCTTTAATGGAAGCCTATATATTTTCTCATATGTACTAAATGATATGATCATCTGTTCTTAGTACCTCAATTTTTGGAATATATTATTTAATGTATTTAACTGCATTTGATGTTTAGATCAAAGTTTTGGAAGGCTTATCGACTTTAGAACCCACCAATTTGGTGTGGATTTCAATTTAATCCTCATTTGACATAATTTATAATAATGATGACTTTAATCAGTGCTTGAGATATATATATATATATCAATTTCTAATTGGTTTCTACTATATACACCAAAAGAATATGAATGTTATAGATATAAATATATGATTATAAACATATTATACTAGATAACTTGTATCATCATGATACATATACTTGACGGTAAGATTTAGTGCGGTCGTTGAAACACACGATCGTCGGTTAAAAGAAAAATAGAATTCCGAACTCACGATGATTAAAAATCAGAAATCAAGTACAACGATGAGATCAGGTCGAACCACAGAGAGCACAATTGACTTTAATCGAAAGAGTTGACTTGGTCAACCTTAAGTCTAATTAGGGTTTTTAAGAAATGTAAATGACATATTATAAATCAAAATAGTACTAATATGTGTGAGAAGATATGTCAAGAATTTTAGAAAATATTTGGAAAAGAAAAGTCAAAAGTCAAGGTCAAAGCATTGACTTTGACCAAACTTTGACATTCTGTAAAATCAGAGAGGAAAAGGTGAGAAAATATTACAAAAATTATATTTTTAGAAACTAGAGAGAAAATGGAGAATTTTGATATAAAATTCATGATTTTTATAGAAGATTTGAATTTACTATGATTTATTAAAAATCAATAAACAAAAAATTCCTCAAATGAAGATCTCGGTCAACATCGTTAAAATGACTTGTCAAATGATATCCAAATCTAGAAAATCACATATGAATAGTTTACGATCAGAGGATTCCAGAGAAACCAAAATTATCAAATTTCACCTTGTATATTAGGAGTAATTGCCCTTGAAAGTCAATGCCCAAATTCAGATCGATTTTGAACAGTAGTTGGTCAAACGTTAAATTGAAGGGTCAAACCTTAGTGAAAATTTATGAATCAGATATCCACGGAGAGCTGATTGAACAAGGAATCCAATGAAACCAATCGTTTGAATTAGACTTAAGATCAGGGGAAAATCCTTGTTTGAAAATCAAGCAAAAATCTGCGATCAAATTTGCGTGAAATGTCAAAATTTCATATTCCTAAACTCTAATTACATATATAAATTGGCTAGAGAGGGGTCCGGGAGCTTGGCACTCTAATCGAATCTAAATTATCTAAATTGAAAAGATTACAAAGGAATCACACTACTTACCCGATTGACGTGAAGATTGAGCTCCAAATTGCTTTGATTGCTGCGTATTTATCCGATTCCTTCTTCGTCGTGCTTTCGGAATTCAAGGGGCAAATGCAAATATTTTCTAGAAAAATTTCATGATTAACTTGCCTCAATCCATGCGAGTCTATAACGCAAGAGAATCACAAAGAACTTAAGATCTTCCTCCAAAAATGCTTAATTTCTTCACGTTTCAATCAAAAGTTCTCATTTAGAAATAGAGAACATTGATAACATGCTACTTAAACGTGAAAATAATGTTAGGTCTAACATATATTTGGTGGACATAGTTATGTATCATTGTGGATTAGCTATCATTTAATACCATTAAATAATAGCATCAAGTTGAGCTCATACAATGATAATTCCCCATATTCAGTTAATACATATCTTGTCCAAGTGGAAGATTGTTAGGTCTAATCTCTATATGGTGGACATAGTAATGTATCATTGTGGATTAGCTATCATTTAATCCTATTAAGTGATTCAATTATGTTTAATTTGGGGATTATGACAATCATTTATGTGTGTGGGAGTTAATTTTGTGTAGAGGCAATAAATTAGTCATTAGTTATTAATGGGTTGACTAATGACTGATTAGAGGCTTAAGCTTTCCTCTATCTCTATAAATAGGAGGCCATAGTCCACTTGGATAACCTGATGCTCATAACCCTCAAGACAGAATCCCATTTCCTCCAGAGATTAGGAGGTTACATCAGGGATATTCAAGGAGACTATTCTCCACTTCAATAATCTACTCCGGATGAAGACTAATCCGGTGAATCCTGGTACGTGTTTAATTCCGATTTATGAATTTGATTATTCTAATGAATCATGATACATATTCAAGTTCCAACAAATACATGATTATTAATATAAATTAATGCATAAATCATTCCATTCTAATGTATGTTATCATATTTTTGAGTGTTTATCTATCATTCTATGAAAAAGTTACTATAATATCAAAATGCATTAATTTAGGGTTAATTATGATGAATTAAGGATAGATATTTTCATAACCCATATTTACTTGAGATTATAATTAGTTTTTAAGGATACATAATAAGAGAAATCATTTTATATACACTCATATATTTTTCTAAGTTTTAAAATCTAAAAGAAATGAGTGTATTTTTTCAATAGAAATTAAATCTCTTGTTATTGATTAAATTTGACTTTTTAGAATGATAGATAATTTAATTTTTGATCAAATGAAACAAATTTAGATTTAATTTGGAGATCTATTTTGAAAGTTATGAAATTCCTATTTATTAGGGATTTTTTCAAAAATTTTCCAAATTTTTCTGAATTTTTAATAAATTTTTTGGGATTTTTCTAATTTAAAATCGATTTTATAAGTGTGCAGGTGACGTGACACAATTTGGAGCATTCGATCGCACCTCTTATCGTGACCATTGATCGTCACTTAAGGCGAGGGGGGTACGTGGCACATTTTTATTCGTCAACGAATCATTTTTAAAACGATCTAATCTCAGCCATTGATGTAAGGAGTTATAACGGCTGAGATTAAAACCAACGGAAACGTATCTGAGTGTCCGATAAGATCGAACAACGGGCGTTTGATGCGTTACTTATAACACGCACAACGTGGTGAAATCTCGGCGGTCCATCGGAGATCCAATGGCCACGATTTAATCGTAATGATTCGCATCTCTGCATTTCATCAGAGCCGTTGATTGAAGATTAATTGACGATCGGACGGTTACGCCCAATTCACCCTATAAATAGAGGTGTTCTTTGACATTCTAAAGCATTCCAGTGCAATTCGAGTAATCGAACTATTGAAACACCAAATCTCTTGAACCTCTTGCTTCCAATTGCTTCTAGATCATTTCCGCATCCATGAGTGCTTGAGAGTGAGATTTCGTTGAGAGAATAAGAAGAAATTGATGCTTGAACATTAACGATCGTGTTTTCCAAATTTTGGATGAAAAGCCTTGAATCAGTCGACTAATTGGATCAATTCGAGCGCAATCTTGGGTTAGAGATCGTGTTTCATCCTAATCTTCATTCATATAGCTTTAGATTTTAATTTTGAATCGTAATTGGAGTCAATTTCAATTTCAATTTGGGTTATTTGTGATTTTATTTTTCAGAAATTTCTCTCTTGTTCATTAGATGATTTCTTCGCTAATCTTGATCCATATTCAGTAATTTTTGATTCTGTGGATTCGAGTCTTTTTTCCATATCAAAATCCCTAATTTCTATCCACATTTCATCATCCGATTTGACAGAATTTCAAAAGATAATCCGAAATAACCTTAATTCACTGTGGATTCGACCCTTATTCATCACTATACCCCTCAATTTGTGATTATTTGATAACATTATTGAGTTTGATATTAATTTTGACTCTTGATCATGTGTTTTCAATGACCTCGCGGTCTCGATTCGTCAAAGATCTATTTATAGAGAATTTATCGCGAAAAATCCGAGCCGTCTATTTCGTTGAAGAATCTTTGGACGGCCACGATGACGCCACGTAGAGTGAAATAGATGGGCTACAATCCCACGACGCAGGATCCACTCCTCCTTGATTTTCGCTTCTGATCTTCATCGGAGTGTGATAAGCGTAAAACCGAGGTCGTTGAATGCGCGATTTTACGTATCAAACAAAATTTATACTCAACTCTTCGAAACTTATTTTTCAATCAGAACAGTGGCAAGTCGAGGTCGAATCCACAAAGAGGAAGGTTAAAAGATTGAAATCAGAAACTATTTTTTTGGTATTTTAGATTTAGAAACCGAAAATTATCGATGGAAGGAAGAAAATGTGTGTGGAGATGAAGTGAACCAAACAAGCGCTTACAAACTCTTTTCAGATATTAGAAATCCTTGATCGACGGTGGAAAAGGGATTTTTAGGGTTTTTCAATGAGAAAATGTTGATAAACAGATGACGAAATCAGAAGAAATGGATAGAAGATAGTTCTAATCTAAGATTTGTGATGAAGATACTATCCAGTGATGCTCCTTAATCAAAACATACCTTCGAGAGCCGTATATTTTGCCCGGACTTGGCGTCTTACATCGAACATGAAGAATGAATAGAAGAGGGAAGAAACTCACTGACAATGAAGTTCAACACATGAAAAATGATCCATCGCTGCTTTCTTTCCTTCTGGCTAGCCAATGCTAGAAGCAAGCAACAAAACATTGATAACGCTAATTTTTTAGTCTTAGAACTTAAATCCAGGAGATTCGTGGAGCTTGAAATGAGGATCAAGCCCACGAAATTTCAGCCTGTAACTCCATCAGGATCGTGAGATATCGCGATTTTAGTCTGGAGCATTTCTAGCCGTTGATCTGATGTCCTCTCTCTTTAAGTATCCCCGGTCAAACCGCTCCGGTCAAAATCGGTCCGGTCAACGTGCGCTGGTCAGACCTGCAAAACCTGCGAAGAGAGAGAAATGGCAGAAGAGGAGAGAGAACTCGCGACGGAAACATTCCCGTCGCGAGAGGGGAAGGAGAGGGAGAGAGGAGACCGCGGGAGAGAGTTCTCCTCGCGACGGAAGCCATTTCCGTGGTGAGGAGACGTCGCGAGATACGAGTGGCGCGGGAGAGAGAGAGAGAGAGAAAGAGGGAGAAGGAAATCTCCCTCTCTCCCTTCCGCGCACGCGTGCGCGAGGAAGAGAAAGAGAGAGGGAAAAGGAGAGAAATCTCCTTGTCCTCTCCCTCACGCGTGCGAGCGCAAATGGAGAGAAAGAGAGAATGGGAGAAAGGGAGGAGAGGATCAGTGGAGAGGATGAGCGAATAGTGAGGGAGAGCATAAAGGTAGAGAAAGAGAGAGAACTCCTCTCGCGCGACGGAAATTATTTCCGTCGCGAGAGAGGGAAGATCGCGAGAGAGGAGAGGAGGAAGATCGCGGAAGAGAGAGAGAAATAGTGAGAGAAAGAGAAGAAAAGGTGGGGAAGAAGAGAGAGGAGAAGAGAAAAGCGAAAGAGAGAGGAAAGACGAGGAGAGAAGGAGAGAACGCGGGAGAGAGGAAGAGAGAAGGAGAAAGAAGAGGAGGAGAAGTGGAAAACTCCTCCCGCCTCTCATTGAGACGTACGTCGCGAAGAGAGAGGGAGAGAGGAGAATGGTGTCCTCCTTGCGGTCGCCTCGCGACAGAAGCAATTTCCGTCGCGAGGAGACGCGAGGAGAGGAAGAGCTTTTCCTTCCTCCCCCTACGTCGTGGAGGAGGAAGAACTTTTCCTCCTCCTCCCCCTTACGCGCGCACGCGCGCGCGTGCCAGGAGAGGAGTGAATCTCTCCTCGCGACGGAGAGCGAAAGAGTGAGAGAGAGAGAAGGAGAAGAGGGAGAGAGAAGAAGAAGAGAGGAAAGAGGGAAGAGAAGGAGAGAGTGAGAGAAAGAAGAGAAGAGAAGAGAGAAAGATCGTGAGAGAGGGAGAAGCGATTTCTCCCTCTCGCGATGAAGAGAGGAGAAGAAGAGCGCGAGAAGAGAGGAGAGAGAGAGAAATAGAGGGGAGAGAGAGGCTTCCTTTCTTTGTTTATTTGAGAATAAATGCTCTTAAAATGGTGTTAATTTATGGAAAATTAAGAACATTCTATTAAACATAAAATTATCATTTAAATCATTTTAATTCATGATAACATGCATTTATGATTATATTTCAAAGAATAAATGCATAAAATGCATGATATTAATGCATGATATTAATGCATGAAATTGCATGTTATCAGAGTGTAAAAAACAGCCACGTGTCACTCCATGATTCACTAAGTGTGCGATTAATCGTGACAGTCGGATTTCACTTAAGCGATCAACGGCTCTAAATTACGCACGTGCTTTCATAGCGATCTGGTGGACCGAGGTCCACCGATTAATGCGCATCGATTAGCACGATTTTATCTGACGCACTATGCGCTGCCACGTCACCTACAAACATAAAGAATCACTCAGTCCCACATGGAGAAAATCAAGCAAAACCTACGGTTATATAAGGTGGAAGGGCTAAAGCTCTCTGCATCGCTCGTTGGGCCTTAGTACGCCCCCACTTAATCGTCTCCTGGGCCCACTATACCTGTGGGCCCACACACTTAGCCCGAATGGTCCATTGCACCATGTAGGCGCCCACGTGGGCCCGCATGGTCCGTGTGGGCTTCTGTGGTGCCGCCATGTGTCAGCGTCGTGCCACATCAGCTCCGCGCATGTCCAGCGCATATAAACCCTTTTTTTACGATTTGTAGCATTTAAAAATTTCGAGAAATTCCTGAAAAATCAAAAATAAAATCCATAAAATATAAAAACTTTAGAAATTCATAACTTCATATTTAGAACTCCTTTTTGACTCAAATTTTTCCATTGGATAAAAAAATTAAGTCTTCTTTAATCCATGCCCCTGAAATATAAATTTTAAGAAGAAAAATTGATGAATTGAAAATAATATTGAGTCGACCCTGTAAGGTTCTCTTTTGATTCATCCCATTCTTCTTCTAATCTCTTCTTTTAATCATCCACTAAAGTCAAAATGAAATAAAATAAAATGGTTAATTTCAAGTTTTTTGACCTTGCAAAAGGTCAAACATCAATAAAGCACATAATTAACCCTAAATAATACAAAAAATGTGGACTTTAGTAAAATGACATGCCAATGGAGAAAATTCATAAAACTATGATAACATATATCATAATTACATAAGATAAGCATGAATATTAGTTAAATATGATAAGAATTCAATGTAAAAATGCATGTTATAAATACCATATTTCTATTGAATATTTCTTAGCATCATATCATTTAGATGAAGTCTACAAATACATCATGATATTTCAGAATTGATTATGTTGAGGGATTGTCATTTTGGATTGATTATGATGTAGGATATTTCAGAATGCTAATATGTTTGAGGATGATGAGATGCTTATGAAGATATGAAGGAGAATGAGAGGTTTATAAATCAATATCTACTAATAATACTTAAGAAATAATCCTACAGAATACAGGACCTATGAAATGATATCAGTAGGAACTAGAGTTATAATTCAGTGAGGATAATATGGTTGATGAAGATTATGATATGTAGAGAAGATAAATGGGAAAGAACTAATGAGGATATTATGGATGGATATTACTAATATGAGGAGTTAGTTTAAGATGGGTATATAATATAATATAGATGATATAAATTAATGGAATGGAATTTCGGAATATAGGATTGAGGAATATGGGTAATGAGAATACTAAGAGAAGTAGACAGAAAGACGATAATATTTATAGAGAGTAAGAAGAGTTATAAAAGTGGAAAAGATAAATGATGATGAGGAGAGAAGAATAGTGGGAGGCGTTGTGACGGAAAGGGGTTTTGAAGCCGAGAGGAAAATGGTAATTGTTTTGTTGGACTTACGATTTAGGATTTCAAACCTTTATCTCAAAATTAAAAAGGATGAATGCCTGAGATTTGACGGAAAGTGACGGCAACTGCTTCTTGTAAGGATCGGGAACAACCTCGGTTTGCTTCAGGCTTGAAGTGGAGAAAGACGACAGAATGGGAGGGAGAAAGGGGAAGGGAGATAGAATCGGAGAGAGATTTTGGGAGAAGCACAGTGAGGACGATGAACACAAAGGATAATTCGGAACCAAGTAACCAATCTTTTATCAAAAACAACATCATTTGTCCATCGCTTACATTTCGTTTTATAGAAACTACAGAAAGGAAGTTATGACGAATCATCGCGATGTGTCGGTTAGTTCTCGCGATGGTTTGTCGGGTTGACCCGGTTGTAATCCGTTGACGTTTGTTCGGCGAAATGACGAGAAGATTACGTGAAGATCTTTGTGATGCAGGACTAGGGTCGTAAGCCCTAGTACCCGATCAATGAGACTCGAAATCCGGGGGGGATGGGCAGTCGGCCCGATCCGTAATGGGGTATGAACCTACGACTCTAAGTCAATCCCTAATCTAAGTGCAAGCAGGCGCACCGATAGACGATATCAACTCCGAACAACCCGGGGAAACACTCGACGATGGTAAAACCGAGACCCGGTCGGTCCACGTCCGGTAGGCGGCGGAACAGTCGCCGTGGAAAGGCCAGAGGTGGCTGCTCACGAACAGCGGCGGACCTGACGCGGCGTCAGAAATCACGACCCTAATATCCGTTCGATCTTGTCTAAGTTCGTCTGAAGGCGGTGGAAACAAATCGAGGAAAACCTTCGAAAGATAATTAACTAGAAATAGGGAAGGGGGCGGAGCTAACCTTCGGGGCTGCGTAGCCCGGCGGGTCGTGACGAGCAGAGACTCGTCGCGGGCAGAGGCGTCCGTGAGAGAACGATGCGTAGGACTAGGAGTCGGATCCGTCCAGTGGCAATACGCCGTCTTCGTCGTCGGGTAAGAAGCTACCACGTTTTCCAGATATTGTCACCCAGATACCTTTGATAGGAGTCTCACCTCTTAGGAGGGAAGGAAATAAAGAAAGAACCGGCCCAGCATGCGGCGGTCGGCGACAGGGGGTATCACGCGTGGCAGTAACCGTAAGTGCAGGTGAGACAGTACCGAGGGAGAGGGTCGCGGGAAATAGGGAAGGAGGAGGGTGGCGGGAAGAAGGGACGAGGTAAGGGAGACTAACGTGGCAGGGGGAATAGGAGAGCGGAGCGGCGGAAAAAGCGGGATAGGAATGGCGAGTACGGGGACGGTGCGGCGCGAAAACGAGAGAGAGGGAGAGAGCTGGTTGGGCGTAACTGCATCAATATCGTGGGCGAGGGGACGATATTGTACTGAGAGGGAGTGGCGGCCCGTGAAGAGACGGTCACGGGAGTGTTGAGGGAAAATGGGATGATAGGGAAATATCGCGGTTGCGGAGGGGCTGGGCGCGGCGCGGTGCGGTGGCGAAGGAGAGGAACGTGGAGGGGCGGCCGTTGTGCAGGTATCAGGTGTGGACAGGAAGGGTCAAGGAGATGGCGGTGAGGGTGGGGAGAGGAGAAAAGGTAGAGAAGATGAGAGAGAGAATATGGCGGGCGACACCTACCTCGGCGAGAGACGTCGGACGTCCGACGGACGTTCGACGGAGCGGTATTCTGACTTCACGCGTGACCACGAACTCAACTGCAGGTACGCAGATAGTCTCGTGTCGTCCTGTAGGCCGTCCTGGGTGATAGAACTTACGAAACGGAGAGGAAGAGTGAAGGCGAGCAGCAGGATGAGGGTGCAACTGCCGGACGAGGGGAAGGGTCTTCGCGGCACTTCTTCAAGCGGTGCAGGAGGACGTACTTATGACGCTCGTACGGCGTTCCCTGGGTCTCCCTTTTCTTCACCGCGGTTGTCCCGGGCTTCCCTTGCTAGCGGTCGGCGGATGGAAGGCGATAATCTTCACGCTCTCTGCACTCCCTTCTCTTCCTCTCTTTATCACGTCTAAGGACTACGGATCTCAAATCTAAAACTCGCAAAACGGCGCAAAATATCGCTAGGGTTGAGGGGAGGTCCTACCCTCCCTTATATAGGGCCCACAAGTGGGCTAAGGGAGGGTGGGCCTACTTGAGGCCCTCTCCCTTTGGGGTCTACGTGGGCCTCCCGAATAGGGACCTACATGGACCCCAAAAGGCAAACAAACACAACTCAATTAGCGGGTCCGCTAAACACAAGTGCGAGACCCCCATAATCCGAGAAGAAGAAGAAGAATAGAAGAAGAAGGGTAGCTTAGTGTCGTCTCGCGGCTAGGCCGCATGCCAAAAGCCGGGCTCCTTCGTCTTCGCGCGTCGAACGGGCTGGACTCGGGCTGCCGGTGTCTCTAACTCTGCTGGCGGTGGGCCTCGCTCGCCATCACTTTGTACTTTGTGATTCGCCCTTTCGGAACCGTTCACGTCCGTTGAAATTCCGTAGAGGGGTTTGTTGGGCAGTTGTGAGAACCTTGACGCCGATAGGTTCCTCTTCGTGTCTCTAGGTGGTGGTGCAGTCACTTCCGGGAAATTCAGCTCCATTGCCGCCGAGACGTTGAGTTCACAGTATAGAAGTCCCTCTCGTGGCGGGACAGACAGAGGACAGACGATGTATTCTTTAAGTCATCGGAAATATTACGCTGCTCGGGATCCTTGCATGGAACATCTGCGTGACGTTGCGCAATGTTTGGACGCTCATGGTTTATCTTCTAGGGAGACTTCTTGTTTCTTCCTTGTTTTCGGGTGGCTTCAATTCTCCTGCGATATATTTTGGAGGCTTTGAGTAGTTGCGGATGGTTTTATAAGTATGTTGACCAAGTCTTTGTGTTCTTCAGTATCCGTAGAGTTAGTTTTCATCCTCATACACGTCATAAGCAAACTGTGGTCTTGCGATGATCTTAGATGTTTAACACTTTAAAGGACTTCTTCTTCCTCTTCTTCACCCATGAAGACATCTTCTGCTTCAGTCTTCTGTGTGTCTTCATTTAATTGATGACCCAACACAAACTCCTTAATCTCAGTAATAAAAACCTTATTTTCCTGAGCATCGGCCCAAACCTGACTCTCTACCTCAACAAACTTTGCCATCACCTCCCTAGCAACAGCCTGCAGCTCTGCCACCAATTCCTCTTCCTGTCGGCTCAAAGAAAATTTCCTTGCTCTCTCCAAAGATCTCTGCGACTCCTCATGATATTCCTTCCTTGCTCTAAATAGTGGGGCTTTGAGTGGAAAGAGAACTCAACAATCTTCTCATTTATCTGAGGGCTCATGACTTGCTATCCTTATTTTATGAAGTTGCACCTAGGCTGAAATGTCTTCATAAACCGATGGAATATTGCTCATGTGGGAGGTAATCCTTTCAAGAACTCTTCTTTTCCTTTAATCATGAGGATGTATTCCTTACATAAGAGAGGGTGAGGACTTAGCCTTGAGAGTATCTTCCTCACTGATAGCTTCCTTTAGATTGGATATCAGTAGGTAGATGAGCTCTAGAAACCTTGAAATACTCTAATGTAGTTGCTTTGATATTCACTTGAATGAATTGAAGATGGGTATTCCATAGCAATGCTTCCATAAATACTAATTTAGATCTCTCCTATAATTCTATCTAGAGGTAGTCTTCAAAGAAAGAAGGAAATGACATAACAAAGATGTTCCTATTTTCTTTTCTTTTGAGATCATTTATTCACACAAGGTACCTATGATATAGTGGATGTGGTTTGGAAAGTTAGGAACCTAAATCAAAGGTAAAAGGTGGTTGACTTGGTCCATTCAAAGAATTCTAAGTTTCTAAAGATAAGGGCTAAATGCTTTGACCAAGTCAATCTTTAGATCCGTATAAATAGGGAAATGAGGGAAGATAATTCCCTTAAGATCTACACTCTCTTTCAAGTATTTAGAGAGGTCTTCTTCATCCATTTAATAAATGGATAATTTCTCAAGTTGGTGGATAAGGAGGAGGAGGAGGAGGATAGGTTCACTTAGAACCCTTGTCTTCATGTTTCGAAATAATTCTCCATCAGATTAGTTGCAATATCTGGCGACTGATTGATCAACCCTCTCTTTTTAATAATATTCATTTGGATTTGATCCAATATTGATTAACATAATCAGCTTGATTTATGCCAATCAATGATTTTGACACAGATTAAAGTTCGATCACTATAGACATATCTCTCAAGTGTGCAAGTTGTTTCCCTAAATCGTCCCCCTAAATCTCCATGTGTCTAAATCTCTATCTCTCCATGTCTACCCTACCTTGGGCTATTTCACCAACAAATAAATGACATTGACATCCTCTTTTCCTAGAGGTCTCTTTCTCTAACTCTTATGGTCAACAATAGCCTTCCTCTCTTACATCTTCCTCGCTAGTGGTATCAATAACCCCCCCCCCCCCTCTCACCCATAATAGTAATCATGGCCATTATCCGTCAATGACGAGGATAGTGAGTGATATTAAGAGAAACATTTCATTAAATTAATTCCTAGGAGTCTATAAATAGTATTATAATTGATTGTCAATTGAGTTAATTCATATCATGGTTGTGTATGTGATCCATAAATATAATATACCTAAATAAATCTTATAGACAAATGATTGTGATTTAATAATGACCTACGAATATCTAGCCATTGAATCTTTAAAACCTTATAGCTTGGATACGACATGAACTCCTCGAAGTGATTATGTGGTCAACATAGGATCATCCATCATTGGTATTAAAGGAAATTGACTCCAGGAATGAGATGCAATGAAATCTTGACGGAGGCAGTGAAAATATTAAATAAGATATTTTTAATGATTTTCTCTACATATTAGTACCCACTTGAGTGATCGATGCGGAAATATTGAAGAAGGGGGTTTGAAAATTGACCATACCAAAAGTCATTCATGAGTCTCGCGTGGATGAATGATTATACATATATGATGATTGATGATGATAAGGTTCCTTACAAGAGTCATTATATACTCCATATCTCCTAGAGCATGTAGTGTAGCTTAGTACCCAACAGGCTAGCAACTCGACTTGTCAATTGGGTTAAATACATTCTTCATCAACAAATCTATATGTTAATAAGATAAGGATCATATATATAACTAGAGATATTATTAGCTCTATAAAGTTATTAACTAGAGAGATATATAGACCTAGAAGATCATATGTATAAGATCTATGGATGTTACTAGATATAAACATAAATATGAGAGTTTTTGTAAAAATTTTATGTACCCAATGTCTATAAATAAGGAGAGAATGACAACTCAAGATGCTTATATGGACTTTGTATAAACTCTCTCCTTTCTTCTATTTTCTCTTTTGATGAAGAGCGTCGAAGAAGAGATCCAATCATCCAACGATCGTGTGGATATCTCTAGAGGTTAGACACTTGAACAACTTCAATAACTCCTTCAACAAGCCCTATAAGTTTAGATTTTAGTTTATACTTGATCATATCATTATTTGTTTTTTCCGCCTCTATATTTTGAATTTGTGACTCAATATAATCCGCTACGTTTGATATTTTAATCAAAATTCTAAGAATCTATCGAATATTTAATCTCGTCAAGTTTAAACTTGTCGATGAACGCATGATCAACCATATTCATCATATGAGTTAGATCAAATAATACTTTTCTTTCAAATTATTTTTAATGTCTTTTTTGAATATCCCTTGAATATGAAAAATATAGAGTATAAGTTTAAATACTACTAATCCTTTAATATAATCTTAAGAAAATTCATTCAATTATTTCATAAATCACGTAAATAGAAAAATGAATAAATTTTATTTCAATGAACATATATGAAACGTGGAAGAGTGATTTGGCTTGTAAAATCAAATGTCATTCTTGAAAATATTGTTTATCTCTTAGGCTTCACTGGGCCCCACAAATTGGACCTTTTAGGGCAAACCAAAAATGGCCTTTCGGCCATTATCATCTACCCGTTCATTTAAATAGGAAAACCATGCATTCGAAGTAATGTGGTGTTCACAAGCAAATGACTAAACATACTTCCATTTTCCCATCTTCCAAACATTGCAACATGCCAATCAACAATGAAGATAACGTTCATCGTTACATCTCTTTGTGTTTTCTCACAGTCTATGTTCGAAGTTTGAAGTTTAAACTTTAAAGAAGCTAGGTTTTCTTCACAGCCACTCAAGTGGTGATGGAGGACCATTGACCGTAGACAATTTAGTTATCAGGCCCTGATGATAATTAGTAGGTTTTAGGTATGTTTGTAAGTGGCCCACGTGGTCATGTAGTAGGCCCGTTAAGGTCCTCCCTCCTCATCCCTCTCCTATATAAGGAGAAAAGGATTCCCCGACATGATAACGACGATGAATTGAGAAATTAAAAGGTTTTTTTTAGAGTGTTAGATAGCGGGTTGAGAGTTTTTTAGGTTAGTTCTTCACCCCCTCAGGGGCTCTCCCTCGGCGGTGCCGCCGGCTCCCCGCCGTCTCCGTCGAGGGAGAGGCTCCATTGATGCGGTGCTGCATCAAATTGGTATCAGAGCTTCTGGCGTTTTCGGCGTTTCAGTCGTTTGCGACGCCTCCGCTTCCGGTGCCTCCGACCGCTTCCGCCGCTTCCGGCCGCTTCTGGCGCCTCCGTCGGCTACCGCCGCCTCCGATCGCTAACGCCCTTCCGGCGCCTCTGGCCACGTCCTGCCGCTTTCAGGCGCCTCCGGCTGCTCCAGTCTGTACCGGCCTACCTACCAAGACTGCGGCCGCGGAACGAGCCCGCCACCGCAATCCTGCGGTAGAAAGGAGCGGCTAGGGCTTCCCTGACCCTCCGTCCCCGTCTCCCGCAGCGGTCCGCGTGAACCGGTCCAATCCGACCGGCCGGACCGCCCACCAGCGGGCAAGGTGTCAGGACCAGCCCAGCCCTGTCTCCCGCACCAGTCCGCGTGAACCGGTCCCGTCCGACCGGCCGGACTGCCCCATCAGTCGGCAAGGTGCCACAGCCAGGCCCCCTCCCTCGTCTCCCGCACCGGTCCGCGTGAACCGGTCCAGTCCGACCGGCCGGACCACTCTAGCAGCAGGAGAGAGGTAAGGGCGAGCCCCCGAACGGCCCGCTCGTCTCGAAGCTCCGCCCCCGCCGACCGCGTCAGCCCCCACCGGCCAACCAACCAAAGGCGGCCCCGTCGCCGGCGGCATCGGGTCGCCCACCTCGAGGCCCGCGCCCGCCGCCGACCAATCACGGCCCGGCCGAGTCGCCACCGGCAGCAAAGCCGCCCGCCTCGCAGCACGCGCTCGCCGCTCGCGTAGCCTACGTGGCTACGTCATTAGTAGGATTAAAGTTCCCACCTCGCACAAAGCGCCGCCGCTCGCGTCAGCCCTCTCGACCAACCACGCGAGCCACGTCTCCAGCCGGCAGAAGCCGCCCAAACCGGCAGCACGCCCGCCGCCTCGCTAGCGCTCTTCCGGCACACCACGGTCAGTCACCTCGCGGCCGGCGCCCGCGCCCTGCGTCGCGCCTAGTTGCACGTCATCGCAGCGGTAATCACTGCAGTGAGCCCTCTCGCGGCCCGTGCCGCCCCCTGCGTCAGCCACTGGCCAACCAAAGGAGCCCACGTCACCACCCATAGACGCCGCCCGCCGCATGGTCAGGCCACGTCGCCATCGGCAGTGAAGCCATCTGCATCGCATCGCGTGCCCGCCGCCTGCGTCAGCCCACGTAGTCACGTCACCAAAAGCACTGAAGCCGCCCACCTCGCGGCCCGTGCCCGCCTCCTGCGTCAGTCACTTAGCCAACCATCGGCGGCCACCTCGCCAGCGCCAGTGACGCCACCTGCCTCGCAGCACCGCCGCCTGGTCAGCCCACGTGGCCACGTCGCCATCGACAGTTGAAGCCGCACGCTCGCTGCACGCGCCCGCCGCCTGCGCTAGCCCACGTGGGTACATAACAGTAGAATTAAAGTCCGAACCTCGCAGCAAGCGCCCGCCACCTGCGACAGTCCTCAGGCCACTCACAGCTGGCCACGTCACCCAGCGGCATCGAAGCCGCCGACCTCGCGGCCCGCGCCGCCTGGGACAGTCCTCAGGCCACTCACAGTTGGCCACGCCACCAGCAGCATCGAAGCTGCCCACCTCGCGGCTCACGCCCGCCGCCTGCGTCAGCTCTCTGGCCAACCACATGCTGCCACGTCGCCCAGCGACACTGAAGCCGACCACCTCGCGGCCCGTGCCCGCTGCCAGCGTCAGCCCACGTCACCAGTAGTTAGGCGCCGCCTCGTAGCACGCGCCGTCGGCTTGCCGAGCCTCCCCCTGGCCCAATCCCGGCCCGCCTCCTGGCACGCCAGCACTGCCAACATCAGCCGCCTAGCGGCCCGCGCCGCCGCCTGCGCCGCGACTAGTGGCGGTCCACCACGTGGCGCCCCTTGGCCCACCGCCGCAGCAGCCCTTGCGGGCCCGTTTTGGCCCAAACCGGCCCCAGTTCAATTGGGCTGCTCCAGCTGACGCCCGCCGGCCCAGGTCCCTTCGCGGGCCTTCCGTTGGTCCACTTCACCTGCCCAAGCCGACCCCTGACCCTCCTCAGCGAGCTCCTGCCAGCCCAGGACCTCCTTGCCGGTCCCGATAGGTCCCAGATTCCTCGTGGGATTGGTCCCTTTTGTTCCTCAACTCGACGAAGTCGAGTTCTCCTAACCCCGGGAGAATGATGGAGGACCATTGACCGTAGACAATTTAGTTATCAGGCCCTGATGATAATTAGTAGGTTTTAGGTATGTTTGTAAGTGGCCCACGTGGTCATGTAGTAGGCCCGTTAAGGTCCTCCCTCCTCATCCCTCTCCTATATAAGGAGAAAAGGATTCCCCGACATGATAACGACGATGAATTGAGAAATTGAAAGGTTTTTTTTTAGAGTGTTAGATAGCGGTTTGAGAGTTTTTTAGGTTAGTTCTTCACCCCCTCAGGGGCTCTCCCTCGGCGGTGCCGCCGGCTCCCCGCCGTCTCCGTCGAGGGAGAGGCTCCATTGATGCGGTGCTGCATCAAGTGGGTATGCTGAAATTTAATGGTTCACATGCGAGTGTGGACTTCCACGTTGTCCTTGCCCTAATGAGCTTTGCGCCGTTGTGAAGGCATAGCACGTGACAGTACTCCAGGCTTCCATCGGAGCCACTGGAGATGTTGGCGAGAGACCGAACTACGTCATCCTTGCGACACTCTCTCATGTACTCCAGAGTGAAGCCCACCAGCCTGTGGCTCTCCATGATCATTGGTGGGATGCTCTAAGAAAGGATAATATGAAAAGATTAAGCTGAGAGATAGCTAGGTGGATGAATGGATGGATGGGTGGATGGATAGATGGTGGATGGAAAGATGGATAGATGGACGAGTGAGAGTATAAATGGTTCGAAAGAGGGATGGATAGGTAGAGAGATAGGTGGAGAGAAAGATATAAGCAGAATCGATAGATAAAGAGGGATATTAATGGATGGATGGATAGATAGATGTAGAGGTAGGTGGATGAATGGATAGATAAATAGATGGACTGTGGATGAATGGATAGCAGATGGATGAATAGATAGGTAGATAAATAGATGGATTGATAAACGGATGAATGGATGGGTAGATAGATGGAAAGAGAGATGAGTAAGAGTTATCACGAGGAGAATCCAACGAATGTACTTGACGTTGTTCACGTGCTGATTGCAATCTATGTCGGTCCACTCCGGCTGCAAGGCGAACAAGACGGCGAAAAGTCAACGTTAAATTTCTAAAATTTACTGCGTCCAATTAATAAAAAGGGTGATTAAGGGCCATTCTCACGGTTAAACCCTTCCGAACGTGATCCGCTGTCTCTTCGTCGATCTGGGGTATCCTTCTATCGTCGTGCTCGATGATAGAATCTCTTTCGAAGAAGAGCGGTTCTATTTCTGCTCGAACTTCTTCCGCTATCCTCGAAAGTTTCCTCGTATGTTTGTTTATCATCACCAACGTGCTGATTCCAAAGCGAACACCGTGAGAAATCTGTTGAGCGAGAGCGAGAAAAGAGAGAGAGAGTGAAAGAGGAGACTAACCTGGTAGCTTTGGAAATAGTTCTGCCGGAGCGAGCATCTCGTATATCCCAATCTCGACGCATTCCGTTCTTCCCTGCAGAAGAGATCCAGCTGTCGATTTCCACAACATCTCCCCTGAGAAACATAGAACGCCATCGCCATTAAATGAAGTCTATCATGAGATCAGAAGATCAATTTACCAGGAAGGGTACTGTTCCACGAGGACGTGCATCTTTGAGACAACCCAAACGAGATCTCTCTTTCTCATCTCCGGTGTAACACCAAAACCCTCGCTCAGAATGCCGGCAACTCGAGCATGATTCAACGAGGTCTCCTGGAAAAAAGGGGGGGGGGGGGTGAAGGATTTTTTATTATTGATTTTTATTTTTATTTTTACCTGTAAATGGTTCATAATCGTTTCAATAGTACACGTTTGATCAGCTCCAACGTCGTACGATCTGATAGGGAAACTCTGTCTGAAAACTAGACCATTTTTTACTAGCCCTCCTGCATCGTATAACCTCGAGATTTCTTCACGCACTTTTTCGGTTCTTGAGGAACTAGCCTGCCTAGCATGTGCTCTCCAGGAGGATGATGAAATCGGGAGTTTAAAGCTCAAACCTCGAAATTCTAAATTATCAGATCCCAAGTTCGTCCTCGAGGCCGGAACCGGGGCATCATGGGAAGAACGAGCAACCGGGAAAGCTCCAGATAGAGCTCCTGCCATGACGTCGCAGCACCCGCAAATTCCAGAAGCTAGAGAGCAAGAAAGAAAGCGGAGAGAAAGAAGAAACGATCGCTTTGATTTTTGAGACCGAAATTACAGAGAATCCACCCGAGGTCACGGTCGTCTGACGTTGACCGCTGCGTGTTTTCCATCTCCGTGAACTCGACGTTGGACGTCCTCATAAAACTATAAAAGCAGCCATCTTTTAGCGAATCGCGTGAGGCAAACCACGTGCCGCCACGTGGCTGTGTAAGAAAGTCAACCTGACCTTTATTTAAAGTAATTGCTTAATACTTTAACGCATATTTCTGCACGTTATTTTAACAAATAATGGTGAATTCTGAAAGTGGACCATCGTAAGCGCCAGGCCCAATTACACGAAACTATTGGGCGTCGAGAAGCCCATAAAATCCCACGTTCATTCCGTGAGGATAGAATCCAACCGCAAACGCTAGGGTTTCGATCCGTCGTTCGCCTTATCGTCTCGGAGCTTCAGATTTGCTCTGCTCTTCTCCGAATCTCCGGGAAGTTCGGTCGCTCTGCACAGCCTGGCGCTACGTCCGAGAACCAGATCCGGGCGGAGGAGACGGGAAGGTCCCATCGTCGGGGGACTTTGGTTCCGAAAGGTCTTTTGAAGATTCATCCTTCTTTTCTTTTTTGCGCTGTACTATTTCTTCCTTGGAGAGATGTATCTGTTATCGGGGGTTATCCGGTTAAATATTGATCCCTAAAGGATATATTTGATTGGATTCAAGTTTCTTGATGTGTTAATCTTGTATAGGCGAAAGTATTATTTCCTTTATCTTTTGATTAACGCGTTGAATATTTTTGCCCAATCTTTCGTTGATTTCTATGAGAGATTAGGTTTTCAGTTTCTTGTCCTCCGTTCTCTACACTCTTTATTTTAGATATTGAATTTGTTTTGCGTTTTGACCTAGTTTTTGTCTCGTTTACTATATTCTTGGAAACTTAACCTTGTCTCGCAAACTTGTTTATCATGCCGAGTTTCAAGAGTCTTCATCATTCTGTCATATTTTTTCTTTGAATAGCACCCATCATGTCATATCGTAACCTGTTTATTCGCGATTTTTTTTCTGTGCAAGGGACAGAAAGAGATCGATTGTAGTTGATGGATTTTTTTATAGTTATTTCTTAGATGAATATGTTGGAAATACGCCATGTGTATGTAGTCTTTTGGTTTCCCCACGGATCATCAACGAAAATGATGAACGACGTAGATCGGAATACGTTTGTTCTTCAACATGGACATGACGCTCCAAATCTAAAGAAGAAGACTACTTGTTTCGTCTGATATTTTTTTGTAGCTCCTAGTTTATTTTCCTTTTGTAGATGGCTTTTGACCAAATCAACGACGTGCCTTTTGGGGTAACTTTTTCTATGTAGATAATGCTGGAAGATGGAATGCAAACGTGAAATGTTCTGACTCAGATCAAACTGTTAAACCCAATTTTAGTTGATCCGGGCCGCACAAGAATACGAATCAGACGTTGCCCATCAAAACGAAATATGTAGGATTCGATTAAAAGATCAGATCAATCACTGCATTAATATCGTTCAAGTCATGGTCATAGAATTTTAAGACCGATAATCATAAATAAAGGACGTTACATATTGAAAGTTTGAATTTTTATTAAAATCATGAGGTGGACATTAAAATCTGTGATCGAGTCTTCTTTCTCCTGTGTTATGTATTTTTTCGGTTTACTTGTGTTCAATTTTACTTTTGGTAAATAACATTAGCGTTTGAATGATTGCAGATGGACCAACCAGACGATGGAAACGATCTATTTGCGGATCTGAATCCCCTCTCCGCTTTTGCCAGACATCCTTCGTATACGAGCAAAGCCCCTGTTTCCGTCAGCCTCGTCTCTCTCTTCTCTATGGACCAGCCGCCCTCTCAATTAGGGCTCTTACCCACAATCCAGAACAACATCTTTAATTCACCCCTAATTCAGGTATCTAGAATACTTCGCTTTTTAAACTATTATTATTATTATTATTATTATTATTATTATTATTATTATTATTATCGGTGTCCGATTAATCCCGATCATTGTTTTATTTTCGTAGATGGAGTCGGCGTCTGAAAAGCTTTCGCTGCAGACACCGCCGTTTTCTTCTAACAATCCGCCGGATCCCGGAACCCTGCTGGCCTCGAATCCTGGAACTAATAAGTTGATGTCAACGTTTAGATTACCAGAAATGGAAAGTTTGACCCAGATCGCCATTCCACCCAGTCAGTTATCTTCAAGAAATAAGAGAAAATCGCCTACTGAAAAGTCAGCCAAGCCTCTGGCCGTTTCTTCTCCTAGATATCAGGCGAAAACGTTAAAGGCCCAAACCGAATCTTTTGATATTGTTAGGTCAAAGCTCCGCGATTCTCTGGCATCCGCGTTGACTCTTGCGTCTAGTGAAAAACCCTCTGGCACAGAAGCGTCGACTTCGAGTTCTCTGACCTCGAATGTCGTTAAAGAGGAGGGTGTGCCGTTGATAGACGTGGGACTGGGAGATGATCTCTTGCAGGGAAATGGTCTCTCTTGGGCGGCTGATGCGGGCCCCAAAGATAAGTCAACGGAGGTGGATGGCGGCACTGCCGCCAAGCGGGCGAAGGTTGATTTCGAGGTAACCGAGGATAAGAGCCGGGCTCTGGCTACCACCATCGAAGCAGAGTTATTTAGTTTATTTGGTGGCGTGAATAAAAAATACAAAGAAAAGGGTAGATCCCTGCTGTTTAATTTGAAAGACCAGAGTAACCCGGAGCTGAGGACACGCGTCATCTCAGGAGATATTACACCCCAGCGCCTGTGCTCCATGTCAGCCGAAGAACTCGCTTCCCAAAGAGTTGTCCGAGTGGCGGATGGCTAAGGCGGAGGAATTCGCTCATATGGTCGTCCTCCAGGAAGACGTTGACTTGCGGCGAGTGGTGAAAAGACTCATAAAGGAGAAGTCCAAGTGGAGGTCGAAGATGACAGCACGTCCGTGGAAGTTGCCGTCGGGTCTAATTCCTTGCCGCCCATTTTGTCGAGGTCCAAGGGTAATGCAAAGCCACTCAAGGACTCGACCAAGAATGAAGAACATGGGTCTGAAAAAGTCAGCGGCGAGGATGTGGAGGACATCCAGGAGTTGATGGTGGACGGGAAGGAGGCGGAGACTCTGCCTCCGATCGTGTCACTAGACGAGTTTATGGAAGCTCTGAATTCTGAGCCGCCGTTTGAGAATATTCCGGCTGTTGCCGGTGCAGAGAGTTCTCTGACAAATTCTTTACCGGATGCGACAGTCAACTCCGCTATTGCAGGAGATTCTTTAAACGCGTCGATATCGTCTAAAACTGATAATAGCGATTCTAAGAAAAGTCAATGACGGGCATAAGGGGACCATTCCGAGGGCGTTGACCTTGTTCCAAAAGCAATCACTGACGAGCATATGTGGGAGGGCGTGATTCAGTTGACAGTTTCTTCGGTGGCCACCGTCCAGGGCTTTTCTTCAAGAGGTTTGATTCGAGTCTTTCTGGTTTATCTTTGCCCTATGGTTTTTACTTCTGGGTCGTATCCTTGACCTTTCTTTTCTGGGTAAGCAGCAGGGGAGAAGGCGTCGACAAAGGACTGGCCTGCGGTAATGGAGGTTAAAGGGAGAGTCCGGGTGGAGGCCTTCGAGAAGTTTCTGAAGGACCTTCCTCTCTCTAAGAGCAGCGCAATGATGGTATGATATCAGTAGGATTGGTGCTATCTTATGTTCGAGGTTGATTGAAAATGGTGATTTCTCTCTCCGCAGGTGTTTAATCTCCGATGGAAGGAGGGGTTCTGCCGAAGGTGGACGCAAAGCCATTTCAGAGTATCTCTTTTCGCCCGGAGCGTTATCAGCTCTCTTCCTTTCGTTTTTCTCAGACCTTTACCCTTTTTCTCCCTTCGAAGAAGCTCCATCTCTCTCTATCTCTTTCCCTCTCTTGGAAGAAACTTCTTTTTCTCTATCTCCAAGTCCTCCCTTTCCCTTTTCATCTCTTCAAAGAAACTCCTCTCTCTAACCTATGGATGATGGCGCAGGCGGCGGAGTCGTACGTGGCTGACGGGGAGACTGGGGTACATGGAGCCCTGCCCGGGCGTGGAGCTCTACGTCTGCCCGCCAGGCAGCACGACCTCCCGACTTCTCCCGGCGGACGCCCTCCACCCTTCGGAATCCCCTTCCGAACTGGGAGAGGGGAACCCCCCTCGTGGGTGTCGTTGTATGGCGTAGAGCTCTCCTATCCCCAAGACCGCCAAAACAACCGTCTTCCAGAGCAACAAAGTCCCTCTTTCTCGCAAACCTAAAATCCCTCCTCCATCCCCCAGAGAACAGGAGCGGGTAGTCGACGACGTGCCGCCCGGCTTCGGCCCTCCCGCAAGGGACGACGATCTCCCGGAGTTCGACTTCCGGAGGACCTCTTTTTCTCTGGGCCCGACTCAGCCGTCCAGATGAGGGAGCTCATTCAAAAGTACAGGAGCCATAGTGGGCCCGTTGCTAGTAAGCCTTTGTGGGAAGACGACGATGATATGCCCGAGTGGAAGCCTCAACAGCTCGCTCCTCCGCCGCAACCGCCGCAGCCGCAGCCGCAGTTTCACCCGCATGTCGCCGTGCAGCCAGGGGCCTGGCAGCCGTACGGCGGCGGCCATGGTTTTGTTGCCGGAGATCGGCGTGGTGTAATGGATTGGAGATACGATGTACATAGAAGCAGGGGTATGTGATCAGGGTTGATGTATTAGTAGTGAATGCTGCAGCCCAAAGATCAAGAGGCTTCTGCGTTTTAGCATAGATATTTCAGTCGTTTGATCATTAATCTTAAACTTCATTTTATATATATTTTTAAAAGATAACTGGTGCGATGTGGAAATTGGTGAAGTTCGCTAGATCTGTTTCAAAGAGACGAACCTCAGAAGTCAACTCAAGCTGAAAGGATGATGCAAAAGTCAACAGTGATTCTCTTCACGTCAATGAACAACTTGTTTGTACATCCCTTCAAGAGCCTAAGAAATGAGATCTATAGAATGTTCATGAACATGCGGATGGAAATGTCTTTCGAGCTACTGTTGATGATCTCGTTGGGATAGAATTCCGCACTCTAACCTCAAATTTGTAGATTTTGAAATGGAGAAAGGATGAAGATTTAGAACACACGAATATGGCAACGACGATCGCCATAACTAGATAGTATGAGAATAAGCACAACGAAGAATAAGCACAACGAAGAACTCACACCAACCCCGGAGGAACAAATCCTCTCACCTATCGCTCTCAAAGCTCTCTCACCTATAGCAATGGCTCTCAAAGCTCCCTCAACAATCGCTAAGGAAGTCCTCCTTGACACCCTTCCAAGAAACTTCCTAGTGACTCCCCTCTCGATCTCCTAGAAACCTTGTTAAGATTCTTTCAAGGGTGCAATCTTTGGATAGGAGATGGCCTCTATCAAACTCCTCGACTCAGTTGATATCAATCGTCAATTACTAGCGAGGGGCGTCATGGAAGTCATCCATGGGTTCAAGAATGTCTTCGCGCGGGGCGTCATCATCGCCGTCAATGAAGTGAACCAGAATTGCGTGCGAGGGGCGTTCATACGCCCTGTGCCCTCGACCTTGGCATTTCAAACCAACGTCGCGCGGTTGGGATCACCGGAGCTTGCACGAGAGAGGTATATTTTCCTTTGTTGGTCTGGGCGTCTGGTTGGGTATGAGCGGAGCTCCCGGGGAAAGAAATGAACGACATCGTAGTTGCCGCAGGGCCTGACACGGACCTAGCAGTTTAGTTGACCGAGAGTGGAGAGGTAGGTTTTTGACGAGCGATGGGTATCATCACTCATCAGCAGGGCTAGGGCAGAAAGGTGACGGATTGCGACAGCTCGCGGGATATTACCTCTTCGCATGCGTGATCCAGCGAGCTGGCGTCCCACAAGAGTAGCTCTATTTGGAAGTGGCCGCGCATTCCCCGCCTGGAATCGGGAGAGCGTCGGCCGCATTGGAGCATGAGTTCATCAAATTTGGTCATATAGTCTGTGACGGAGCTGCCTTACTGTGTCTAAGACATGACTTGCATGCCGTCGACATGTACTTGTCGTGGAGGTACGATGTCATCTCCAACCAAATTGCAGCGGGTGGTTCGCAATGCCATTGAATGACGGGCTCCAAGTTTCCCCAGTAGATCTATGCTTGACCTGTCAATCTGATTTGAGATAACTCAAATTTCTTAGCTTCGGATAGATCGAACCATTTGAAGAACTTCTCCAAGTTCCTTTCCTGGATGCCACAGGCGGCAGGCTCCAAGGACCCATCAAACGGTAGGGGGGACTGTGCTTCCAACGTTCTGTGGGTTGAGGCAGCAACGTCGGGCCATAAGGCCCATTGGGTCGGGTACTCGTCTGTCATTGCTGGAATAAAAGATTCCTTTGACTTGGGGAAAGCAGCTCCCGATGGTGTGGGCATAGAAGGGGCGGAGAGGCAAGATGGCGGAGAGATTCGGAAAGAAAAGAACACCGACCGTCTTCACCACTAGAATTCCAGGGGCTTCACACTCCCAGCTTACAAAATGCTCCCTTCAGAAGAACAGTCTAGAGAGTAAAAGGTGAGCTTCTTGGCTACCTGCATGGCCCGCCATTTGAAGGTATCAAAAGGGTTCCATGAAGGCGGGGTGAGCCTTCCGTCATTGCGATTGAGCTTGAGAGCACGCTCTCTTCAGGTCGCGCGTCGCAACATGGTACGTTGTGTCTCCCAGCGGCTTGTCCATGCCCACACCCTCATGGCTCGTCGGAATAGCGTCGAAAAGCGATTATTCAGAGGGGTAGTCGGTATAAAAAATAGATCTCTGAGGAGTATCTATGCTGATTGTGTTAATCGTCGTATTGGTTTTTCTATGCTGAGTATGGATACGAAAATAGCCTAAATCTCAATACGATTTAGTTGTTGCTAGCTTGTCCCTGTCTAGGGTTCTAGGGCACCCCCGCGTGGTCCTCTATCATGACCTCTTTATTCTTTATCCTTTTGATTTTGTGTTAGTTGAGTCTTATTTTCAATAATATTTCATGGCTTACTATTATTTTCATTAATGCCATTTTTTTGTTTTTCAATCACTTTCTCTCTCTTCATTTGCCATTTTCTTTCTCTAACTTCTCTTTTTTATTTCTCTTTTGATTCAACTCTTTTTTATATATTAGTCTAACGCATCATTTTTTTTATTCATTGGAATGATCTAACTTTCCTCAAACTCTCATTCCATATCATTGTTATATTTTAATGAATTCCAAAATTTTTGAAGTCACTTCTTGATCTCCTTAGATTTCAGCCATTATTCACAAATTATATTTCAATTAATTATCAGTTAAGCTTCTTTGGACTTGTTTTGGCTTGTGATCATGCAATATCAGCTACTAAATGAAATCAACTCACTAGATTGTTAATCTATATGTTTTTAGGTTTGTCAAATGCCCAATAAACCTCTCCACCTCTCCAACCTTTTCTATTCTCCTCACCTCTCCCATAACTCCTGTCTAGATTGTCTGTAATTGTTTAAGTGATACAGGTCTCCTCCAATACAATTGCAAAACTCGAGTGTTGGGGAATATGTTAGAATTGAGGATTCATGACATAATACAACAAGAACAATGCTCTTATCATCTATTATAGATCAAAATCAACAATTATAGGGTTCTTTGGAAGAGTTCTTTGAAGCTATTTGAATGTTATATATCTAGTGGAATCCATGCAATCTATGGACACTTAGATCTCCTGGGGGGACACCTCAATACAACTTAAGGATAAATACAAGGATTAGATATCATCTATACCAAGAAAAACAACATGCTGACCTTGACCAAGAAATTTAAATAATATATCATTAGAAGATGTGTGCATATCTAAAGATTTTGAAGACACGAAGAGGAGTAAGCCAACGAAGATGGTGATGTTATCCCTTAATTCTTTGAATCCTTAAAAGAATTCCCTTGATTTAGACAAACCCTACTCATGACCTAAAATATTTAATTTTGAGCACTTACCAAGTAAGACCATTTTCTTAAAATTTTAGAACCTCTTTGACCAAGTCAAACCATCTCTCTAAATCATAGGAACCTTTTTTCATTCCCAAAATTTAAGGTATTTGTATCTTAGATCCTTCTTTGACCAAGTCAACCTTAACCCATGATTTTAGGGAAAATTAGTATAGCCAAATTACCCCTAAAATTTTCATCAATTAAAACCCAACACATGACACCCTCCTTTCAAGAGGGATGAAATTTCTCCTAATGAGTGGCGTACCTTGAAAAGACATGACGGAACGAATCGATGCGGTCGTTAATTGCACACCGATTCGTGTCAAAATAAAGTACAAACTTACCAATTTAATGATTAAATCACGAATTGAAGGGTATAATGGTAAATAAGGGTCAAATTCACGAAGAAATAAGGGATTTTTGAGATATCTTTTAGAATTCGATCAAATCGGATGATGAATTGAGGTGATAAATTAGGGGAAATGATATATTTGGAAAGAGAACTCGAAGACGAATCCACGAAATTAAAAATTACTCGATTTGGATCAAGATTCAAAGAGAAATCGATGAGAGAATTAGAGAGAAATTTCCGAACGTGAATTAAGAGAAATCCGAAATTAAAAGACTAAATTAACTAAATTAACGATCCCAAATTATAAATTAATGATACATGATGAAAGATTAGGAGGAAAACACATAATCTAACCCGAGATAGCGATCGAAATGATCCAATTAATTTCCGGATTCAAGGCTTTTCATTCCGCGATTTCGAAAATGATCTTCGGTGTTCAAGAGGCAAATTCTCCCTAATCGATCGCCGAAATCTCACTTTCAATCATTCCATGGACGCGGAAATGAGTCTAGAAGTGATTGGAAGCAAGAGATTCAAGGATGGTGGTGTATAGATGGTTCAATTGATCGAAATCATCCAAGAATGCATTACAAATTCGATGAACATCTCAATTTATAGTCAATTTGGGCGTAACCGTCCGATAAAATGCTTTATCTTCGATCAACGACTCTGATGAAACGCATTAAGTTGTGTCCGTTGGATCAGAGATGGACCGCCGAGATGAAGCCACGTCGTGCACTTTAGAAATAACGCTTGAAACACCATCGTACGATGTTGATCTAACGCTCTTGATGCGTTTTCGTCCATTTTAATCTCAGCCGTTATAACTCTCTTGATGAATGGCCGAGATTATATCGTATTTAAAACAATTCGCCGATGAGTAATACTACGCCACACACCCTCCGCCTTTAAGTGACGATTGACGATCGCGATTTAATCGTGCGATCGGATGCTCCACGTCTTGCCACATCATCTCCCGTGTTTGATCATCGATCACGATTGATCGCACGCTCCAGATTGCGCCACATCACCTGCGCACATATAAAATCCAAAAAATCAATTTTTAATTCGAGAATTTGATTTTTAATTCCGAAAAATCTTGAAAAATTCATTAGAAATGCAAATTTTTTTTGGAAAATCCCTAAAAATTAGAAATTTCATAAATTTCAAAATACAACTCCAAATTAATCCAGATTTGTTTCATTGGATCAGAAATTCAATTATCTATCATTATAAAAAGTCAAAATATTAAAATAACAAGAGAATAAATTATTATTTCATAAATACACTCATTTCTTCTTAAAAAACAAAATTTAGAAAAATAAATGAGTGTATATAAACATTTTCTCTTATTATTTAACATTAAAACCTAATTATAATATCAAATTTAGATGTGAATAATATAGTCTAAAATATATTCTTAATTATACATAATTATCCCTAATTTAGTGCATTTTGAGATTATAACTTAAAATTGTATGAAATGATTGAAATGCACTCAAAGTATGATAACATGCATACAAATGGAATGTTTTATGCCTTAATTTGCATTAATTATCATGTTCTGCGTGTTAAGATTGCATGTTATCAAGACACCATAAACTCCATAATTCATCTTATTGATCAAAATTTATTAATTATCTATATTAACTGATGGAGAATTATTTTGAAACATGAACACAAGGGTTCTAAGTGAACATATCCTCCTCCTCCTCCTCCTCCTTATCTACCAATTTGAAAAATTATCCATTCATTAAATGGATGAAGAAGACCTCTCTAAATAATTAAAGAGAGTGTAGATCTTAAGGGAATTATCTTCCCTCCTTTCCCTATTTTATATTGATATAAAGATTGACTTGGTCAAAGCATTTAATCCTCATCCTTAAATACTTAGAATTCCTTGAGTGGACCAAGTCAACCACCCTTTTACTGATGCAAGACGCGGTTGTGAATACCCTCGTGCCTGATCAATGAATTTGAGGATGACTAAAAATAGCCGGTCAAATCTAACCTACGGGTAGGCGAGTCCTACACCCTAGATACAATATCTAATCCTAAACCTAAGAACAGGCAGACATGTCGGTTAGCAAAGTCGACTCCGGGCAACCCGGGGAGGCTCGCGATGATGGGTAGGATGAGATCCTCTCGATCTACGTCCGGAGGTGTGGAAGTCGCTCGTCGTGGAGTAGCCAGGAGGCTGCAGCTCACACTCAGTGCCAGACCTGACGTACGCGGGGAGATTCTCGAATCTATAACCACTCTACCCTACCTACGTCGTCCGACGGCAGTGGAGATGAGTAAAGGAAATGCTTTGAAAAGTAATTAAACTTTGAAATGAGGGGTCGAAGCTAACCTGCGGGGCGAGGTGCCCGGTGAGCCGTGGCGTAGAGGAGAGTTGTCGTGCGCGGCACGGACGGTTGGCGTAAGAGGGCCGGATCGGCACCGTCGAGAGCACGGACGAACCCCCAACAGGGAAAATACTATACGAAGAGCGAGCGGTAATCGAGTGGCGGGAAGTAGCTCGGGCAGGTGCAAGGCAAATAGAAGGTAGCGGGTTCGCGCGGGGGAAGAGCGCGGGCAGCCGGTGCGGGCACGGTTCCAGACGCGAGAGCAGACAACGGGCTCAGAAGCGGATCCGGGCGAGGGCGCGGGCGTGAGTGCTGTCTCTCCGCGAGGGCAATTTGGATTGAGGCGCAGGCGGACCGCTGACAAGGGGAGCAGCGGATGTGGTATTAACGCGGCGTGGGTGCGCGCGGGCGTCCTGGGCACACGATGGGCGTGTGTGACGATGCACCCAGGCAACACAGAGGGGTGTTTATCCGGGCATGAAAGACGCGTTGACTGGGCCTGCTTTGCAGAGGGGTGGCACGCGCAGGGCAGGCTGGTGAGGCTCACGGAAGGACACAAAGGGAAGGTTGGAGGACGTCCCCTTGGTGAATTCGGAAGGGGGGAGAGGACAACTATTCCGGGCGACGAAGGTGAGATGGCACAGAGAGAGAGAAGAAGTTGAGAGAGAGAGGATGCGAATTCGGCGAAGTGAGGTGATTCGCGACTGAGTGCTAAGTGACTGCGGCTGAGGACGGATGGTCTCGTTAGGTGGCGAGAAACTCACAAGGTCGTCGCGAAATTCTTGTAGGGTGGAAGGTTGCGGGGAATCTGGTAAGGAGAAGGGCGTTGGGAGGGGATTCGGAAAGAGTTAACGGCAGGCGGAATGCGGCTGGGCGTGCGAGGGAGGTCGATTTTGCGACTGGAGGCGTTCCGCGGCAAGTGGAGTCCCACGGATAATTGAATTCCGCAGATATGGATTCAACGGGGTGCGGGTGAGTGGACTAAAGTTCGCGGAGAGGTTTAATTTTGCGGAGATGGCTTTGGCGAGGCGCGAGACTGCGGGGCGGAAGAACAGGGCACGGGGTTGCGGAAAATTGGTTGAGGAGCAGGGAAATTGCGGATGAGACGGGAAATCGGGAGGTCGCGTAGTGTGAATTCGCGAGGGTGAACTCGCGTTGGGGGGGGATGTCGGAAGTGGGTGCGGCGGTTTTGAAAGGGAATTCGAGGTAGGAAATTAGAGGAGGGGATATCGCGCTGGCGGAGGAGACGGAGGAGGGAGTAATGGCGATTCGGCGTTGATTCGGGAGAGGGGAGAGGAGAGGAAAAAGGGGGTGGTGAATGGAGGAGAAAATTGATCTTGCGGGACTCGAAAGAGGGGAGCGATCGGGATCGGTTGTGAAGGGGTTGAGGAGTTGGGAGACGGGGAGGATTTCGGGGTAGTGGGAAGGATGGGAGTTGCGTAGGGATTGTTCGGGAGGGGATTTTCTTGCACGGGCGGAGGTGGGAGTAGAGCCGAGGGAAGAGGACAAATTTGGGAAATTACGTTGGGGAAGGTTGGGCATTCGCCGGATCGAGGATGGCTGGGGAAAAACGGGGAAGTAGAGGAGTTCGCCAGGAAGGGGGAAAGGGAGGAGATGGTCGGGCAGGAGGAGGAAATCGTGGGAGGTGAAATAGGGGGGGGAGGGGTGGTTGACGTTCGCGGCAGTGGGAGGGGGAAGATCGGGAAGGGGAAAATCTGGAGGTTCGTGGAGGGGCTGTGCAGCAGGGGAGGAAGATGAACAGTGGGGATAATGGCAGTGTGGCGGTCCAGAGGCGGCGGCGGCAGCCTGTGGCGGCGGCGTCGCGATGACAGTGGAGAAGAACCGTGGTCAGGGCAAGGAGTGGCGGCGGTCGTCGCGACGGCGGCGGCGGCACGGTGGCGTGCAGCGGCGGCGGCGGCGGCGGTTGGACTCCTTCCCCCGCCTTCCTTGAGCAGCCACTTGAGGGGGAGATCACTCCTTTCTTTCTTCAAATGACGGCTAGGGTTTGTGGGGGGGGGGGGGGTCCCTTCCCCTCTTATAGAGCCCATAAAAGGCCGAGAGGGGGAAGGGCCCACTTGAGGCCCACAACCTAAAACCCAAAATACTCATAGAAAAACCCAAAATAAAGGTTCACAAAGAGAAAGGGCTTCACGAATGGGATCCCGAAAAGGGAAGAATCCACCCGGAAGCCTAAATGAGAGAGGGAAATAAGCAAGGACCCGCTTAAACACATGCGAGTCAAAAGTTCATAATAAAGAAATAAAGATAAGCGGATAGATCCGCGCGCGTAAAAGGGCTCCTTCGGCGCCGTGATATCGTGTCTTGGTGGCGACGGGGGTCGTACGCCACCATTTACCTTTGATATAGGTTCCTAATTATCCAAACCATACCACCATATCATAGATACCTTGTGTGAATAAATGATCTCAAAAGAAAAGAATAATAGGAACATCTTTGTTGTCCCATTTCCTTCTCCTTTGAATACCACCTATAGTTAGAATTTTAGGAGAGATCTAATTGTTAGTACTTATGGAAGCATTGCCATCGGATTCTACTTCAAGTCAATCTCCCCTGCAAGAAGATTCCAAAGTCAAGCTGATCAAGCATTTATATTTCAAAATCAGCATGAAGAGAGCTATCAAAATGAAGACGATCATCAAAGAGCTACCATCTTGAGAATTTTGACGATATATGAAGCTATCCATATGAAGCAACATCACCATGACTTCTAAAGAACCTACGAAGGCGTATGAAGCTATTTATGAGAACTATAAAGAACCACTTCAATCAAGGAGAACATCTCTCTTAAGAAACATCTCCACCGCTGAAGAAGAGAATGAAGCTAGCTGTCTACATGATGAGTACAATGAATATGTACAAAAGGGCCAGCCAAACGGAAACAAGTTTACCATTGTTTCTAAAGAATATTAAAACCCACGGCATGCTACGACTGTACAGGGTGCTGCTTGGAAGATGTATCATCATATAGTCACCAAACAAGAGCTTATACCACGGTAGGGTGTCCCTCGAAGTTTGATATCTAGTTGGACCGCGAGTTATTTCTGCGAAGTGATGTAAATAGGTCAAAGTCTACCTCTCTGGGAAAATCCCAGAGTTGGTGTTACCCCTGACCACATCTTTTTCGGAGAAAGAAC
>CM044109.1:6706386-6853656 GCA_024174645.1 Lemna minuta
GGGTGCGACGTGGCACTGAGGCCACGTGGCAGAGCCCGGGCGGCCCACGCAGGGCGCAGGAGGCGCTGACACGTGGCAGGAGGCCACGAAGACGGTCCACGTGGGCGCCCGTGTGGGGCGCTGACGAGACGAAACCGCGAGGTCGTCAATTTCAAGCGGTATCGCGTCAAAAATTATTCCAAACATACAAATTTTAGGAAATTCACTCGAATTGAGGGGTATAATGGTAAATATGGGTCGAATCCACAGGGAATTAAGGATTTTCTTGACGTGTTCTTCAAATTTGATCAAATCGGACGAGAAATCGATGGAAGAAATTGGGGAAAATGGTATTTTATGAAAGTAGACTTCAAATCGATTCCACGGAATCAAAAATCGTCCAATTTGGATTTGATTTCGCGGAGAAATCAAGATTCGAAGTGGAGAGAAATTTTCGGATATGAAAATCGTGATTTTAGCTGAAATCACAAAATTAAACTCTAAATGTTAATCGAAATTGAAATCAAACCTTATTAAACTAATTCTTGGTAAAAACACTTCCACTAACCGTGATTAGCGATCGGATTAGCTCGATTAATTCGATTAATCGACGAAAATGCTGGAAAACGCGCATGACGAGTTCAAGCTGCGATTTCTACCAAATTACTGATGAAATCTTGATTTCAAGAGCTCGGAGGTGCGGAATTGAAAGGAGAACACGTTGAGATCAAGAGAAACGAGATAGAGGGGTGTCTTGACAGTCAATTGGATTGAACCCTTCTCGAATGTCTAAGAACGGCAGAAGAACACATAGTTTTATAGGGCGAAAATTCGTAACCGTCCGATCGTTTTCGATCACGCAGTTACGATGAAACGTCCATCGTGGACCGTTTCAAAATATCAGTAAGCCCGTCCGATCGCGATGGACGGTCCAGATGTGATCGTAAGAGAGGCGTTATAAAACGCCTTCGATTTCGCCCCTTCGATCTTGATCGGACGGTCTGGATGCGCTCTGCGAGATCGCATCACGACGATTATAACGCCTTCAATTTCAGCACGTTTCTTGATCGGGATCCGGTGGTCCGTGCTCCACGCGATCGACGCCCGTCGATCGATCGTCCGCGAGGTCCAACGCCCGTCGTCGCGCCACGTCGCCTGCAAGGTAAGTAAGACATAAATTTAGTCCCACACGGACTTAATTAAATGAAACCGTCGGGTATGACCCTCCCCATATAGGGGAGGACAAAGAATATTTTATATAAGTTAAATTATAAATATATAGTATATATAAACGCTGCCACGTGGCCTTGCGTGCCACGTCGCATCCACGCGGGCCCCGCGCCCACTTTTTTTATTATTTTTATTATTTTTTTATTTATTAAAACGGTTAAAAATCGAAAATAAAATAAGAAAAATAGTTTAAAAATCCAGAAAAAATCCCTAAAAATAGAAAATTCATAACTTTTAATATATAACTCCGATTTAATCCAAATTTCTTTCATTTGATCCAAAATTTAATTATCTATTATTCTAAAAAGTCGAAATTAATAAATAATGAGAGTTTTAAATTTTATTTTCAAAAATATAGTTATTTTTAAGAGATTTTAACTTAGGAAAATATAAATAAATGTCTATAAATGGTTTCTCTCATTATTTTAACTCTAAGAACATCTATAATCTCAAAATAAAGATGGGTTATTAATTTATTCATCTTAAAATCATTATTTTTAACCCTTATTTAAAGTTTTTTTAAAAATATAGTGACTTTTCATATTATAATAATAGAAAAATACATTTAAGTATGATAACATGCATGAAAATAAAATCATTTATACTTAAATATGCATCAAAAATCATGTTTTATGCTGTAAATATCGCATGTTATCAGGCGGCCCCGTGCAGAGGGTTCGCAAGTGAAGGGCCCACGGGAATAGTGGGCCCTGGTAAGTAGTTGGGGGCGGTAACGCATATGCGTTATCGCGCCCCAACATTTATACGCGCCCACTTCGTCCGTTTTATCCGTGTGGGACTAAAGTTCCGCGGAGCCCCTCTTTTGCAGGTGACGTGGCCGCATCGTATGCGTCGGAGATCAAGACGAAGGCGTCGATCGCGTGGACCGGAGTTCACGCGATTGTCATCAAAACACGTGCGTAAAAAGGGCTTAAGTAAAGTTTGATCGAACGACTTACCTCACGCCACGTGGCATCCCGAGAAGCGGCCGATCGTCATCAAATCGAAGGCTTTAATATGATCATGATCAGACGGCTACGATTACATCCGATGAAAAGAAGACATGTGGACGCATCATGACTTTGATCTTCATCGACGGCCGATCTTCATCGAGGGACGATTGTGATCTGCATCGATCGAACGGCTGGCGATGGAATCCCGTTACGATCTGACGGCTTCGAAGACTCCTGGAAGAACGCCACGATCGCGGTGCGATCGAACCGCGATCGCACCGCGATCGCATTGCGATCGAGCGGCGATTACATTCGTTCGGCGCGAAATCAGAAGACCAAATCGTTACGCTTCATCAGGCAGTGATTGGGGGAACATCAACCATACGATCGACCCCCGATCGCGACGCGATCGTGGTCCAATCGTGGCCTGATCGCCCCGTGATCGGGGCTGATTTGCCACGAAATTGAGGCCCTCCCACTACTGATCGTGGCCATCAATCCGTCTCCACGATCGCGTCAATCGGCCACCATATTCGGGCCAATTTCCTCTTTAAAAAGCCATGTAGTTCTTCTTTGTTCTTCAACTTTTGATCGATTCGTGAAGGAATTAAGCGAATTTCGAGGAAGATCTTTAGTTCATCATGATCCCCCTGCGTTTAGACTCAATTCCAAAGGGATTGGAGCGGGATTGATCACGAACTCCTCCTTGATTTCATCGAATTTTCCCCTTGAATTCCGAAAATCCGTGAGAAAGGATCCGAGCAAATTCACTCCAATTCGCGTAAATTGGAGCTTAATTCTCGTGGCAATCGGGTTAGTAGCGAGATTCGATCGATTATCAAGAGGTAATTTGAGTTTTTATTAGATTTAAAAGTTTAATTTTGCAAATTAGTTCATAGTGTTCTTCATTTTCCCCAAATTTTGGTGTGAAAAGTTTCTAACTTTGAAAATAGGATATCTCTCTGATTATAATTCCAAATCACTTGATTTTGGTTTCATTGGATTCCTCTTTTCATCAGCTTTCCGTGGATAGGAAGTTCATCAAATTCTGAGTTTGATTTTGATTTGACCCTTCAATTTGACGTTTGACCAAGGACTGTTCATCTTTCATCAGAAGTCAAACATTGACTTTCGGGGTCAATTACTTTTTACTGACAAATCAGAATTTGATAATTTTGGTCTTGTTGGATTCCTCTGGTTCTTAGCTTTCCATTGACATATAAATTGCAAGATTTGAATTTCATTTGGGCATTCAGTTTGAAGATTTCATATGAGGTGTTAATTTCGGAGATTTTCTGATCATTGTTTTTCAATAATTCATAATAAGTCCATTTCTTATCCAAAAATTACGAAAGTTATATCAGTAAATTCTATTTTCTCTCTAGTTTCCAAATATTTAATTTTCGTAATCTTCTAACTCTGTTTGATTCTCTGATTTTGGAGAACACCTACTGCTGGTCATAGTCAACGCTTTGACTTTGACTTTTGATTTTTCTGTGTCAAATCCGAGATTTCAATTCTTAAAACTTATGATTTAACGTATTTATATCATTTTCATATCTTAAATCTTATTTTCTCTAATTTAAAACTCCTTTTAAACCTATGTTTGACTAAGTCAACTCTACGATTAAAGTCAACCCTGCTCTCTGTGGATCGACCCGATACTTACCCAATACTTGATTATTATATCTTGTCTTTGTGAGTTCAGTTTTATAAATTTTGTTTGACCATCGTCTTTGTGTTTAACGACGCACGAAAACGACACGTCACGTGGCCACACGGTGGGCGTTGGATCTCAGCGGAAACCATCGATCGCGTGGACCCGAGTCCACGCGATCATCCATCAACGCACGTGCTTGATTTGGAGCTTAAGTAATGAGCATCAGACAGCTCCTAGCTCGCCACGTGGCGTCACAAGGAGCGTTAATATTCATCGCTTCGTTGACGCGGTACGATCGTGATCGGATAGCCGTGATGAGCGTGATCTTCATCTCCATCGGACGGTCGTGATCTTGATCGCGATCTTCTCACCAATCAGACGGCTGGCGATGGTTTCTCCTCACGATCGGGGTGCAGTGAATCAGGGGATCGCGAACGTTCATCCAACTAGAGCTATCAGACAGCTACGAAGACACGTGGAAGAACTCCACGATCGCGGTCCGATCGAACCGCGATGGCGGCACGATCGAGCCGGGATCGTGGAAATTTCAGCGTGGAATCGCTTCCACGGGATTGGACGGCTGTCGACTACTCACCAGTACCACGATCGACGCCCGATCGTGGCTCGATCATGGCGCGATCGTGTAACGATCGTGGCGAAAATGGTGGCCAATCGGAAGCTATTTTGAAGCAAAATCGTGGCTGATTCCAAGCCAATCCGGAAGCTACATCCTCGCCAAGTGAAACCGCCTCCACGACGCATTAATTCCGCCCCCACGACCGCATCAATCGGTCACGACCTTCGGGCCAATTTTCCTCTTTAAAGGCATGTATTTCCCTTCTTTGTTCTTCAACTTTTGATCGACTCGTGAAGAAATTAAGCGAGTTTCGAGGAAGGTCATAAGTTGTTGTGATCCTGTGCTTCGAAGTGTGTAGAGACGCATCCATTGAAGCATGATAATCACGATTTCATCTCTTGATTTCATCGAATTTTCCCCTTGAATTCCAAACGTCCACGAGGAAGAATCCGAGCAAATTCGCTTCAATCCACGAGAATTGAGGCCCCATTCTTGTGGCAATCGGGTTAGTAGTGAGGTTTGATCGATTATCAAGAGGTAATTTGTATTTTTATTAGGTTTAGATCTTTAATTTCGCAAAGTAGTTCATAGTGTTCTTCATTTTTCCTAATTTTTAGTCCGAAAAGTCGCTGATTTTGAAAATAGTATATCTCTTTGATTATAATTCCAATCACTTGACTTTGTTTTCATTCAATTCCTCTTTTCATCAGCTTTCCGTGGATAGCAGATTCATTGAATTCCGAGTTCATTTGACCCTTCAATTTGACGTTTGACCGAGGACTGTTCATCCTTTATCAGAAGTCAAATGTTGACTTTTGGGGTCAATTACTTTTAATTTAAAAATCAAAATTCGATCATTTTGGTTTCTTTCGATTTCTCTGGTTCTTAGCTTTCCATTGACATATAAATTTCAAGATCTGGATTTCATTTGACTTGTCAATTTGAAGATTTCCTGTGAGGTGTTCATTTCAGGGATTTTCTGATACTTGATTTTCAATAATTCATAGTAAATCCAATTCTTATCCAAAAATGACGAATTATATACCAATAAATTCAATTTTCTCTCTGATTGATTCTCTGATTTTACAGTACACCTACTGTTGGTCAAAGTCAAGGCTTTGACTTTGACTTTTGACTTTTCTCTGTCACATCCGAGACTTCAATTCTTAAAACTTCTCATTAGGTCTATTTATATCATTTACACTCATGAAATCTTATTTTTATTTCTTTAAAACCCCTTTTAAACCCAAGTTTGACCAAGTCAACTCTGCGATTAAAGTCAACCCTGCTCTTTGTGGATCGACCTGATACTTACACAATACTTGATTTTTATATCCTATCTTTGTGAGTTCGGTTTTATAAATTTTTTTTGACCATCGTCTTTGTGATTTAACGACACACGAAAATGACACGTCACCGACCAATATCAAGCTCTAGCATAATGATGGGTGTAAAGCAATACGTACTGAGGATTTCAGTGCACACAATGCATACGGTGTGTGGATGATGGGAGCAATGCTCCACCAATCATTGAGAATTTTGACTAATCAGCCAAGTAATGCATACATTAAACATTGGGTGGGTGTGGAGCAGCGGGTATGAACATGCTAATTGACTCGCCAAATTCTTTTGTCGTGAATCAATTAGGGTATAAAAGAAGAACGAGGAAGGAAAGTTGGTGTTCTTGATTTCCTACTGATACGCATAAAAATACGGCTGTTGAATGCGTAAACTCATGTATCAAACACATTTATACTCAACTCCTCAAAATAGGATTTTTAAATTAGAACAGTGGCAAGTCAAGGTCGAATCCACAGGGAGCAAGGTTAAGAGATTGAAATCATAAGATATATTTTTGGTATTTTTAGATTTAGAAAGCAAAAATGATCAATGAAAGGAAGAAGATGTATGCGGAAATGAAATGAACTAATCAAACACTTCCAAACTCCTTTTGAAGATTGAAAACCCTTCATCGATGGTGGAAAAACGATTTTTAGGGTTTGTAAATTTGAAAATGTTGATAAACAGATAAGGAAAATAGAAGAAATGGATAGAAAATGATTCTAATCTAAAGATTTGTGATGAAAACACAATTTCGTGATGCTCCCTAATCAAAACATACCTTCGAGAGCCATATATTTCGCTTGGACTTGGCGTCTTGCATCCAACACGAGGAATGAACAGAAGAGGGAAGAAACTCATTAAGAATGATGTTCAACACATGAAGAATGATCAATCATTGCTTTCTTTCCTTCTAGCTAGCCAATGCTAGAAGCATACAAAAAATTATTTATAACCCTAATTTTTTTGTCTCAGAACTTAAATCAGCCCCAAAAGATTCGTGGAGCTTGAAATGATAATCATGCCCACAAAATTTCAGCCCCTAACTCCATCAAGATCGTCGGATATAAGCTTTTACTTTAGACAAATTTGAACTGTTGATAACGTTTCTCTCTCCTCAGATCGCACTGGTTAAAGCGCTCTGGTCAAAACTACTCTGGTGAAACTTCTCTAAAACACAAAAAAATTACATTAAATGCCCCCTCAGCTCTCTCCTCTCTCATCTCTCTTCTCTATTATCTTCTCTCTTCCTTTATTGTATACAATATACTGCATCCTGTAGTTAAATCTTGTGTGAGTGTTAGCTATAAGATTCAAAATAGTACAAAGTTAAGAAAAGATTAACAAAATTAGAGTAAAAAAATAAAGGCAGTAGATTTAAAATTTACTTTTGAAGGTTGTGCCTCACCATTCACTTTATCATCTAGTTTAATCTAAGGTGAAGTATGATTGAAGAAGTGGAGAAGTACACAGAATGAACCTTAAATAAATAATAGAAATATCATCATTGCCTATCTTGGATTCGACCCCTTACTAAGCTATAATTTTGGGATAATAGGAGATTAAGGGAAAAAGATTAGAACTTCTATTGCATAAGACCAATAAAAACCCTTGCAATGACATACAATTGCTAACTGCATTTGGACTTATCAAGTGCATAATGGGTGATGGACCAAATTGATGCGGTCGCTGATTACACACTATTTCTTGTCAAAATTAATATCAAACTCACCAATTTTAAGTCACGAAGTAAGGAGTACAGTGGTGAATAACGGTCGAATCCATGGAGAAATAAGGGAATTTTGTGAGATCTTTTGAAATTTGATCAAATCGGATGATGAATTGAGGTGAGAAATAAGGGATTTTGATATGTTTGGAAAGAGAACTCAAAGATGAATCCACAGAATAAAAAATCACTCGATTTGGATCTAGATTCTCGGAGAAGTCAAAGAGCAAATTAGATACAAATTTGTCAATGCGAAGAGAGAGAAATCCAAAATTAAAAACAAAATTAACTAAATCTATAATCCTACATTACAATTTAGTGATACATGACAAAAGATTAGGAAGAAAACACATAATCTAACGTAAGATTGCAATCGAAATGATCCAATTAATCTTCGGATTCAAGGCTTTTTATTTCGCGATTTTGAAGATGATCATCGGCATTCAAGAGGCATATTCTCCCTATTCTATTGATTAAATCTCACTTGCAACCACTCCTATGACGCAGAAGTGAGTCTAGAAGCGATTGGAAGCAAGAGATTCAAGGATAGTTGTATCTAGACAGTTCAATTATTAGAAAACATCTTGATGCAGCACCGCATCAATGAAACCTCTCCCTCGACGGAGACGGCGGGGAGCCGGCGGCACCGCCGAGGGAGAGCAGCGAAAACCTAAACTAAAATCTCTCTCTGAAACCAACTATCTAACACTCTAAAAAAAAACCTTTCAATTTCTCAATTCATCGTCGTTGTTGTCGTATCGGGGGCTCCCCTTCTCCTTATATAGGAGAGGGAAGGGGGGGGGCCTTTACGGGCCTATTACATGGCCACGTGGGCCAATTACATAGACGCTAGCTGATGGATGGTCCTCCATCATTGGCCACGTGGGCCAATTACATAGACGCTAGCTGATGGATGGTCCTCCATCATTCTCCCACGGTTGGGAAAACTCGACTCCGTCGAGTTGAGGAACGAAAAGGGCCGGTCGGGGCCGGCAAGGGGGTCCATGGGAAGACTTGGGCTGGCAGGAGCCAGCTGGGGCGGGCAAGGAGCCGGCTTGGGCTGGTGCAGTGGCCCACCAGAAGGCCCGCGAGGGTCCTGGGCCGGCGGGCGCCACCCGGAGCGGCCCATTTGCACTGGGGACGGTTTGGGCCAAAACGGGCCCGTAAGGGCTGTTGTGGCGGTGGACCACGTGGTGGGCCGCCATTAGCCGCGGCGCTCGCAGGCGGCGGCACGGGCCGCGAGGCGCATGTCGTTGGCGGTGCTGGCTTGGCAGGTGGCGGGCCGGGATTGGCCCAGGGGGGCTCTGCCAGCCGACGGCGCGGGCCGCGAGGTGACCATCGTACGCCGCCAGTCAGGCTGTCGCCTAAAGGCGACGTGGCAGGCTTCGGTTGGCCGGTGGGCTGACGCAGGCGGCAGGCGCGGGCCGCGAGGCGGCGACTTGACTTCTACTGGAATGCGGCTGACGCAGGTGACCCACGAGATGGTAGGCTACAGTGCCGCTGGGCGACGTGGCCGCAGATGGTTGGCGAGAGGGCTGACGAAAGTGGCGGCCCGGGCCGCGAGGTGATTAACTTTACCTATTGAGAGGACTGACGTAGGCGGCGGGCTGGCCTCTGCGAGGCGGCTTCATTGGTGATGGCGACATGGCCACGTGGGCTGACGCAGGCGGCGTGCGGCGAAGCAGGTAGCGTCACTGTCGCTGGCGACGTGGATGCCGATGTTGACTAGGTGACTGACGCAGACGGCGGGTGCGTGCTGCGATGCCGGTGGCGTCATTGTCGTGACGTGGCCATCTATGATTGGCATGAGGACTGACGCAGGCGGCGGGCGCGGGCCGCGTGGTTTGCGGCTACGATGCAGCTGATGACGTGGCCAGCTGTGATTGGCCTTGGGACTGTCGCAGGCGGCGGGCGCTTTGTGCGAGGTGGGAACTTTAATCCTACTAATGACGTAGCCACGTGGGCTACGCAGGCGGCGGGCGCGTGCTGCGAGGCGGGCGGCTTCACTGCCGGTGGTGACTCGGCCGGCTGTGATTGGCCGGCGGCGGGCGCGGGCCTCGAGGTGGGCGGCTTCGATGCCGCTGGCGACGGGGCCGCCTTTGGTTGGTTGGCCGGTGGGCTGACGCGGTCGGCGGGGACGGGCTTCGAGACGAGCGGGCCGTTCGGGGGCTCGCCCTTACCTCTCTCCTGCTGCTAGAGTGGTCCGGCCGGTCGGACTGGACCGGTTCACGCGGACCGGTGCGGGAGACGAGGGAGGGGCCTGGCCGTGGCACCTTGCCCACTGATGGGGCAGTCCGGCCGGTCGGACGGGACCGGTTCACGCGGACTGGTGCGGGAGACAGGGCTAGGCTGGTCCTGACACCTTGCCCGCTGGTGGGCGGTCCGGCCGGTCGGATTGGACCGGTTCACGCGGACCGCTGCGGGAGACGGGGACGGGGGGTCAGGGAAGCCCTAGCCGCTCCTTTCTACCGCAGGATTGCGGCGGCCGCAGTCTTGGTAGGTAGGCCGGTACAGACTGGAGCAGCCGGAGGCACCGGAAGGGCGTTAGCGATCGGAGGCGGCGGTAGCCGACGGAGGCGCCAGAAGCGGCCGGAAGCGGCGGAAGCGGTCGGAGGCACCGGAAGCGGAGGCGTCGCAAACGACTGAAACGCCGAAAATGCCAGAAGCTCTGATACCAATTTGATGCAGCACCGCATCAATGAAACCTCTCCCTCGACGGAGACGGCGGGGAGCCGGCGGCACCGCCGAGGGAGAGCAGCGAAAACCTAAACTAAAATCTCTCTATGAAACCAACTATCTAACACTCTAAAAAAAAACCTTTCAATTTCTCAATTCATCGTCGTTGTTGTCGTATCGGGGGCTCCCCTTCTCCTTATATAGGAGAGGGAAGGGGGGGGGCCTTTACGGGCCTATTACATGGCCACGTGGGCCAATTACATAGACGCTAGCTGATGGATGGTCCTCCATCATTGGCCACGTGGGCCAATTACATAGACGCTAGCTGATGGATGGTCCTCCATCACATCCAAGAATGTATTACAGTGTTGAAGAACATCTTAATTTTTAGCAAATTTCAGTGAAACCGTTGAATGGAATGTTTAATCTTCGATCAAAGGCTCTGATGAAATGCAGAGATGCGAAATATTATAGTTATGTCATGGCCGTTGGATCAGAGATAGACCGCTGAGATCATACCACACCGCGCACGAAGAAGAAACGCATGAAACGTCATCCGTCCGATCTTGATCTAATGCTCTGGATGCGTTTTCGTTGGTTATAGTCTCAAGAGTTATAACTCCTCAGATCAACAGCTGAGATTAAATCTGATGTGGGACAAAATATGAAAATCAAAATTTATCAAATAGAAGTGTAATGGATGGTGTTTTGATGGAGGGATGTTGTGAATTTTTAAGATTGGTGACCTTGAACTCCTTAGGGTTAATCCCACAATTGGAGAGGAGAGAGATCATTTTTAATGTTCGTGAAGTGGAGTTTCTATTCAATGAATCAGACCAAATTTCACAACCAATGTGCTTGAATACCAAAATATATGAATAGAGGCTATCCTAGGGTTGACACAAATCCTAAGAGCAAGAGATTTTGGGGGGAAGGATGATCTATCACTCAAAATGAGAGGAATTAGAGTACCTTGATGGAGATTCTTGACTGATGTGACCTTGTTGGGGAAAAATTTGAAATCTCCTTCTTGATTACTCCTTGCTTTGAGAGAAAAAAGAGAAGGGACTGAAGAGGAATGATGGAAAGAGGGAAGGAGGAGAAGAATGAGAAGGGGGAATGAAGCGTGTGTGTTGTGGAGAGGAAGAAGAAGAGGGATGGAGAGGGAAAAGTTGTGGATTGGTGTGTGGATGAGAGAAAATGAGAGGGGGGGGGGGAATTCGTGGAGGATGAGAGAGAAAGAGAGGGGGAACAATAAAACTTCAAACTTTTTCAAATTTCAAATTATGAGTGATGTAGGATATCTTAGAATAAGATGATATGTATGATGATGATATGATTACAGAAATTATCCTACAATGTTATTGGAGGACCTATGAATGATATCATAAGGGGGTGGATCACGTGGGAGAAAGTCCTCAATGTGAAATCTCACTTGTGCTGCTCATAGTTAGGTCATATATATTCATTGATCTTGTGTTGGTAAGAGGATAATTGTCATTTTCTTCTTCAATTGTGAGGCTTCTTTGTTGTTAGCATTCACTGTCTTCTTTGATAGCAGAGGCTTCATGTTGACTACTATAACATAAGTCCATGGTTTGCTCAGGTAAAGGTTTGTCTTGAGATAGAATTTGAAGACAAATCTTCCATGAGTAAAATTATATAGATCTCTCTTAAAATTCTAACTAAGGGTGGTTTTCAAAGAAAGTAGGAATTTAATAACAAAGATGTTCCTATTAATTTTCCTTGAGATCATTACTTATAACTATACAAGGTTACCTATGATATAGTGGATATGGTGTGGAAAATTAGCAACCTATGTCAAAGATAAAAGGGTGGTTGACTTGGTCCATTCAAGGAATTCTAAGTATCTAAGGATAAGGATTAAAATTCTTTGACCAAGTCAATCTTTAGATCAGTATAAAATAAGAGAAGGAGGGAAGATAATTCCCTTAAGATCTACACTCTCTTTAATTATTTTGAGAGGTCTTCTTCATCCATTTAATCAATGGATAATTTCTCAAGTTGATGGATATGGAGGAAGAGGAGGAGGAGGATAGGTTCACCTGGAACCTTTGTGTTCATGTTTTGAAATTGTTAAAGCTACATCTTCTCTCTCTCTCTTCTCTCTCTTCTCTCTCCTATATATCTACGCGTGCCTGTATGCGTCAAATCACTTTTTGATATTTCTCTAACCCTAGCCGTCGTCGGTTTTCTCTCTCCCGTTCCTCCTCATCACATGGTATTAGAGCGGACGAGAAGAGAGAACTAGGGTTTGCCCTAGCCTGCGACGCCTTCCCTTGCGCCGCCTTCCCCTGCGTTGCCGCCCTGCCTCCAACACCTGCCGACGATCTGCCTCCAACACCTGACGTCTTGCGACGAGGTCGCTCTGTCTTGCGACGAGGTCGCTCTGCGACATTTTTTTTTCGACGTCGCCTTGCCGCTCTGCCTCCGGCGATCTGTCTCCCTGCCGTCCTATGGAGTCTGCAACGTATTGCGACGAGATCGCCCTGTCTTCCTGCTGCCCCGGCGATTCGTCTTCCCCGTCGAGATTTGTTTTTCGGCGACGGATTCCCCGCCGAGATTTTTTCTTCGCCGACGAGATCTGCCTTCTGCCGATGCCAACAGCCGACGCCCTGCCAGCCGACCCACCTACCTGCCGACGTCAAACACCTTCTGCCGACGTCAACGTCCTGCCGGTCGACGTCAAAGTCCTGACGCCAACGTCCTGACGCCGACGTCAACCGCCCTCCCTGCTGCCCTGCAGACGCCGACGCTCTGCCTGCCGCCCTGCAGACGCCGACGCTCTGCCGCCGATCCCCTGCGACGCCACTCTGCTGTCCTGCTGCTCCGGAAATTCACCTCTCTGTGATTTGCCTCCGACGCCGCCGCTGCTCTGCCTCTGTTTGGCCGTTTTCGTCTAGCCGACCGTCGCCGTCTCGCCTCCACTACTCTGCATCATCACCACTGCTACTCTTCTCATGGCCGAGCCGACCACCGTGTCATCATCCTCGGATGTTACTCAGCCCACTCATCCCCTAGAGTCGCTTAGCAGACCTTCTCAGCAGACAGGGTTGCCTTGGCAATCCGGAAGGCACTCTATCGTGAGTGCCCTGGCCAAGCCGGCATACACGTTTGATGGGTCCAACTATGGGCCCTAGAGGAGCTCCTTCTTGGAGTTCCTCAACGCCCACGGTCTTCGGCATCATCTGACTGATCCCTCACCGAAGGAATCGGACCCGGAGTACTTGGAATGGAGCAGACTGGAGTCCGCGGTATGTTCCTGGCTTATCTCTAGTGTAGCGACTCAAATCATCGAGCCACTCAGCATGACCAGTCCTGCCCGTGCCCTGTGGCTCAAGTTGGAGGCAATGTATGCCAACAAGAGCAACGTCAGCCGGACAGTTCGCTTATATGAGGAGCTCTTTGCCTGTCGCCAGGGAACCCGGACTCTCCAGAGCTACTATGGATCGGTCGATGCCATCTTCACTAACCTCGAGCTTTATCAGCCACTGGTCTTGGATCTTGATACACTTTGACGGTACCACGACGAGCTCAGAGCAGGAGCATTTCTTAGCGGGTTACGTCTTGAGTTAGCTGACATGATCCGAGGACAGGTACTTGGGGGATCCCGGGTATTACCCACTGAGGAGATCTTTGCGGCCGCGCTTCGAGTGCAGGACAGCCTGCCCACCTCCCAGTCCTCCCAGCCCCTCGAGACTTCCGCTCTCATTGCATCCGGCGGGGCTCCCAGGCGGAGCACATCTTCCGGGAAGACCCGGAACTCCTATCCACCCTGCAAGTACTGTGGGAAGACGACTCACCCATCAGAGAAGTGCTGGAAGGAGTTCGGGAAGCCTGCTTGGGCTATGGCTGCCTCTAGAGGCTAGACATCCTCGACTCTGTCCACGGCAGACGGGTCATCATCGACTACTCCCTCGGCGTCGGGAACGGTCAACCTCGCACTATCTCCCTCGGAGCTGGCATACATTCAGGCATCACGAGCCTCCTCACTTTGTCCGCCCACGGCACCATCGGCCAGTCTTGCGGCACTGACGAGCAGCTTGGTGTCCTATGCGGGAGGACGGGGATCTTCTCCAGGTACGCCGTCTATCTCAACTGCTCACATTACTTCTTGGATTATTGACTCGGGGCCCTCTTCCCACATGACCGGTCTTTCCACTATCCTCACCTCTTATCGACCTGAAACCTCCATTCGTGACGTCCGTATTGCTGACGGACGTTCCTGTCCTGTCCTTGGCTCCGGCCAGTCTCGTGCTACTTCGTCCCTACCTCTACAGAACGTCCTGTATATCCCTGGATTTCCTGCGAATCTGTTGTCCATCAGTGCGATCACTAAAGCCCTTCACTGCGGTGTGTTTTTCTATCCTCATCACTGCGTCTTCCAGGATCTAGACACGGGCCGGAGGATTGGACTGGGCCGTGAGAACGGTCGTGGCATCTACGAGCTGGTGGCTGACTTTCCCTCTCCGGGACTTCAAGCTCTTTTTGCAGTCTCTGCTTCCTCTAGTTCCCTTCATGACTCTCTTTTGTGGCACTGCCGATTGGGGCATCCTAGTTTTGTCAAACTTAAAGAAAATCTACCTTGGTTAACCTTATCTGAGTTTCATTGTGAGTCTTTGGAACTCGGGAAGCACCATAGATCGTCGTATCCATCACGCACTAGTCCACCTACCCATCGTCCGTTTGACTTGGTTCACTGTGACGTTTGGGGTCCGGCCCCGCATCCATCGCCTACAGGCGGAAAGTACTACATGGTGTTCGTCGATGACTACACCCGGGCGAGTTGGACATATATTCTGAAGAGTCGAAAAGAGGTACTTTCTCGCGTTCAGCACTCTCTACTTGAGATTATTACCCAGTACGAGACGATGGTCAAAGTCCTCTGCACGGACAATGCACTTGAGTTCACTCAGAAGGCGATTGAGGAACTCTGTCTGGCTCATGGCATAGTTCATCAAACTACCTGCCCATATACCTCGCAGCAGAACGGGGTGGCCGAGCGGAAGCATCGACACCTCCTGGATATGGTACGCACACTGCCACTTGCTATGAGGGTACCTCACTATCTCTGGTGCGACGCTGTTCTGACTGCTACATAGTTGGTGAACCGCCTTCCATCTGCCGCTCTTGGAGGTGTTATTCCCCTTCAGCGACTGACTCCGGCTGCTGATATCTTCTCTCTCCCACCTCGAGTGTTCGGCTGCACTGCCTTTGTCCAGGATCACACACCCGGCCTCTCCAAGCTGGCCCCTCGTGCACAAAAGGGTGTGTTCGTCGGTTACTCTCGGACTCAGAAGGGCTACCGTGTGTACTTCCCCGATCGGCGCCAGTACGTTACTTCGGCAGATGTGACCTTCCATGAGGACGTTCCTACTTTACCGCTACTCGAGCCCTGAGAGGATCTCTCCTCTCCCTCCCTCCTTCCTTCGGTATCGCTACCAGCAGTTACCGATCTCCCTATGACTCGTCCCGTATTCCCTTGCCTGAGGCATCACCCTCTTCGGCATCCCTCCAGTCTGATCCATCCTCTGAGCCAGAACCTCCCTCCTCGCCGCTATCCACTGTTCTGGCTCCATTGTCACCACCATCACCTTCCCCACCGCATCCCGTATCTGACCTTGATCTTCCCATTGCCCTTCGCAAGGGCACTCGCCAGTGCACACAATACCCTATCGCCCATCATGTCTCTCCTGCCCGCCTTTCTCCTTCCTATCAGTCCTTTGCCCTTGCTGTTCTAACCGAGTCAATTCCTAAGTCGTATATTGAGGCGTTGCAAGTACCGGCGTGGAAAGCGGCGATGGATGCGGAGTATGCGGCCTTCATCTAGCGGGAGACCTGGACGCTGGTTCCTCGGCCTATTGATGCCAATGTTGTATCCGGCAAGTGGGTGTACTCCCTCAAGTACAATCCTGATGGCTCCATCGCTCGCTACAAGGCGCGTCTCGTGGCCCGTGGCTTTTCTCAAGCCTATGGTCTTGACTATCATGAGACCTTCTCGCCTGTGGCGCGCCTCAGCTCCATCCGTGTCCTCTTCTCCATCGCTCTGGATCAGTCCTGGCCGCTTCATCAGTTGGACGTGTCCAATGCCTTTCTTTACGGTGACCTCGATGAGAAGGTATTTATGGAGCAACCGCCTGGGTACGTTGCTCAGGGGGAGTCTTCTGAGGTGTGTCTCCTCAAGAAGGCTATCTATGGGCTGAAGCAAAGCCCGCGTGCGTGGTTCCTCAAGTTCTCACAGCTGCTCTTCTTGTATGGCCGTTTTCGTCTCTACATCAATGAGAGAGAGAGTTTCACAAGATCCGTATAAATAGGGGAGGAGAGAGAATTGTTCAACTCTTGAAGGGGTGTGTCTCTTCAAGGGGTGCCACCTTTTGAGGAGAAATTTTGACCCTCTTAAAAGGATGCCTTAAAAAGCCACTTGTCAAGATGTGAGAGTGCCACTTGGAGGGTTTTAATTGGTGAAAATTTTAGGGGTAATTTGGGTATAGTAATCTGCCCTAAAATCATCGGTTAAGGTTGACTTGGTCAAAGAAGGATATATGATGCAAATAACTTGAAATTTGGGAATATAAAATTGCTTCCTATAATTTAGGGAGATGATTTGACTTGGTCAAAGGGGTTCCTAAATTTTAGGAAAGTGGTTTGACTTGGTCAACTGCTCAAAATTAATGGTTTTACGTCAAGAGAAGGGTTTGGCCAAGTCAAGGGAAGTATTTTAAGGATTCTAAGGATTAAGGGATGGCACCCCCATCTTCATAGGCTTTCTCCTCTTCATGTCTTCAAAGTCTTTTGATATAGAAATGTCTTCTAATGATAGAGTCTTGAACTTCTTCGTTAGGATCAGCATGTTATTTACTTCATATTGATGACACCGAGTCCTTGCATTTCTCCTTATGTTGTAATGCTTTGTTGCCTCCTTGGGTGCTTATCTTGTTATTAAGGTGTCCCCACCAAAATAATTTTAAAAATGATTCGCCAACGAATAGGATTGTGCTGCGTACCCCCCACCATAAGTGAAGATCGATGATTCATATTCAACGCGCGCATCGGATGCTCCTCGTGCTGCCACGTCACGTGTGCACTTAAAACACGAAACAAAGTCCCACATGGCAAAAATAAAAATGAAAATGCATGTATATAATGTGCGCGTAATACCAGGGTGCTTTCTCCTAAGTTACAGACACACGCGCACACACACACGCACACACTCACACACGTGTACACATGTACACACACGCGCACTCGCACACGCGTACACTGTGCGACACGTGATGGTCTCATTTGTCGCCACATGACACACTTTTTCCGCTTGTGCCTCATCATCTCCCACGTCAGCACGCAAAAAATAAAAATATTATTTTAATAAATTTAAATCAAATAAATCAATTTTGAAATCAGAAAAATTCAAAAAAATCCCTAAAAATTATAAAATTCATAACTTTTAACATATAACTTGAAATTAATCCAAATTTGTTTCATTGGATTAAAGATTAAATTATCCATCATTCTAAAAAGTCAAATTATTTAAATAACAAGAGAATAAATTTTAATTTCAAAAATACACTCACTTCTCTTATAAATTAAAACTTAGAAAAATAAATGAGTATAGAAAAAGCATTTTCTCTTATTATTTAGCATTGAAACCCAATTATAATCTCAAATATATATGAGAATAATCTACTTTTAAAAATATATTCATAAAAATGTATAGTTATATCTTAAATAGTGCATTTTGAGATTATAACTTAAGTTTTCATGAAAGGATAGATGGTGGCGTACGACCCCCGTCGCCACCAAGACACGATACCACGGCGCCGGAGGAGCCCTTTTTGCGCGCGCGATCTATCCGCTTATCTTTATTTCTTTATTTCTTTATTATGAACTTTTGACCCGCACGTGTTTAAGCGGGTCCTCGCATATTTCCCTCTTCATTTTAGGCTTTCGGGTGGGTTCTTCCCTTTTCGGGATCCCATTCGTGAAGCCCTTTCTTTTGTGAACCTTTGTTTTCTATGAGTATTTTGGGTTTTGGGTTGTGGGCCTCAAGTGGGCCCTTTCCCCTCTCGGCCCATTATGGGCTATATAAGAGGGGAAGGGCCCCCCCCACAAACCCTAGCCGTCATTTGAAGAAAGAAAGGAGTGCTCTCCCTCTCAAGTGGCTGCTCAAGGAAGGCCGGGGAAGGAGTCCAACCGCCGTCGTTGCCGCCGCCGCCGCCGCCGCAGCCGCCGCGACGACCGCCGCCACTCCTTGCCCCGGCCACGGGTTCTTCTCCGCCATCATCGCGCCGCCGCCGTCCTCAAGCCGCCGCCGCCGCCGTCGCCTCCTCAGGCCGCCGCCGCCGCCGCCTCCAAACCGCCGCACCGCCATCCCCTCCATCTCCGGCAAGCCTCCGGCCATCCTCCTCCCACTGGTCATCTTCCTCCCCTGCCGCATGATAACATGCTATATTTACATCATAAAACATGATTTTTCATGCATATTAAAGCTTAAATGATTTCATTTACATGCATGTTATCATATTTATATGTATTTTTCTATTATTCTCTTAAAAAGTCATTATAATCTCAAAATACTTTAAATTAGGGTTAATTTTTATAAATTAGAGTTTCATAATTTGATAACCCATATTTTTATTGAGATTATAATTGTTTGTAAAGATAAAATAATAAGAGAAATAATCTTTTATAAACATTCATTTTATTTTTCTAAAAGATTAAAAATCTTAATAAATGAATGTATTTTTTTGAAAATAATAATTTTTTTAACTCTTATTATTTAATTAATTTGACGTTTTAGAATAATAGACAATTAAATTTTGGATCAAATGAAAGAAATTTGGATTAATTTGGAGTTATATATTAAAAGTTATGAATTTTCTATTTTTAAAGGATTTTTCCGGATTTTTAAAACAGTTTTTCCTATTTTATTTTCGATTTTAAATAATAAAATAAATAAATAAAAATTAAAAAAAGGGGCGCGGGGCCCGCGTGGATGCGACGTGGCACGCAGGGCCACGTGGCAGCGCCACGCAGGCCCGCGCAGCGCCCACGTGGCGCGTGAATATATCATATATATTTGTAGATTACATAATATAAAATCGCTCTTTGTCCTCCCCTTATAAGGGAGGGTCATACCCGTATAAACGGTCGGGTATGATATACCCGACCGTTTCTATAAATTAAGTCCGTGTGGGACTAATGTTTTTAACTTACTTACCTTGCAGGCGACGTGGCGCAGAGCGGAACGTTGGATCTGGAGGGCGATCGATCGATGGACGTCGATCGCGTGGAGCGCGGACCATCGGATCGAAGATCAAGCACGTGCTGAAATTCAAGGCGTTATAACGGTCGTGATGCACCGCGGAGCGCATCTGCACCGTCCCGATCGCGATCCAAGGGGCGAAAATGGAGCGTTTTTGTAACGCACATCGCGCGATAAATCTGGGCTCTTTCCATCCGCGATCCAACGATCGCGACATTTTCCGAAAACGGTCCATCATGGACCGTTATCGTAACCGTCGATCGCTTTCGATCGGACGGTTACGAATTTTCGCCCTATAAAAGGGCATGTTCTTCGTCATTCTAAGACATCCAAGTAAGAATCAATCAAATTGACTGTCAAGACACCATCCTTGCCTGTTTCTCTCGAGTTCTTCCTCTTCCTCTTCACTTCCCGCGTCCGAGGAGTGGTAGAAATTGAGATTTGGTGGAGAGGTGAAGGAGAAATCGCAGCTTGAATCCACCGATCGCGTTCTTTCGTGTTCTTCGTGATTAAGAGGCTTAATCGGCGCGATTTGATCGCACTCGGGGATTAGTGGGAGCGGCTTTTTGCTTCCTAATCCTCCAATCTAGTTTAATTTCAGTTTAGATTAGTTTTTTAATCTTCAATTTCATCAAATTTCACTTAAAATCACGATTTGTTACGCTCGAAATTTTTCTCCACTTCGATTCATGATTTCTCCGCGAAATCAAGTCCGATTTTGACGATTTTTTGATTCCGTGGAATCGATTTGAAGTCTACTTTCATAAAAATACCATTTTCCCCAATTTCTTCCATCAATTTCTCATCCGATTTGACCAAATTCTAAAAGATCTTCTGAAAATTCCTAAATTCCCTGTGGATTCGACCCTTATTTACCATTATACCCTTGAATTCGTGATTAATTCTCAAAATTGGTAAGTTTGGAATTAGTTTTGACGCGATACCGCTTGAAATTGACGACCTCGCGGTTTCGTCTCGTCACCGCACAGCCCCTCCACGAACCTCCAGATTTTCTCATTCCCGATCTTCCCCCTCCCATTGCCACGATCGTCATCCATTCCCCCCCCCCACGATTTTGTCTTCCCCGATTTTGAAACCTCCCTACATTCCCCCTCGACCATCATTCCCCCCATCGGGATTCCTCATTTCTCACCTCCCCGTGCACGTCGTGCTCCTCCACTTCCCTCTCCCTCAATTCCACGACCGCCTGTCTCCTCCACTGTCCTGAGTTTCTCAATCCCGAGGAGACGCCATCGCTCTACCGACCCTCCTGAATTCCCCTTCCCGACTCCCCGAATTCCCCAGTTCCGTCCCGCATTGACCCCCCCTCAAATCACCCTGCCGCCCGTCCAACTTCCAACAAGCCAACATCCGACCTTCGTCCCCCACTCCGAACACCACACGTCCACTTCCCGAATTCCCGAAGATCTCCCCCGTACCCCGATGCTCACCTTCCTCTCTCCCACGGCCGCATCCACCTACTACCCCCTCATCCCCGTTCCTCTCCCGTGATCGCGTTCACTCCCCTTCCCAATTTCCCTCTGATCGCGACCTTCACCTTCCCCCTTCATTCCGACCCTACTCCTCTTACCTGCAGAAACGCGAACTCTCCTCCCCACCCCTCCGCGGAAATCTTGGATCACGCCGGTCGATATTTCCTGTTAAACATCCATACCCCGTCCCGAATTTCATCATCAAGCATCCGTCGCCCCTCCTCACTGATCCCCCGATCGATTACCTGACGATACTCGTCTCGACGCCCAGAAAAATTCCGCATTCATCCGATTGATTCTCGTCACACCACCAGAAATTAAATTCAGTGGGGATTACACTTGTCGCCCTCGTCATCGCCACCCTCATACCGGCGTCCAGCTGTCCACCCTATCCTCAGCGATCTCTACTCTCTCTCTCCATTTCCACCCCCCTCCCCACTTCCGATCACCCTGCAAAAGTTTTCCGCTGAATTCATCCCACCACCTTCGACCTCTCAACCGGAATCGCCGTATCGCTCTGCCGACACCATTCCCTCGACCTGCGTCCCTACCGGAAATTCGTGACTCCCCTCCAGAATTCACTCGCGCCTCTACGCGGCGCGTCCTGCCTCCCGCGTCGTCAATGGCAGTGCATCCGCATTGCTTCCAGAGATCGCCCGCGCCTGCCCGCGACAGAATCCGCGCCCGCGGATGGTTCCTTCCGCAAGCGTTGTGCTACGCCCCACCCTCCCGGACGCTCTCATGCACCGGTCAGGAATTGCCACTGCGACCAGAGCTCGGGCCGCTTTGCGACCCGACCATAGGTCACGTCAACCACACCCCCGGTTTCCGTCAATCCCAGCTCCTGACTTCAGCGCCCTCCCGTTCCGAATTACTCCGGCCGATTCCCCCTCCACACCCGTCGGCTGGACCCTCTCACACCCCTCCCAGGAAGCCCCGCCGCACGCATGCGGGAACCACCCCTCGGGTTGCTCTAGTCCGCAAGCTATTCGCCACCCGGACGCTTGTACTCCTCTCGATCGCTTCAGCGCCATCTGCTGGGGTCAACCCACCTGACGCGCGACTGCGACCGGCAGGGTCAAACCGACGGGTAAACCCACGGACGTGAGTCAACTGGGTCAACCCAACCGCCCAGCTGATTGTTCAGGTGCCGCCCCTGCGCCTCCCGCAATGTGCCGATGCGCGTCCAATCCTCCGGGTCCGCGCGCCTTCAGTCCACCGAGCCTGTGCGTCTGGGTGATTCTCTTCACCCCTCTCGGGCCGCTCTTTACGCCCGTTTCTGGGTGCCACCGACAACCGCCACAAGTCACGCCGAGGGTCCTCTCACGCTACGCCGACTCCTCTCCCGGTTCTCTTCTGTCGTTCGTCCGTGCCGCATACGAACGATTTCCATCGTCACGACCGACCGGGCCCGCGCCCTGCAGGTAGCTTCAACCCCTCTTTCAAGTTAATTACTTTTCGAAGCATTTCCTTTACTCGTCTCTACCGCCGTCGGACGACGTAGGTAGGGTAGAACGGATATAGGTTTGAGATTTCTGACGCGTACGTCAGGTCCGGCACCGAGCGTGGGCCGCAGCCTTCCGGCTACCCCACGACGAGCGACTTCCATGCCTTCGAACGTGGATCGAGAGGATCTCACCCTATCCGTCATCGCGAGTTTCCCCGGGTCACCCGTAGTTGACTCCGCTGATCGGCACGCCTGCCTGCACCTAGGTTTAGGCTAGAGATCGTATTTAGGGTTTAGGACTTGCGTATCCGTAGGTTAGGGTTGACCGGCTATCCTTAGTCATCCTTAGTTCCATTGATCAGGCACGAGGGCTTTTCGCCACCGCGTCCTGCATCAATAGATATGCACTCAAAGTATGATGACATGCATAAAAAATGGAAGGTTCTATGCCTTAAGTTGTATTAATAATCATGTAATTGCATGTTAAGATTGCATGTTATCAATGAGCTGCCTTATTTTTTTTTACTATATTCATGTGGGACTAAAAGCCATCGTAGCGTTGGATTGTGGCCCAAATTAATCCCGGTTTTCTCTCTTTGTGAGACTAATAAGAAGCTAACACGTGGCATGATCCGGTGAATCCTACACTTGATGAGATGAATCTAAGGACTATTGTTTTATCAAGTCTTTCTCTCTCCTCCTGGAAAATCACAAAGTGATACATGGTGCAATCTTAGGCCCCCCAATATTGATAAAAATAAATCAATAGCTAGTGATCAATCAGTCATTTCTTATGGAAAAATAAACATCTATAAATGCTCTAAATTGAAATCATGATATCTCAGGGATCCAAATAGATTTTTAGCTGAAATTTGGTGGGTGTGATCGTGATGTCATCCTCTACGTTCTTACTTTAGTTATAAATATAAGGTGAAAATGTTAGGCTTTTTACCATTTCTATGGGTGCCTCTAGAAATAGCTAGCTAGATGAAAGAGGGGCGCCGATCGATAGGTCATCATGTACCGAATATTATTTTTAGATATTTTGTTCTCTTTTGAGATTGTTCATCATGCAATCCCACAAGTTCGAGCGAGATGGGTGAGCTCTCAAAGGAGTGTTTGATCAAAGAGCATTGCTATAGTGAGTTTTGATTTCAAACCTTTAGATAATAGTTTATTAGTTTTGATCTTTGCATTTCTATCATCTCTTCTACATAGAAATTCATAGCCTCAACCCTAGACCATCATTCTACCATCAGATCAAACATTTCCTATCTTCAATCAGAGGTTTGGAAATTTTTGATTGACTGACTCAACATCTGTACTCGTTTCATATTTTCATCGATCATTTTTCACTTTTTAATCTAAATTTCCACTTCAACTCAGCACTATTCTAAATTTGAAGATCAAATTAAAAGAGTTGAGTATAAATTTTGATATGTAAACTTGATATCAACAACTATGATTTTACGCATATCAAATGGTGATGTTGCCAAGGAGGTAGGTGTCTATAAGATTTAAATCCTATTCATTTTTATTCTCTGATTTTCAAATCTCTTCTTAAATGATACTTATTTTATGTTAATTTTTATGAACTAACCTTGATCTAACATGTTATTTGAGTTGATTAGCATGAACGAAAGGCAATCCCTCCCTCCTTGTGTCCTTGAGCTCACCCTAGGTGAAGCACTGTCTACGTTACAACCAAGGATTGATAACTTTTAAGTAGTAGACAAAGCAACAATCTTGTACTTGGATCAATAAAAGAAAATTCTATTCACATGATTTATGGATATCTGATTAGTCAAACCGATTATCAAGCTGAATGTCAAATGCTAGTTGATCATATCATTGATTGCAGATCGAATCAACTCAATCGAAATCAGATGGCCAGTTGGATCAATAGTGGTTATACCTACATAATGATCTTATTTTGAGACATTCCTCTTCCTTACCTTTCATTGAATTTCTTCTTTTCTATATCGGCCTCCAATACTTGTCTTTGGTGAACACCCATATTAATAATAAAATATAGACTGATTCTAATTTGAAGAAGTAAATTTATATAAACATATCCACATGTGAATTTATATATTATGTGTAAAAGAGGCACAAAAAAATATTTCCACATCTCAACACTTCCTTGAGGATTTTTTTCCAATATTGATGATCATATGATTCTTAATTGATCAATGATCTATAATAGAGAAATATGATAATCACTCGAGAGAACTCAAGCAAATAGTTAATATTGATGTAGTGATTCCTTATACACATAAATAAAAACTTAAAAATCTCCACCAAGCCGCTATTGCGTTCAATGATATAGACAGTTAAGTATTTTTCTATTCTTTCTATTGAAAACTGATAACTTTTGATTGATGTATTCATTTTCATCCTTGCAAATGGGTTTTCACATATAATTCTTGTTAATATAATGCAGGTAATCATGTTTTTATGATATTTTTGCATTAATCATTTCATTCCACGCATATTCTCAACTTGCATCTATTTAGTGCTAATTTGGTAAAAAAATAAATATGTCCTATCATGCATCATTTTTTTTAATTACTTATACTATGAGACTAACCCCATTTGACTCTTTCAAAGTCAAGTGGTTGAGTGTGTATAAAATGATTTCTCTTATTATTTAACCTTAAATCTAATTATAATTTGAAGTAAAGATGGGTTATGAAAATATTATCCTTAATTCTATCATAATTAACCCTAAATTAATGCATTTTGAGATTATAATGACTTTTTGATTGAATGAGAGATAAACACTAAAAATATGACAATATGTATTAGAATAGAATAATTTATGCCTTAATTTGCATTAATAATAATGTATTTTATGTTTAATTAGCATGTTATCATACCCCCCAACTTAAATGATTGCTAGTCTCTTAGAAATTTACTATATAGTCTCCCTAGAATATCCTTTCATCCTTTGATCCTACTACTAAAGAGGTGAAGCATATGAATGTATGATTACGTTTTCCTCATAGTATAGGCCATCATGAACTAAATTCCATCTCTAGGTTGAATTCTTTAGTGCATATTAGGGTAGTGCTCATCGGCTAATGTTCGAGTCTAATTCTGAATTGTGATCAAGGTGAGCATATCTAAGATTTGATGCTATGGGGATACAAAGATCCTCACTATCTCATGAGCAGATGTAGTTCCTTATCCTCTCCATAGATACATCACTCCTTCCCTCAAAATGGAGGCTACTTAGTGTACAAGAATTCCTCTCAACTCGTCTTCCCCCTATAAAGAGTGCAATTTCAAAGGGATTCGTATCTTTGGAATGCAACATGCGAGGTGACTGATGGAAATAATAAGATACTACTTCTAAGGGAATGACGTGGTTAAAAGTAAATATGCAGATAAACAAAAAGGATTTTAAAAACAAAGGAGGTACCACTTACGATAATTATACTCCCAAATGATGTGGATGGTGATGATAGGGTAGATGGTAGAGATGATGGTGGAGGTGGTAGAGATGAAGGTGGAGGTGGTAGAGATGAAGGTGGAAGAAGATATTTCCCACCTTATTTTCCTTCTTCTCACTTCTTATTTCTCTCTTTCCTTGATTTTTCTCCTTTTTCCCTTATTTTTTTTAAATTTGAGAAGAATTTACATGAAATAAGGATATGGAGGAGTTTTTGGTTTTTGAAGAGAGTATGTAACGAGTGTGAAGTATAGTGTGAAGGGGTACATACATGTGAGGAAAATATGGAAGAAATGTGATGTGATGGATGTGTGAATCAATTGGGAGTGTTATTATCATGAGTGAAGTTTAAAAAAAAATGGGGTAACTACTTGACTACTTTAGAAGAGATAAAACTGCATGCATAATAGGGAAAGAATGGTGACAAAAAAAATGGAGCATTGCACTTTTTTAAGGGAAAGTGTGGAAGCGAGGAATTCTCACCCTACGGAGGTTTGGCTGATGTCAAGTAGGGGATAGGAATTTTTTAGTAACTTCTCTAAAAAACTCTCCATTTTAATCCCATAGCATTTCATCCTCTGATTACTCATTTTTCCTTGGTGCCTGTTAGATACCCAACCCCAAATAAGTCAACCACTAAATCTCATCCCATAGTTTCTCTAGATCACTTAGCTTTATTACTCAAAATATAATCATATGGGCTATAAGACCCTCACTTCTACATCTCTAGTAGGTCGGATCTCTAAATGTCAAGACTTCTAAGGTGAGGTAGAGTGGATCAAATTTAGAAAATATGAGTTTTAGAGTGTAGAATTTTACAATTTTTGAAGATTGGTTTAGTTTTTCTAAGTCCTCACCCCCCAACTAGAACTTTTCATTGCCCTCAATGAAATCTTCATGCTCAAGAAAAAGATAACGATAAATATCGAGCATGACATGAAAAAGATATGAAAATATGGTGAGAAGATGAAGGGTTAGAAAAACTCATTGATGCGTTGATGCTCTTTTATGGGATTTGTTGCACGTGCACCCTTTCCATAGTGTAGTTCTTCTTCAACATCTACAAAATTAAAAACAAAGTACAAAAAGAAAACTAAAAAGTGATATAATCTTGGGGTGCCTCCCAAGAGCGCTAAGTTTTTCGTCTTCAGCCAAAGGAAACTCTAATAATATCTATGACTACAGATGGGTTGAGGGTGATACCGTCGTCACGTCCTCGTGTACCTCGGGAAATTATAGATTTACCTTTATCTATTGGTACGGGTGGCTCTAATCTCAAGTATGGCTTGACACGATGGCCATTTACCTTGACATGGTCAAGGCATCTAATCTCAAGTATGGTTTTGGTGGTCAACTCTCCGAGTTGACCGTGAAAGGGAGAGATATGGAATCATTTTATGGAAAATAACTTGAGAGGAGGATTAATAAAATAGATAAATAGACAATTATAAATGTGAGAGGGTTTGTGAGGAAAGGGAGAGACTCAGGAGATTACTCAGCCGAGAGAGATGTTAGAAGGAATAGGAGAGAGAGGTAGTCATTTAGGATGGACGTAAGACTTGGAATACGCATGGCCAGAAGTAGAAATGAACTAGTACGGAGTACTATTTGGAAAGGAGAAGAAAAAGTGAGATTGCAAGAGAGATATCGCGCGGAAACGTGAGAGAGGAATTTGAATGAGATGGAATCAGAAATGAAGAGAGGAAACGAAAACTGAGAAGACGAAAATGGAAGACTGAGGAGAGCGGAGAAAATTGGAAAATGAGAGGACAAAAATCAGAAAACGGGGGAGAGATAGAGGGAGAGAAAGTTTTAGAAGGAAAGGAAGATTGAGAGATGCAGGGAGAGAAGAAGAAATGCGGAATTGAAGATCACTGGGTTCCGAAAAGTGAGGAAGAGAGGGACAACGTGAGGGAGTGAGAGATCGTGTGAGAGAGACGGAAGGAAAAAAATACGTACGGGAGAGAATAACACGGAAGAAGTGAGGAAAGGAGGGTAGGTGAGAGAGAAGACGTGAAGAAGGGAGCGAGATAGTGAGAGAGATAGGGAGAGAGAAGATAGAAAGAGAAGACGTGAGGGAGAGAGAAAGTTCGTGCACCGGTTTTGAAGAAGAGCGGAAGTGATGAGAGAATGGGAATAGTGAAGTTGACGAAATCGGTACAACGAGATGCGTGAAGTGGAGCGGAAGATGAAATGCGGTAGAGGAAGGTTTGCACGGAGGCGGTGGAAGAAAAAGATAGGAGAAGAGAGAAGTTGGAAATGAGATTGTGAGAGTAGAGGAGAGAGAGAGAGCAAAATAAGGAGGGAGAAAGAGAGAACGAGAGAAAGATAGGGAGATCATGAGGAATATGAAGAGATGAGGGAGAGAAAGATTGCAGAATTGAAATTGATGAAGACAGGAGCGAGCGCCGCGGAGGGATTGACCGTGACAGAAAGTTAGGAGAGAGGAAAGAAATTGTGGGAGAAAAAGAGAGAAACGGCAGAATCGGGAGATACATGCGGGACCGTGAGAGAGGAAGAGGGAGAGGAAGAATACAGAGTGAGGGAAGAAATTAGAGAGAGCGAGAATGCCGGAATGCGAAGAGGTGGACAGGAGATTCTTAAGAGCGAGAGACAAAGAAAAAGGACAAAGAGAAGGGAGGATAGCAGAGGAGATGACAGAATAGAGAGTTATAGATTGCACGGAGAAGATGAAATTCCTTAACGAAATGAGAAACGGAAGAGATTTTGGGAAAAAGGGATTAAATGCAGGCAAGTTGGTGAAGGGAATGGAGTTGCGGGAGAAGACTTAGAGATTCAAAGAACAATAGAAGAGAGAGCATGGAGAAGACGTTGTAGAGCTGGAGAAGAAAAACTACTTTCAGAGAAACAATCCACCTTCCAATCCATCCTTCCGACCAAAGAAAACTGCAAGAAGATTTTTTAAATGCTAAACCCTAAAAGAGAGAATGCGCGAGGAAGGAGACTAAGCCGAAAACTGGAGAGACCTCTTTTTTCTCTGTCTCTTTCCTTTTAAGCCCCACGAGGAGAGATGCCTTGACTGGGCTCCACCGATTCTGCAGCCACCGATTCTTCTTTGATTGGGCTCCACTGAAGGTGCCTTGGACAGCCCATTAGCCTACTACTCCTCTATTTTAGATGTAAGTTCCTGAAATCAAGGAGATCACAAAATAATGTATAAAACTTCTTCTTTAATGTACTGATGACAAAAAATTATTAACTCGTGAAATGGTGGATATAATGATAGATTTTCTAGTTAATTGACCTAACTAAAAGTAATCCTTAAATGTTTATACATATTTTTTGTGCTTTTATCACATCTCCTCGCCATTTCGAGTCACGCCCCCTGGTACGCGCACATCGTCAACTTCATCATCACTGGATTGATCCCGAAGCACTAGAACTGGCACCAAAAAGATAAGTTCTTCCACGAGCTCAAGTACTATTTCTGGGAAGAACCACTACTGTTCCACCTAGGATACGACCAGATCATCCGACGATGCATACCAGAGGAGGAGCAGGGAGACATTCTAGCGATGTGTCACTCATCGACGTGCGGAGGACACTTCGCGGCACGAAAGACCGCGGACAAGATCCTACAGAGCGGCTTCTACTGGCCCTTCATCTTCAAGGACGCCCACCGTTTCTAAACGGAGTGCTTACAATGTCAAGCGGCGATCAACATCTCCAAGCGAGATGAGATGTCGATGTGGCCGATCCTTGAGATGTAAATCTTCGACCTTTGGGGGATAGATTTCATAGGACCTTTCCCACCTTCTAAAAGGAAAGAGTACATCTTGGTGGCGGTGGACTATGTGTCCAAGTGGGTCGAAACAATCCCCCTAAGGACAAACGACCATCGGGAGGTTCTGCGCTTCATCACACGATATATCTTCGCCCGATACGGTTGTCCGAGGGCCATCATCAGCGACAGCGGCTCACACATCAACAACTCGCACTTCCAGGCGATGTTGAAGAAGTACGGAGTACACCACGACATCACCACGCCATACCACCCCTAGGCGAATGGGCAAGTAGAGGTTAGTAATCGAGAAGTCAAAACTATTCTTAAGAAGATAATTCGTCCAGATGGAAAGGATTGGGCACACAAGCTCCCCGACGCACTATGGGCATACCGGACGGCATACAAGACACCCATCGGGATGTCTCCCTTTTGGCTCATCTACGGGAAAGCCTGCCACCTTCCGGTTGAGCTAGAGCATCGAGCTTAGTGGGCCATCAAGAAGCTCAACCTCGCACTGTACGAAGCAGGCAAAGAACGACTTCTCCAGCTCCAGGAGTTACAAGAGTTGAGGCATGACGCGTACGAGAACGCGGCGATCTACAAGGAGAAGACCAAGGCCTTCCACAACTGACATATCCGACGACGATCATTCCAGGTCAACGACAAGGTCTCGCTCTACAACTCGCACCTCAATCTCTTCCTTGGAAAGCTGCGCTCCAGATGGGATGGTCCCTATGTGATTCTAGAATTGTTCGATGGCGGAGCAGTACTCATCTCCGAACCTAAGAATGGTTGACAATTCAAGGTAAACAACCATCGTCTCAAGCCGTACCTGACCTCAGAGCCACCCGCACTAGGAGATAAGGTAAATCTGCATCTTCTTGAGCACTCGAGGACGTGACAGTATCACCCTCGACCCATCAGTAGTCTAGGTTTCATTTTGTTTAGTCTAGCTGAAGACGTTAAACTTAGCGCTCTTGGGAGTCACCCCCAGATTATCTTACCTTTTAGTTTTATATTTTGATTTCAGTTTCTTTTTTAGACGTCGGAGAACTACATTAGGAAAGGGCGCACCTGCACCAGAAATCCCACAAGCATCACAAACTAATGAGCTTTTCTAAACCCATCTCACCGCACTTTATATTGTTTTCATGCCATGATTCGATGAGTTTTTCACATGAGCATGTAGTTTTCATTGAGGGCAATGAAAGATTCTAGTTGGGGGGTGAGGATTTAGAAAAATCTCTACAAGTTTTTTTTTTTGAAAATTTTAAAATTCTACCTTCTAAAAACTCCTATTTTCAAAATCTTTGATCTAATCTACCCCACCTTAGAAGTCTTTTCATGTAGAGATCTGACCTACTAGAGATGTAGAAGTGAGGACCTTATAGTCCATATGATTACATTTTGAATAATAAAGCCAAATGATCTAGAGAGACCAATGTATTAGAGTTAGTGGTTGACTTCTTTGGGGTTGGGTATCTAACATGCACCAAGGAAAAAGAGTAATCAAGAGGTTGAAATTCTATGGGATTAGAAAGGAGAGTATTTGAGAGAAAATAAATTCCATCCTTTACCTATTATTAGCCCAAACTACTTAGTACAAGAAATTTTCTCGAGGCTAGACTTTCTCCTTTAAAGAGTGCAATGATCCATAATCTTTGTAGCACCTATCTTTCCTTATAGGCAAGTAGTTTTCTCTTCCAAAGCAGTCAAGTTGTAAACACCAATTTGTTTTAAAACTTCACTTTTGATGATGAACACTCCCAAGTGAACTCACATATCCATCTCACCTTCCATTTTTCCTCCCACATGTGCTTATACCTTCACTACACTTCATCTGATACACACTCTCTTCAGAAATCCCAAAACTCCTCCACATCATCATTCTAGTCTTCTGAAATGCTTAAAAAAATGAAGAAGAAGAAAAGAAAGAGGAGAAAAGTCAAAAGAAAGAGAGAAATAAGAAGCTACAAGAAGGAAAATAAGTGGAAACATCTTCTACCTTTATCTCTACCTCCACTATCATCTCCACCATCTACCGTATCCATCATCATCCACCTCACTTGGGAGTATAATCATCATAAGTGGTACCTTCTTTGACTTTTATAATCCACTTTGTTTTATCAGCATATTTGCTTTTAGCCAAGTCATACCCTTAGAAATATTATCTTTTATTTCCTTCAGCCTCCTCACACGATGCATCCAAAGATAGGAATCCTTTTGAATTGCACTCTTTTAAGGAGGAAAGCGAGTTGAGGGGAATTCTAAGTACTAAGTAGCCTCCATTTTGAGGGAAGGAGTGATGTGTTTATAGAGAGGGGAAGGAATTACATCCACTCATGAGAGAGTGAGTTTTTTTTCAGCACCATAGCATCATACCTTAGATATGCTCACCTTTATTACAATCAAGAATTAGACTTGAGCATTAGCCGATGAGCACTACCCTGACATGCACTAAAGAAATCAACCTAGAGATGGAATCTAGATCATTATGGCCTACACTATGAGGAAAATATGATCATACCTTTATACACTTCACCTTTTTAGTAGTAGGATCAAAGGATGAAAAGACTTTCTAGGGAGATCATAGAGAAATTGCTAAGAGACTAGCAATAATTTAAGTTGGGGGGCATGATAACATGCTATATTAACGTCATAAAACATGATTTTTGATGCATATTAAAGTATAAATGATTTCATTTCCATGCATGTTATCATACTTATATGTATTTTTCTATTATTATATGAAAAAGTCATCATAATCTCAAAATACTTTAAATTAGGGTTAATTTTGATAAATTAGAATTTAATAATTTGATAACCCATCTTTTTCTTGAGATTATAAGTGTTTTTAAATTAAAATTATAAGAGAAATCATTTTTTTTAACATTTATTTCATTTTCTCAAGTTTAAAATCTTAATAAATGAATGTATTTTTAAAATAATAATTTAAACTCTTGTTATTTATTAAATTTGACTTTTTAGAATAACAGATAATTAAATTTCGGATCAAATGAAAGAAATTTGGATTAATTTGGAGTTATATTTTGAAAGTTATGAATTTTATAATTTTCAGGGATTTTTCTAGATTTTTCTGATTTTATTTTCGATTTAAAACCATTTTTAAATAAATAAAAAATGAAAAATAAGAGTTTTTCGCGCGGGTCCCACGTGGATGTGATGTGGCACTCCGGGCCACGTGGCAGCGCCACACGGCGCCTACGCGACAAGATATTATTTACATATATTATTTATATACTATTTAGGGCATAAGGTTCGGCCTTCTGTATATCGGACGGGTATTCGAACCCTCTTAAATGCCGCATCTTATAAATGCGACGATTTCCTTTGTTTTATTCCATGTGGGACTAAGTCCCACAAATTCTTTTAAATGCAGGTGACGCGGCTGAAATCAGAGCGTTGGATCGCGATCGGAGCGCGCCGATCGAGTGGACCGCGGCCCACCGCATCTGGATCAACGCACGTGTTAATTAAAGGGGCGTTATAACGGTCCAGATTGAACCACGCGGGGAGCATCCGGACCGTCCGATCAAGACCTAAAGGACACGATCAAGAGCGTTTTTAAAATGCTTATCTGTGGATCAATCTGAGCCCTTCATCACGATCGAACGGCCACGACTTATTTGAAACGGTCCACGATGGACCGTTCCATCGTAACCGTCGATCATTTCGATCGGACGGTTACGATCAAAAGCCCTATAAAAAGACTTGTTCTTCGACATTTGTATGCATCCGAGTTGAGAATTCAATCTAATTGAGCTGTCTAGACACCTTCTCTCTCATTTCTCTTGATTCCATCCTCTTCCTCTCTGATTTCCGCATCCACGGAGGGGTTGAAGTCAAGATTTGGTGGAGAATCGAAGGAGAAATCGCCGCTTGAATCCATCGATCGCGTTCTTCGTGTTCTTCACGATTAAGCGGCTTAATCGCAGTGATTTGATCGCAATCGTGGATTAGTGGAAGCATTTTTTGCTTCCTAATCTTCCATTTAGGTTTAATTTCCATTTAGATTAGGATTTAGAGTTTAATTTCATCGACATTTAGTCAAAATCGTGATTTTCATGTCCGAAATTTTCTCTCCACTACAAATTTTGATTTCTCCATGAAATCAAGATCATTTTTTATGATTTTTGATTCCGTGGATTTTTTTGAAGTTATCTTTCATAATATACCATTTTCCCCAATTTCTACCATCAATTTCTCGTCCGATTTGATCAATTTTGAAGATTGCATCAAGAAATTCCTTATTTCCCTATGGATTCGACCCTTATTTACCATTATACCCTTCAATTCATTATAAATTCTCGAAATTGGTAAGTTAGGCTTTATTTTTGACACGAGACCGTGTAAAATCGATGACCTCGCGGTCTCGTCTCGTCAGTAATTAATTTCTATTAATTTAACCTTGAAAAATATTAAACATCCATGAAACACATAATTAACCCTGAATAATGCATAAATATGGACTTTAGCAAAATGGCATACCGACGGAGAAAATTCATAAAAACTATGATAACATGCATCATACCACATAAAATAAGCATGAATATTAGTTAAATAAAATAAGCATTTAAGTTAAATATGCATGCTATCACGCACCCCAAGAGCTCCCAAGACGAGACGCGAGGAGGCAGCTTGTCAGTTACTCTTGAGCGAGCATCTCATCATACTTAGATCGCAGTAGATCTTCTTCTGTAGATTTCCCCCTTAGTTCTGTTGCTCGGCCGGGTTTACCAGCCCGTTCGGCATCACAAGGTCTTTGGGAAATGTTGTTAGTAGTGCGAGGAAGATCCTAAAGGTAATCTATTCGTCCCCTGCTCATGTGGAGAAATACGAGCAATTTTGTCATGACTTAGGGATATCTTCAACTAGTATGCCAAACTTAGACATTTCAACCCGCTGGAACTCCACATATGATAAGCTTAGCGAAGCATAAGAGAAGAAAACGGTACTTGAAAAGATAGTCATGTTTCTTTTGACAGACAGACCAAATGAGCACTATTCGATCTCAAACAAAGAGTGGCAATTAGTGTTTGACTTCAGTACTGCTCTAGGGCCATTTCACGATGTCTCGCAACGCTTATGTCAGTCAAATCAGGTTACTGCATCTACCGCTCTTCTTCTTTTTTGAGCAGCCCTCGAGACGATGAAAGAGCATTAAGAGCGTCTGCAAGAAGGTCGAATCTACCCTCAAGGCATCATCCTTGATAATATGCAATGTAATTTGATAATCTCTGCTTGTATGGCTATGACTGATAAGTCGGCAAAGTATGAGGAAAGGTTGCAAGGCAGCAATGCATTCGCCATGGCCATAGTACTAGATCCGAAACTGAAATTGAATTATATTCTAATGTGCGATCATGAAAATTTGAAGGCCGACATCTGCCAAGCATTACAAGAGGTGCAAGACGAGGGTAATCAAGCTAACCTACATAGCATTGAAACAATTCAATCAGATTTAATTTCCTCAAATATTTTGAAGGGCCATGGCAACAAGATTATCTCTAGAGTTGGTCGAATGGCAAAACCTGCCAGCACGCATCCAACGTCCTACATTAATGAGCTTCATGCATACCTGCAGCAAGAAATCATGGAAGAAGATGCATTGGCATGGTGGAAAGTTGTTGGCTATCGAGTGTATCCAAAGATTGCCATCCTCGCCAAAGACTTTCTATCGATATGTGCAACTAGTGCCCTGGCAGAGAGGTTCTTCTCCTCAAGATGAGGAATCATCACTTACATGAGGTCAAGATTAAATGCAGAGAGTATAGCCACTTTAATTACACTGAAGTGTTGGTTACAACATGCAAGATTTGAAAATAAGAAGTTGACAGTGACGATGAGTGATAACATGCATTTATAACTTAAATTCCTACCTTATTTAACTCATATTCATGCTTATTTTATGTGAATATAATGCATGTTATGATAATTTTTTTGAATTTTCTCCATTGGTATGCCATTTCACTAAAGTTCATATTTATGCATAATTTAGACTTAATTATGTGCTTTCTTGATGATTAATCTTTTCCAAGGTTAAATTAATAGGAATTAATTACTTTCCCAGATTTTCTTTGACTTTAGGAGATGATTAAAAGAATTAATTTCAAGGAAAGAATGATTGGATGATTAAAAGAAGGAATTTTTAATCCATCCCATTTTTTGTTTTAATTATATTTTAGATGGCATGATATTAAAAAGGAAGAAATTTCTGATCCAATGGAGAAAATTTGAGATTAAAAGGAGTTGTACTTCTTAAGTTATGAATTTTTGAATTTATTGGACTTTTTCTGGATTTTTCCAGAATTTATATTTGATTTTTATTGAATTTTTACTTATTTAAAATTTTCAAAAAAGGGGGTTATTCTGCAGGACCACAAGGCTGACGTGGCGCGCGGGACCCGCACGGATGCGACGCGGCACGCAAGGCCACGTGGCGCCTAGGTGGCGCGAAGGAGGCGCGGACGCATGGTAGGGGCCATGCGAGTCCACGCGAGTCCACACAAACGCCCGAGGGGGCGCCATGTGGCCAGAGGGGGATGGCATTTGGAGGACACACGGGTTAGCGGGCCCTAGTTATAGGATTGGGGCGGTAACATAGTAGCATTAAACCACCCCGTCATAGAAGCTCACCCGATTCTCCCTTTTCCTCCATGTGGGACTATGTTCCGGTGGAGTCTTAACCTTTTCAAGTGACATGGCATCATAGGGCACGATGATAACATGCATTTAGACCTTGAATTCTTATCTTAATTAACTCATATTCATGTTTATTTTATGTGAATATGATGCAATTTATCATACTTCTTAGGAATTTTCTCCATTGGCATGTCATTTCACTAAAGTTGATATTTATGCATAAATTAGAGATAATTTCATGCTTAATAGATGATTAATCCTTTGGTTAAATTAATAGAAGTTAATCTATAGTATTGAATGATTATTGACTTTAGTAAATGTTTGGAAAGATAATTTCAGGATGAATTTACGATTTAAAATGTTTAATGAGAAATGATTTAAGTAAATTTTAATTCATCTTGATTTCTTCTTTCAAAATATATTTTAAATGACATGATATTAAAAAGAAAAGAATTTGTGATCCAATGGAGAAAATTTGGATTAAAAAGGAGTTGTATGTTTTAAGATATGATTTTCTGAAGTTTTAGCTCTTTTTCCGAATTTTATCTGATTTTTAAATGAATTTTTAGATTAATTTCCTTGTTAAAATCGCAAAAAGGGGGTAAACTTACAACATGTGATGACGTGGGGAGCAGGCCCAAGCGAGCAGCTGACGTGGCGCGCGGGACCACCTCGGGGTGCGACGCGGCACTGAGGCCACATGGCAGAGCCCGGGTGGCCCGCACGGGGCGCAAGAGGCGCATAGGGCGTGGCCACATGGCAGGAGGGCACGCGATCACACGGTCCACGTGCGCGCTCGTGTGGGGCGCCACGTGGCAGGCAGGTAAGTGGAGGGCCCACGGGAATAGTGGGCCCTGGTTAGATGTTTGGGGCGGTAACGCAATAAGCGTTTACAGCCCCCTAATTTATAGCGGCACATCTTCTTCTTTTTTTCGCCGTGTGGGACTATGTTCCCACACCGTCCTTACCTTTGCAGGTGACGTGGACGCACGACGGGCGTTGGATTCGGTCAGAACGGCGGAGATCGCAGTCCACGCGATCATTAAATCGAGACACGCGTCAATCAAGAACGACGTCAGCCCAATGATTGGGCACGCGTTTTGTTCTGACTGACATGTCTCTAACCGAGACATGTCAGTCAGGAAAGTGGCGGCCAATGAAAAAAAAGACTGCCTTTTTCCCGCCTAGTAAGACAAAACGCATTTAATTCTCTCTTTTTCAAGAGCAGAGGTCGAGTCTACGTGGACCAATGAAAAAAAGGAAGCCCTTTTTCCCCGCCTAAAAAGACAAAAATCCAGCGGAGACTCCTTGCGACGCATTAAATGCGCCGCAATTTAAGCCAATAGAAGCTCTGACAGCCGCATTAAATGCATGCATTAAATGAAACTGCGTGCATTAAATGCAACGCGGTTTCAACTCTCTACATGGTCGTTCTTGATTCGCTGAAAGCGAATTTGATGACATGCCACGTCATTGATTGATACCTCCATTTAATGTATTGATTTTTTTATACAGATCATTGGATGCGGCGTGGACGGTCGTGATCGTTCGCGATCAGAAGCATCGCGTGGACACGTCGAGAATGTCCGATCTCCATTGCGAGCTGCTCAACATCGAACGGTGCAGACAAGTCGTGGAAGAACTCCACGATCGCGGTCCGATAGCGTCGCGATCGAGTCGCGATCGAGCTGCGATCGTGGCACGATCGAACCACGATCTCACATCTTTCATCGCAGAATCATTCCAACCAGATCCAACGGCGGCCGACCAAGATCCACGACCACGATCGACACCCGATCGTGGCCTGATCGTGGCCTGATCGTGGCCCGATCGTGGCCCGATCGTGCCACAATCAGGGCTCTTTTTGAAGCGAAATTCAAGCCGATTGATCCCGGATTTGAAGCCACAATGCCGCTCAGTGCAAACCGCTCCCACGACACCTTGATTCCGCCCCCACGAACGCGTCAATTGCCCATGATCTTCGGGCCAATTCTCCCTTTTAAAAGCCATGTATTTCCCTTCTTTGTTCTTCAACTTTTGATCGACTCATGAAGAAATTAAGCGAGTTTCGAGGAAGATCTCTAGTTCATCGTGATCCGCCCACGTTTAGACTCGATTGCGAAGCTATTGGAGCGGGATTGATCATGAATTTCTCCTTGATTTCATCGAATTTTCCCCTTGAATTCCGAACGTCCACGAGGAAGAATCCCAGCAAATTCGCTTCAATCCACGAGAATTGGAGCCCCATCCTTGCGGCAATCAGGTTAGTAGTGAGATTCGATCGATTATCCAGAGGTAATTTGAGTTTTTATTAGATTTAGAAGTTTAATTTTTGCAAATTAGTTCATAGTGTTCATCATTTTCCCCAAATTTTAGTCTGAACACACGTTGATTTTGAAAATAGGATATCTCTTTGATTCTAATTCCAAATCACTTGATTTTGGTTTTATTGGATTCCTCTTTTCATCAGCTTTCCGTGGATAGCAATTCATCAAATTATCAGTTCATTTGACCCACCAATTTGACGTTTGACCGAGGACTGTTCATCTTTCATCAGAAGTCAAATGTTGACTTTCGGGGTCAATTACTTTTGATTTACAAATCAGAATTTGATAATTTTGGTCTTTTTGGATTCCTCTGGTTCTTATCTTTCCATTGACATATAAATTGAAAGATTTTGATTTCATTTGGTCATTAAATTTGAAGATTTCCTCTGAGGTATTAATTTTGGGGATTTTTCTGATAATTTTTTTAATAATTCATAAGAAATCCATTTCTTATCAAAAAATTACGAAATATATATCAATAAATTCCATTTTCTCTCTAGTTTCCAAATATCTAATTTTTGTATTCTTCTGACTCTGTTTGGTGATCGGATTTTGCAGATCACCTACTGCTGGTCAAAGTCAACTCTTTGACTTTGACTTTTGACTTTTCTCTGTCAAATCCGAGATTTCAATTCTTAAAACTTCTTATTTAGCTTATTTATATCATTTTTATTCCTTAAATATTATTTTCTCTTATTTAAAACTCCTTTTTTACCTAAGTTTAACCAAGTCAACTCTACGATTTAAGTCAACCCTGCTCTATGTGGATCGACACGATACTTACCCAATAGTTGATTATTATATCTTGTCTTTGTGAGTTCGGTTCTATAAATTTTTTTTTACCATCGTCTTTGTGTTTTAACGACGCACGAAAACGACACGTTACGCGTCGGATGCAATCGCGACGACAGAGATACCTCGATCGCGTGGACTCAAATCCACGGGATCATCGATCATGTCATGTGTGTTAAAAAGGAATTTAAGTGAAGTGATCGACTGCGTCTAAAGCAACACGTGGCTTCATCAAAGGAGAATCACACGATTCGCCTCGATGCGACGATGGAGATCGGACGATCTAGATTGATCACGAAATCGGCGCGTCATGGGGTGACATGTGGAGACATCACAACGGTCCAATTTTAATCAGACAGGGGAAATGAAAGGTGAGAAGGTGGGCCCGTGTTGTGGGATTGTGGCCTATTCTACACGCACAATCGTGGCCCTCCAACCGACCTTCATCAGATTGGACGGCTGGCGCTTTTTGCGCAAATTTCTTTTTTAAAAACCGATGTTCTTCCCTTTGAACCTTAACTTTTGATCGATTCGTGAAGAAATTAAGTAAATTACAAGGAACATCTTCAGCTCATTGACGTGTCGTTTTCGTGCATCGTTAAAACACAAAGACGATGGTCAAACAAAATCTATAAAACCAAACTCACAAAGATAAGATATAAAAATCAAGTATTCTGTAAGTATCGGGTCGATCCACAGAGAGCAAGGTTGACTTTAATCGCACAGTTGACATGGTCAAACTTAGGTTTAAAAGGATTTTTAAATAAGAGAAAATAAGATGTGATGAATAGAAATGATACTAATAGACCTAATAAGAAGTTTTAAGAATTGAAATCTCGGATTTGACAGAGAAAAGTCAAAAGTCAAAGTCAAAGCATTGAGTTTAACTAAGAGTTGATGTTCTGCAAAATCAGAGAATCAAAGAGAGTCAGAAGATTACGAAAATTAGATATTTGGAAACTAGAGAGAAAATGGAATTTATTGATATATATTTTGTAATTTTTGGATAAGCAATGGATTTATTATGAATTATTGAAAATCAACTATCAGAAAATCCCCGAAATTAACACCTCAGAGGAAATCTTCAAATTGAATGGCCAAATGAAATCCAAATCTTCGAATTTCTATGTCAATAGAAAGCTAAGAACCAGAGGAATATAACAAGACCAAAATTATCTGATTTTTAAATCAAAAGTAGTTGAAGATGAAAAAGTAATTAAATCAAAAGTCAACGTTTGACTTCTAATGAAAGATGAACAGTCCTTGGTCAAACGTCAAATTGCAAGGTCAAATGATTTTGGAATTCGATGATATCCACGGAAAGCGGATATAAAGAGGAATCCAATGAAACTAAAATGAAGTGATTTGGAATTATAATCAAAGGGATATCCTATTTTCAAAATCAGCGTCTTTTCGGACTAAAATTTGGGGAAAATGAAGAACACTATGAACTAATTTGCAAAATTGAACTTCTAAATCTAATAAAAACTCAAATTACCTCCTGATAATCGATCGAATCTCACTACTAACCTGATTGCCGCAAGAATAAGGCTTCAATTCTCGTGGATTGAAGCGAATTTTCTCGGATTCTTCCTCGCGGACGTTCGGAATTCAAGGGGAAAATTCGATGAAATCAAGGAGAAATTCGCGATCAATCCCGCTCCAATTGCTTCTCAATCGAGTCTAAACGCGGGGGGATCACTATGAACTAGAGATCTTCCTCAAAATTCGCTTAATTCCTTCACAAATCGATCAAAAGTTGAAGAAAAAGAAGGGAGAATACATGCTTTTTAAAGAGAAATTTGGCCCGAAGATGGTGGCCGATTGACGCGATCGTGGAGACAGATTAATGGCCACGATCGGTCGTGGAGGCGGCTTGATCCGTTAATGACGATCGTGGCTTCAATTTTGTTGCAAATCAGCCTTATTTTCCGCTTCAAAAAGAGTCACGATCGGGTTGCGATCAGGCCACGATCGCGGTCCTGGTCGTTCGTCGATCGCCCTCCACTCGAATGGCGGCGATTCCACCACGTAAGCTCCCCAATCGCGGCTCGATCGCACCGCGATCACGGCTCGATCGAACCACGATTGTGGAGTTCCTCCACAACCCCTCCCCGCCGTCCGATCGATCTTCAATTGACTGGAGGGTCACGATCGCTCGATCGAATGGACCAAGATTGCGAGGAGCATCTGCCGTCCGATGGAAGAAGATCGCGATGATGATTGCGATCGCGACGCTGTCTTTTGATGAGGATCCATCGTTTCAACATCTTCCACGTGGCATCAAGTAAGCCGTCCATCTAATCCACTTACTTTTTTTTCAGCACGTGCTTTGATAGATGATCGCGTGGACTCTGGTTCACGCGATCGATGATTTCCGCCTCGATCCAACCCTCGCCGTGTCGCCACGTCACCTGCAACATAAAAAATCGCGTGGGAACATAGTCCCACACAGAAGAAGTAGAGGGACAAGACGCGTATAAATAGGGGAGTGGATTCCCCTATTAATATCGTCACGTCAACTTTGTTACCAGTCTACACGTGGCGCCCCACACGGGCGCCCACGTGGCCGCGTGGCCTCCCAGTCACATGGCCGCGCCACTATGCGCCTCCTGCGCGGGCCACCCGGGCTCTACCACGTGGCCTCAGTGCCGTGTCGCACCCCGAGGCGGTCCCACGCGCCATGTCAGCCGCCGCTCGCCACGTCACCCTGCAGGTAAAAACCCCCTTTTTGCGATTTTCTTAAATAAAAATTCAATTAAAAATTCAAATAAAAATCGGAAAAAGGCTAAAACTTCTAAAAATCATATCTTAAAATATACAACTTTTTAATCCAAATTTTCTGCATTGGATCACAAATTCTTTTCCTTTTAATATCATGTCATTTAAAATATATTTTGAAAGAAGAAATCAAGATGAATTAGAAATTACTTAAATCATTTCTCATTAAACATTCTAAATCATAAATTCATCCTGAAATTATCTTTCCAAACATTTACTAAAGTCAAAAATCATTCAATAACAGAGATTAACTTCTATTAATTTAAACAAAAGATTAATCATCTATTAAGCATGAAATTATCCCTAATTTGTGCATAAATATCAACTTTAGTGAAATGACATGCCAATGGAGAAAATTCGTAAAAGTATGATAACATGCATCATATTCTCATAAAATAAGCATGAATATGAGTTAATTGGGATAAGAATTCAAGTTATAAATGCATGTTATCACTCATCATGATTCCCCAGCCTTTAGACTTGATCGCAATCCGATTAAGGCAGGATTCGTCATGATTAATTGTCAAATTTGATTGAATTTTACCCTTGAATGACAACATCTACCGAGGAAGAAACTGCGCAAATTCACTTCAATCCCCGTGAATTAAAGCCCCGTCTTCACGGAAATCAGGTTAGCAGTGAGGTTTGATCAATCATCTGATGGTAATTTGAGTTTTTATTAGATTTAGGAAGTTAATTTGATGTTTTAAGTCATCATATTCTTCAATTTTTGGTGATTTTAAAAATAGGATATCTCTCTGATATTAACTCCTGATCACTTGATTCTAGTTTCAGTCGATTTCTTGTTTCATCAGCTTTTCGTGGATAGCAAATTCATAAAATTCCAAGATCATTTGGCCCCTCAATTTAACATTTGACCGACCACTATTCATTTTCAATCCAAATTTGTGTGTTCACTTTTGAGATCAAATACTCCTAAAATATAAATTGAAATTTAATAATTTTGGTGTTTTTAGAATCCTCTGATTGTTATCTTTCTATTAATATATTAATTTTACGATTTGGATATCATGTCATAAGTCAATTTGAAGATTTTCTTTGAAGTGTTCATTTTGAGGATATTTATGATCTTGGATTTTTAATAATTCATAATAAATCCATTTCTTATGGAAAAATCACGAATTGTATATCAATAAGTTCCATTTTTTCTATAGATTCTGAATATGTAATTTTCGTAATCTTTTGACCTCTTTTGATTCTTTGATTTTACAGAAAGTCGACTATTGGTCAAAGTCAATGCTTTGACTTTGATTTTTGACTTTTCTCTGTCAAATGAGAGGTCTAAAATCTTAGAATATCCTATGTAATATATTTATATCATTTCTATTCATAAAATCTCATTTCCTCTTCTTAAAATCTTGAATTAAACCTAAGTTTGACCAAGTCAACTCTAGAATAAAAATCAACCTTGTTTTCTGTGGATTGACTCGATACTTACACTTTACTTGATTTTATATCTTTGTCATTGTGAGTTCAGAATTATAAATTTTATTTGACTGACGTTTGTGTGTTTTAACGACCCCATAAAACGCTTCGTCAATGAGCTTGATATTATCAATGAGGAAGCCTTTGAGTCCATAGGGGAGATCATGATGAACTATAATTGATGTCAATTTAGAGTTGAGAGTTCATTCGGTGTACTACTTTAGGGGGAAAGCCTCAAGGAATTCTCAAGTGCATATACATGTTGATTTTTTTAATTGACTTTTTTTTAGTTAGACATTTAATAAACTATCTAATATATTTTCCAGGTCAAAGGATGTTCTGATGCGAGTAGTTGCTCAAAATCTATTATCAAAATCTTGTCCATGCGACAGAAGAAATTTGACAAGATCACGTGTATTAAGAGCTAGGTAAACAAGGTGAAGGAGATTCAATGGTCAGCTATGAGATAAATTACAGCTACAACTTTTTTGTATGATTTGGTGAATTTTCCTTTTGTGTTACAATTGATCTGTTGTTATATTATCACGTCCTCATTGCCGCCTCCCCCATCCCACTTCGTGAGATCCTCTTCTCTGACTCCCCCCTCCTCTACCCTTCTCTCTCTTCATGTACTCACTGCTACCGCTCTCTCTCCTCCCCCTTTTTAGGCAGTCTTTTTTTAAACTTAATCATCTAGCATTTGAAACCTATCGACGTCAATAGGAACCTCAAGATCTTGATTGTTGCTTCAACATGGCACGACATAAGATGCGAAGAAGGCATTGATAGGAGGCAGGCGGCAGACGCCAAAAAGCTTACATGCATAGAGAGATAAGATCTTGCATGCAGGATATTAGGGGCTAACAGATTTTTATCATGTAAATAAAATTTATTTGATCTTGAATTTTTATTGCAGGGAAGAAAATCCTATTTTTACTTCTACTGTTATTTTTTAGCCAAGGGGTAGATGAGAATCCAATTATTTGACTTCTTAGGGGACAAGCGGGGGGTAGTCTCATAATATACACAAAATGTAGATAATGATGCTAGCACATGTTCATATTAATATCATATTTAGCCATAAAGAAATAAATAATTTCATTATTAGAGTCTTAATAGGAACCTAAACATGATATAGGATACATGAATATGACTACCATTTTACAATTATTGAAGTTCTTGTCGATAAAACTACATTTGGGAAGGTTTTTTTGCAAACTAAGGCAGGCAGTTTAAGACCCAAATGGATTATTCAATTATCGAGATCCATTACATCTACTTTGAGTCATTGGATGTAATTTGTGAGGGATATTATGTGGCCTATAAGCCAATCACACTTTCATCAATCTAGTTTATGTTCGTTGAAATGAAATTTATTCATTGTCATTCTTGTGTGATGTTTGCAATGAAGTCCATGAGCATGTGCAATGACTAAGTGAATTATGATGAGATCATAATATAGTGATCGCTAGTCTTTAAACATATGTTCTAAACATTCCTATTCGTGGGATATTCGAGAAGGACATCGAACTATCTGGAAAGAATAGCACTATCTGATCCATCTCATTTGATGAGTATGGCCGATCCTATAGCCATCGGTGTGGAGACACTAAGGATAGATAGTGGGTGCTCTTTGGAGAAAGAGTTCACTGAATTGATCCGTATGAATCCCTGAATGGTAATATACCTAATTGTCAATCAGGTTGATTCATGTCATGATTGTGTATGTGGTCCTTTGACTTGAGACACCAAAGACATCTTGTGGATGGATGATCGTGTTTTGATTATGACTTACGAATCCCTAGTCACGGGATATCTAAAAACGTCATATATTGGATACGACATGAAGTCCACGAAGATGATTGTGTGGTCAAGATGGGATCATCCACCCTCGGTATATGAGGAGATCGACTCAAGGAATGAGATGCGGTTAAATCCTTGGCCAAGGTAGCGGAAATATTAGAGAAGTTGTTCTCAATGATTTCCTACTCGCATCGAGTACTAAATTGAGTGACGGATTAGGGTTTGACAATTAACCATACCCTAAGTCATTCATGAGTCTCGTGTGGATGAAGGATTATACGTACACGGTAACCAATGACGGCAGGGTTCCATGAAAGAGTTCTAATATACTCCATATCTCCTAGAGCACGTGGTGTCGATTGGGTTAAATCGATCCTTATTCAATTAATCTATATGTTGATATAGTTAATTGATAAGAAGGACCAATAAGTGTTATTGGGTTGATAGAGTCATTAATCGACGAGATATATGGACCTAGAGGGTCACACACATAAGGTCAATGGACGTCGGTGGATATAGACATAATAATAAGGGTTTTTGTGAAAAAGTTCACATTCCCAAAGTCTATAAATAGGGGAGAACGACCATAATAGAGGTGCCCATGCAAGCCTAGTGGAACTTCTCCTCCCTCTTCTCTTCCTCTCGTGGTGACGAGTGTTCAAGAGGAGATCCGATCGTCCTGGAGACCGTGTGGATACCGCTAGAGGCCGGACGCTGAACGGTTGAAGAACTCTTTCAAATGATCCAAGTAAGTATGAATTTTATTCTATACTAGATGATAGGATCACCTAGAATGGATGATGAGATCATCTATTCTTGGTGCTTCCACGATGTTGAATGTTTTGATTCAACACCTTCCGCTGCAATCATTATTTTGGACAAAGATTTGGAGAGCTTTTCGAGCCTCAGATCCCAGCAATTTGATGGCATGAATGGCCATGCATGTAATTTGATTGTCCATGAATGGAATGTTTTTGTCAATCTCATCAATAGATTGACAAATTGCCATTTCAATCAATTAATGGACAATCCATTGGTAGGATACATGGAATATGATCAATTGATTCCACGGATGGGCTAGATTTCATAAATGCGAATTGGTTCCATCCTTGACTACAATTTGACACAGATTGAATCAGGTTATCCTAGATCTGACCGTCAACTGGATTAGGAGTGGTTAAACGTAGATAATGATCCTATTTTAAGAAACTCTTCTTTCTTAACGTTCATTAGCTTTCTTCTTTTCAATAGAAACCTCCAATACTCTTCTTTCATCAACACCCATGTTCATAATAAATATAGAGTACTATTTTTTTGCGAAAAACATTTTTTTTATAAATATATAGATATGTATGTATATAATGCGTAGAAAAATCTTTCCACGTCCCTACATTTCCTCAAGGATTATATTTCTATATTGATGATCATATGATTCATAATCGATCAATGGTCCAAGGTAGAAAACTATAATAATCAATAGAGAGAATTCAACTAGTCGAGATAGATGTAGCAATTCTTTATGCACATGAATAAAAACATAAAAATCCACACAAAGAGGCTACTCCCTTTCACTGCCACCAGCCTTTTTCTACTCAAGCATCGGGATAGGTTTGGAAAGCAAGATGATACGTACAGATGAGAACGTTTTCAAACACACTACATTGGAGTTGTCCTTATTGATAGAACAACATTTTCGTAAGTAGACGACGCATCGGCGACGTAACGTAGAACGGTTAAGGGCAAGTGCTGATGGTAAGGTTCCTTCTGCAACTCTTGAGAATGCTATTGATGAAGCGTGTACGGTTTAAGTTCACAGGAAAGGGGAGATATGTGAAAGCCTCGCAGAGGCAATTCACAGTCTGGTTGTCCGCAAGGTTTTTGAACAAATTGCAGCATGAGCTCTGAAGGCCGATGATGGGAAAGATGCTGTTGGGACCGCAAAAAAAGTGAACAAACACAAGACGGATCGGACATCTCAGGGGTAGGGCAGAGGTGTACGAGGAGCTCATCATGGCCAGGAGAAGGAAGGCTGCTGCAAACTGAGTCTTGGTGGCCATCTTATCGGGGAAAGGAATGACTAACGACAGAGAACGCTGGGACTTCTGGGATTTGGCTTGAGAATGAGTAGAGATTAGGCCTTTGGGGAATATTTATAGGCCATCGCACCCCTGAATAAAATATCTGGGTCGTGGACAGTTGGGAGGTGGCCCAGTTAATGGCAGTAGATAAGGCATAACGAATATCCAAGATCTTAGCCGTCATTTTCCTTTTTGGTTGCTAAAACTTCTGACGTTAGGAATGGAGGGCCTCTCATGCAGGTTCTTTTCTTTTTTGCGTAAAAGTCAACGCCTTCCATTCGACTGCCAGCCGTCACCTCGTATCAGCTGTGTGAACCCATCACGTTCCTCGGACAGTTAATAGGGCCAGAAATATGGCGGACGCTATCGGATGATGTGTGATTCGGACGAGCAGGGCGCTGCGAGAAATCCGTCGGCCATTGCGTTGTAGCTTCGGTAATCAACTCAGAAGAAAGGTCAAAATTAATGGTGACCTCCACAACTCTTCATCAGACTCGTTTAGTCCGAATTTCAAAGCACTATCCAGAAGAGAGAGCAGAGTTGATGATTAAATGTTAAGAATTAGGATCCTCAATGCGATCTCAATCAGAAGGCTAGACAGAGCGTGCAGATAGAATGCTGAACCGTCATTTTTCTTGCTTACTTGATGCTCTTATCGGGGTAAACATTACTTCACTGAGCATGAAGATAATATGCCATTTGCTTGAGAAATAGTGCGTTCTATTCGAGAGGGAGGCATCACTTCAACCAGGCGTGCTCTGAAGTCAGTTTTATGGCTGGTCGAGATGACAGTTACATGATGGAATTAAGGCATCCTTATCCAGAGAATCGTAGATCTAGTCTCCTATGATCAATTCAAGGGCGTCGGGGAAACCAATACCCGTATGGTCATTACCGTCTCTGAATGGTGTGTTTGACTCACAGCTCCGCCGTTAAACGCACAATTGAATTTGTGCGAAGTGTAGACAGTGCGTCGCCATCATGGAGCTATAAATTGTGAAGGATGCAGAGAAAATGTCCCTTTTCTTAATAATTGTTCTTAAAACAAGATATAGACAAGGGTTGACGGTCATATCGCCACCTCCGTCCCATCCTGACACCGGTGCCTTCACATATAACTGTAAAGAGCGACTGAGGCACAAGGATGACGGGAAATACACAAATGAACCAAGAGCAATAATCAAAACTCAAAAGTAAGATTCAATATAAGAAGAAACCAAGTGTAGTTTTGACAAAAAAGCCCCTGCATAATTCTCGATGAATCACTCGATAAAAAGAAGAGCAATAAAAGAGGTCACGACTCCTTAGCACACTGCTCCTCCTCTTATCAACGAGTGGGAAGAATCTTACAAAGAACCTCCCAAGGCCAACAGCCAGCCCATCCACCTTTACAATTCTCATCTACAACTTCTGACTTCGCCAGGAGGTAGACCGGGCTGCTCCCGTTGCAACACGGTTTGAGACTGTTAGCTAATGTTTCTAACTTTGTTTAGTTAGCACCAAATATATGTTATATATTGAACTTCGGATCAGCCATCCAATGTCTGACATGATTTTTCATTATTTTGTGATCAATTGATCAATCTTTAAGACGACTAAATATTGGTAAAGTTTGTGCTGTTTATTATCATTGTAATCGACTATAAATGAAGTAATATGGAACATTATATTTATTGAAAACATAAATAAAAGTGAAATTTTTACATAGAAATTGATAATAAATGGAATGCCATATAAAGTATGTCTTAAAGGTTTCTAGCTCTACTTCAATACTTTATTTAATTACCGGATTTATTTAATTTTTGATTAATTTTATTAATATTAATGTCGATAATTTATTTCAATATTCATTTATTCAATGTAAATATGCCATTTATCTACAATATATCCTCCTCTTTGAATGGTCCTCTCCTGCAATCGATATCCCGGTGCAATCTTTTTTCCGACTTATGCGCAGAACAATTGATGGACGTCGGGCACAGAACCTCCTCTCTCGGCCATTCTTTAGAAGACCTCGTAAAAAAGCACCCCCGGACGCACTCATCTACGACTCTTTCTTACCCTGCACAGTTGATCTGGGAATCCTGAGGCTCATCTTCCACGGCACTAGCTTTTTCTCTGTCTGCATTTCCAGCATTATCAATCCCCGGGAATTCCATGGCAGAAGCGACCCTATTACTGTCCCCAGGAGTCCGCACACAATAGAGCTACGCCGAAGCCAACTCCCATACCGCGAAAAGATCAGATGCGACTTCCCTGACCTCTTTGAGAAGGTGAAGGATGCCGAGGATAAGAGCAACGGCGCCGTAGTGAACACCTTCTATGAGCTAGAGCCAGACTACGTTGATTATTTCCTGCAAGTGGTGAAGAGGAAGGCATGGCGTGTAAGGCCAGTTTCTCTTCTCAACGAGGACGCCCTCGTCGATTCGTGAGAGGCGTCGAGTGCGATAAAGGCAACAAAAGTTGTCTTCGTGGCTGGACTCCAAGGGGGGGCAGGTCCGTTTTGTACGTTTGCTTGAAGAGAGTGATTCTTGTAGGATCTATCTGACTCAAGTAATGCTCTTCTTGAGTCGTTGACACTCGAAATCACACGCTGAAGATGGAAGAAAACGCAAGAAATGTACTTATTCAAAACACGGAGCTTCACACACATAAGACTCTCTCTACGGAAAAAAGGAAAAAGTAACACAGACTTTATAAGCCCGAAAGGGCAGTTTTGTAGTTTAACTTCCCCCACGTGTCTGAACGGTCCATGTTCAAACTCCATAATCTAACAGTCAGCATTTCCCACCTTGAATTTTGTAACTGCTTTGAATGTCTTCAGTTACAGGTTTCATTTCCGCATTCGCGGCTTGATGAATGGGAGGATCACTTCCCACGATTCTCCCTCTTATGCCTTGGTTGGCAGTGCCGTGGAGCATGGATCTGTAGCTCTGGCGCGCGCAGTCGGTAAGCGCAAAGCACAGCGACAGCAAAAGTGCGTGCCACCGGCAGCATCATCGGCGGTGCTACAGTAACCGCCGAGGACGTACGCGAAATACGTTCGAGGCGTGCCGGGGGTGACATGGTCGATGTTCGGCGACCAGTTCCACCACGAGATCCTGATGGTGGCCGTGCTCCGAGTGGGCGTGGATATTGGCGCGAAGACTTTTACTCCGAGGGAGGATGAGAGGGAAGTGGTGAAGACGAAGAAGATTGCGAAAGCGATGGGTCAGTTGATGGGAGACGATACGGATGACGGGTGTAATCTGAATCATCCGATCTTATGTGAAGGGCTATGATGAAGACTGGAGAAGTAAACCCAGTAACAGAGTGTGGCCGTCGGATCGCGGGAGTTATAACGAAGATTAGAAGGCCAAGTCAGCAAGAAACCGTTATGTCCGTTATAGCTTTTCTTTTGTTTTCTTTCTTATGAATAGGTGCTCGATGAAATGCCTATTAAAAACGGGCGTGTACGCGTGAACTGTATGTGTTGTGTGCCTTTCTTGATTTGTTAAGTCATTTTTCCGTTCTTCTTCTTCGTGAGAGTGTAAGAAGTTTCGAGTGCTAGGAACCAACAATGGAAGTGAAGGAGAGGAGAGAGAGGGCCAGGGAACTGAAGGTGGCGGCAAGGCTGACTGCGGACGAGGGAGGAACCTCGCGCTGGGATCTGGGCAGTCTGATTAACGAGCTGATTGCGGTAAAGAAATCTGTTTGCTAATAAGTGAGAGTAATCTGAGAGCTGCGGTTCTATCCATATCCTTGTCCGTTATTCCATCCTACCTTTTCCGACAAACTATTGTTCTTCATCGTTCTTCATTTTCTTAAGGGCATCACCTTTTCTTAATGGGCCTTCGGCTCCCCAATCGGTATCGTTTTTTTCTCGTCTTACATAATTATACTGGCCTGATGAACTTCCCTCTCTGCGGAAAGCTCGAAGTGATGTGATAATTATGGAACTATAATTAGGATTAGACTGAGCAGTATGTGACTGTCCACTGCTGGCCTTGAATAGTTCATGGTTTGACTTCATGAACAACAGACTTGTTATTTTGGGAGAGAAGTGACTAGACATCTTGATCTTCCATAAGGATAGACCAATTTAAAGATTAATTCACAAATTGAAGGGTATAATGGTAAATTAAGGTCGAATCCACGAAGAATAAGGGAAATTTGAGAGATATCTTTGAAATTCGATCAAATCAGACAACGAATTGAGTTTTGAAATTAGGAAATTTAGTATATTAAGAAAGATAACTCAATTTCAAATCTACGGAATCAAAAATCGAGTGATTTGGATTAGAATTTGCAGAGTAATCAAAGTTCAAAGTTGAGATTAAAATTCGATCGCGAAATTGATTTAAAACCGAAATTAAACTAAAATTAAACTTAATCTACGATTCAAAATGTAAATCTAATGCTAAATTATGAAAGATTAAGATGAAAACAAGCAATCTAACCTAAAGTCGCACTCAAAATGATCCAATTAATTGCTAGATTCATGCCTATTCATTCCGCGATTTCGAAGGCAAAAATTGGCATTTAAGATGTGATTTCTCCTTACTCCTTCAATCAAATGTTGATTTCAAACACTCCTCGGTTGTGGAAACGTGTCAAGAAGCTAAAGAAATCAAAAGACTCCCATATTTTGGTGCCTAGACAGTTCGATTTGCTCGAAAATCTAAGGGTAGTTTTCTTGATGGAGAATTATCCCAAAACATGAACACAAGGGTTCCAAGTGAGTTTGAGAAACTCCCTCATGAGTTTGAGAAACTCACCATCCCATAAATGAAGGAAGAAGACCTCTCTGAAACATAGAAAGAGAGTGTAGATTCTAAGGGAATTATCTTCCCTCATCCTCCTATTTTACACTGATCCAAAGATTGACTTGGTCAAAGAGAATAAATCTTCTATCTTTAGAAACCTAGAATTCCTTGAGTGGACCAAGTCAACCACCTACTACCTTGATATAGGATCCTTATTTTTTACGCCATATCCACTATATCATAGGTACCTTGTATAGTTATAAGTATTGATCTCAAGAAAGAAAATGAGTAGGAATCAATTTGTATTTTCCTTCTCTCTTTGAAAACCACCCTTAGTTAGAATTTTAAGAGAGATCTCGTAATTAATTATCTATGGAAGACATTATCTTCTTGTTTTACTTTAAAACAAACCCAATGCATGAGTAAAACCATGCATTTATGAAGATCATCATCATGAAGAGCACAATGGGAAGCCTTATAAATGAAGATTATCTCAAGATTCACAAATTTACATCTCTTATCATTCGGCCAGCTATGAGAGCTTGAAGGAAAGATCTAATTGGGAGAACTACCTCTCCTCTATGAAGAATCTCCACGGTTGCTGAAGAATATGAAGGATTAGTCTGACATTCTCTCATCCGACCATCCAATTACCTTACCACGTCATGACTACCAAAAGAAGTCCATGCATCTTCTCTATGTCGATATGGAACAGGGAGACAACATGAAGGCATTCACGAAGAAGAATTAAAACTGCCCCGAATACCTCAGGTCAACATGGAATAGAAGAGACTCTGCATATCTCAACGAAGAATTAAATGAGGAGCCCACGCTTATCCCTTCCACGAATGGCGAAGATATTGAAAAGCAAGAACTTATCCACGTCAACGCATTCCCCCACGGCTGTAACAGCCAAATTTTCCTCTCCCCTTCTTGATGATAAAGTCGTAACAAGAACAAGGAAATCCTGTACGATTTCTGAAGATTATAAAAGATTAGCCTGACTGCTATTTGCCGATCGTTGAATATACGAACGGATTTCTAGATCACGCAGCGACTTAACAACAGCTGGAGAGTCGAAAACCAAAATCAAGCTTTCATTGAGGAGGAAGCAACCTGAGAACTTCTCAGTTTCTCTTCGACTTTTCTGGAGACCCGCGAATGGAACATAGACCAAAGCAACTTCTGTCCAAGATATAGATGAAAATCCGAGATGACATCACTGACACAATCCGGAGTAAATCACGAAATGATGACGATAACCCGAGACTTCTGAAGCAGCCCAGTCAAATATTCCATTCCGCAGTCGTTGACTTCGTCACCGACCACAAAGAACAACTCATTTTCAAGTACCACCAAGGAAGCCACGTGCGAAGAAAAGAAGCATCGCGATTCACATACTTTCGCATGCGAGGACAACCGCTGCAAGGCGTCCCTTCGTTTCAACCTTCTTCTCCTCTTCCTTAAAAGGATGAATAAACAATGTAAAACACATGATGTTTTTGAATGAAATTGGTTGCTTCTTCACGTTCGTGTTCACGCCCATGTCTCCATAAACTCCTTCCACCACTTCTTCATTGCCGAGTTCTATCCTCCACTTTTTTTTCTCCCTCCCGCTCTTTTGCTTTCAACTATTATCGGTCAGAGATTCATCAAGGAGATTTTCTACCATCAGACGTATTCTGGAGCATCGCTTTCCCATCTCAATCAGGTAATCATCCCTCTCTCTCTTCATGGTAACAATAATTCATTCATAAATCTATAAGTCCACATTAGATATCCCGCTTCTCTATTCCCCTCCATCTCTCTCTTTCAAATTTCACCGCTCTTCATTCTCTCTCTATTCTCTATTCTCTATTCTCTATTCCCTATTTTATAATATATATTATATTCTTACCCGTTATTTCTCCTCATCTTCTCCTACGATCCCTTCTATCTTTCATCACAAATAACCGAGATTCTCCTATAACAGGTAAGATCACTCATTCTCCATATTCCCTATTACATAATCCACACCCCACTCTCTCTTACCTCTCCTCTATTCATAGTCATAATATTATCTCTCGTCACATTCATAACAGTTCATCCTCACTATATTCCTATATTCCCTGAACTATCCTCTACCATATTCTCTCTGAATTCTACACTTAATTCTCACTGATATCATTCATAGGTCCTAACTTAGTATTGTAGGATTATTTCATAGATAAAATTCAGAAGTTACTCATATTATATTTCAGTCTTTTCTCCATCATATATCTATACTTATATTATTATCTTCTTGCATATCATCATCCTGAGATATCCTACATCATTTCTCGTCGCGAAGAACATTCTGATTTATAAGAGAATTTGGGCGTGACCGTCGGATGCGTCGGTTCATCGCGATCAACGGTTGAGATGACGCGTCGTTTGGTGAATCATCGCAATTAAGTCGTGTCCATCCAATCTTCGATATAGCATCCGGATGCGTCCACGTCACGCGTAGAAGAGGTAGCATCGCTTCGAGTTGTCCATTGGATCTTTATCCGACAAGCGAGATAAGTGGAGGAGTCCACCAATCTTGATTAACCGTGACCGTTATAACTCCCTTGATGGATCGTCAAGATTTAACGATGCTTTAATCAAATTGATGCTTTATAAGATGCTGCCACGTACCCCTTGAGTAAGTGACATTCAATGCACGTGATTAAATCACGCGATCAGATGTCTCATGCGTCGCCACGTCACCAAAAATAAAACATAAAAGAACAGTCCCACATGGCATAAATATTGGGATTTTATCGGGTTTATAAACTACACGGATTTAAGCAGCTAGCATAAATTCAATTACGCATGCTCCTAACCCATTTATAATTTCGTGCATACGTGTCACGCACACACATGCATGTCACGCACACATGTCATGCACACACATACACATGCATGTCCACAAGTCACACAGACACACGTCTGCGCGTCGCCATGTGGCCTCGCTCCGCCACATCAGCACGCGATAATAAAACCCAATTATTTAATTCTTTTAATCATTTTAAAATAAAAAATACAGTTAAATAAATTCAGACAAATTCTAGAAAATTCCAAAAAATTGGAAAAATCATAACTTTCAAAATACAACTCCAAATTAATTCAAGTTTGTTTTGTTGGATTAGAAATTGAATAATCTATTATTATAAAAATTTAAAATATTAAAATAAAAAGAGAATGAATTTTAATAAAATAAATACACTCATGTATCTTATAAATCAAATTTATAAAAATACATGATTGTAAATAAAGATCTTTTCTCTTATCATTTAATCAAGAAAACATCATGATGATCTTAAATATAAATAGGATTAGAATTACATTGTTTAATTATGCATACTTATCCATAAAATGATGTATTTTTAGATCATAACATGAAATTATGTAAAATGATAGAAATATATTGAAAATATGATAACATACATACAATTGAAACAATTAATGCCTTCATTTGCATTAATAATCATGTAAATTCACACATAAAATGCATGTTTTCTCTCAATGCTTTCACGAACTGACTAAGTCATTTTTTCTATTTCATGATTCTCAAAGGAAGGCCCAATATACCCTAAGGATGGGAAACAAAGAAAATAATGGGGAAGGAGAGTAAATGGGCCCACTAAACACATTGGGCATGTAAGTCTTAGAGAAGGAAATACGAAATCAAAGAATGGGAAGATAGAATGAACTCATGTTGTTGATGTCTCCCGAACTAATGAAGAGGGTTCCCGCTCTCCATCACCTATGGCTTCCAGAAGGCTTTACAAAGAAGATAGATGATTCTAGAAAGGGGATTCTTGAAAGGGGATTATCACCTATGGCAATTGTTTTATTTGCCAACAAATTGTATTTAAAATGATTTAATCTCAGCCATCAATCTGAGTTATAACGACTGAGATGAAAATTGACAAAACACATTTAAAGCGTCGGATCAAAGATGAAACGGTGATCGTTCGATGCGCTACTTGTAATGCGTGCGACGTGGCTTCATCTCTACGGTCCATCTGAGATCCAACGGCCACGACTTAATCGTGATGATTCGCATCTCTATGTTTCATCAGAGCCGTTGATTGAAAATTAAACGCTCGATCGGACGGTTATATCCAGTTCATCCTATAAATAGAAATGTTCTTCGATATTGTAAAGCATTTAAGGGCAATTCAAGTAATCGAACTGTTTAGATACCAAATCCTTTCAATCTCTTGCTTCCAATCGCTTCTAGACTCATTTTTGCGTCGATGGAGTGCTTGAAAGTGAGATTTGGTTGAGAGAATAGGAAGAAATTGGTTTCAACGACTGTTGAGATTTTGTTAAGAGAATCTTGTTTGAACATCAACGATTATTTTTTGAATTTAGGAATAAAAAGCATTTTATCCGGCAACTTATTGGATCAATTCAAGTGCAATCTTGGGTTAGAGATCGTGTTCATCCTTATCTTCCTTCATATAGCTTTAGATTTCAATTTCCAATCATAATTTGAGTCAATTTCAATTTTAATTTCGATTCGTCGTGATCTTATTTTTCAGAAATTTTTCTCTTGATTCATTCAATGATTTATCTACAAGTCTTGATCCAAATTTAGTGATCTTTGATTCCGCTCTTTGAGCCTTTTTTCCAAAAAGTATTGAATTCCCTTATGTCTATTCTCATTTCTTCACCCCAGTTCGTCAAATTTCAAAAGATCCCTCAAAATTACCTTGATTCTTCGTGGATTCGACCCTTATTCACTACTATACGCCTTAATTCTTGATTATTTGATCAAATTCATGAGTTTAATAATAGTTTTGACATGATTTCGTCTGAATTCAACAACCACACTGCATTATTTTGTCACCCACCTTGCCTTCGCCCGATCCCCAACAGCAAGGATCCCCATCGAGATCAAATGTTGGGAAGGAGAAGACATTTCAGGTAGAGGATCGCCCGCCCCCGCCTAGAACACTTACTCCTCACACGACTTTTGGAAGTCATCCTTTGAGCTGAAGGCATCAACCATTATTGCTTTTTTTATAACATTATAGACAGTCTGTGATCATGTTGAAATGACATTTGAGAAATGTCATTTCAAGACATTTCTAGAAGCTCTCTCACACACAAACTCTCTAGCTTATTCTAGAGAGTTCTCCTTGTGTCTATATAAGCATAGTAAGACACTCATTGAAGCTATGAACTTCAAGGAAGAAGTTTAGAGAGTCTTTTGTCTAGAATATCTCCATTGTGAGTGTGCCTCTATTAGATAAGTTTAAGTCCTTAACCTTGCAAGTGTTTTGGTGCCTACATTTGGTATTAGAGCGACTCTGATCCAAGGGTTGCATCATGCCGAGAAGAGGAGAGATGGAATTAGAGTTTGGTAGAGCTTCTTTTGATAAGGAGTTTGGAACTACCAATGTTTGTTCTAGTAGGGGATTGGGTCCCCAAGTTCTCTTCAAGTATTATGGAAGTTCAATTACTATCTCCCTACAGATAGTAAATGGAAAATCGGATAGTCTGTGTTGGACTTACAGATTTAAAATAGAACTATCTTTCACGGTTTTAAGACGGGCGAGGATGATACATGTAGGATGGTGAAGATTATGTTCTCGAGTAACCGATATATCCAAATATTTTCCGTCGCGTGATTCTTGCTTTGAAGTGGATGAAAGAGGACAGAAAGGGAGGGAGAAAGGGAGAGGAAAATAGAAAGTTCGGAGAGAGTTTGAGGAAGGGAGTTACAGGAAAACACGAACACAGAGGTGAAAATCACTGAGAATTCAACTAGTTGAGATAGATGTAGCAATTCTTTATGCACATGAATAAAAACATAAAAATCCAAACAAAGAGGCTACTCCCTTTCACTGCCACCAGCCTTTCTCTACTCAAGCATCGGGATAGGTTTGGCAAGCAAGATGATACGTACAGAAGAGAACGTTTTCAAACACACTACATTGGAGTTGTCCTTATTGATTGAACAACATTTACATAAGTAGACGACGCATCGGCGACGTAACATAGAACGGTCAAGGGCAAGCGCTGATGGTAAGGTTCTTTCCGCATCTCTTGAGAATGCTATTGATGGAGCCGATAAGGGGGAAATTTGAATGGGGGAAATTTGAAAGACAAGCAGAGGCAATTCGCAGTCTGGTTGGCCGTAAGGTTTTTGAACAAATTGCAGCATAAGCGCTTTAAGTTGAGGATGATGGGCAAGTTGATGATGGGAAAGATGCTGAGAGGACGGCACAAAACTTTAACAAGAAGAATCGGACATGTCAGAAGTTGGGCAGAGGCGTACGAGGAGCTCATCATAGCCAAGAGGAGGAAGGCTACTGCAAACTGAGTCTTGGTGGCCATCTCGTTGGGGAACGGATTTACTAACGACAAAAAACGCTGGGACTTCTGGGATTTGGCTTGAGAATGAGTAGAGATTAGGCCTTTGGGGAATATTTATAGGCCATCGCAACCCTAAATAAAATAACTGGGTCGTGGACAGTTGGGAGGCGGCCCAGTTAATGGCAGTAGATAAGGCATAACGAATATCCAAAATCTTAGCCGTCATTTTCCTTTTTGGTTGCTAAAACTTCTGACCTTAGGAATGGATACACGGGGCCTCTCATGCAGGTTCTTTTCTTTTTTGCGTAAAAGTCAACGCCTTCCATTCGACTGCCAGCCGTCACCTCGTATCAGCTTGTGTGAACACATCACGTTCCTCGGACAGTTAATAGGGCAAGAAATATGGCGGACGCTATCGGATGATGTTTGATTCGGACGAGTAGGGCGCTGCGAGAAATCTATCCGCTATTGTTGGAAGTCAACATCCTGCCTTGAGAGAGAAAGAGGAGGAAGAGTTGCATCCTTGCTACTGGCTATAGCTTTTGGCACAGTGGTTGGCGCTCAACTCCAACAAGTGGTATCGGAGCCGAGGTTGAGGGTTCAAATCCTGCGGCTAACATCTCCGTTGGGCCAAGTCCAAGTGGGGCGTAACTGCGTGTGTAGGCCATGTGGCAGATGTTGAGGGGGAGTGTTGGAAGTCAACATCATGCCTTGAGCGAGAAAGAGGAGGAAGAGTTGCATCCTTGCTACTGGCTATAGCTTTTGGCACAGTGGTTGGCGCTCAACTCCAACAAGTGGTATCAGAGCCGAGGTTGAGGGTTCAAATCCTGCGGCTAACATCTCTGTTGGGCCAAGTCCAAGTGGGGCATAACTGCGTGTGTAGGCCATGTGGCAGATGTTGAGGGGGAGTGTTGGAAGTCAACATCCTGCCTTGAGCGAGAAAGAGGAGGAAGAGTTGCATCCTTGCTACTGGCTATAGCTTTTGGCATAGTGGTTGGCGCTCAACTCCAACAAGTGGTATCGGAGCCGAGGTTGAGGGTTCAAATCCTGCGGCTAACATCTCCGTTGGGCCAAGTCCAAGTGGGGCGTAACTGCGTGTGTAGGCCATGTGGCAGATGTTGAGGGGGAGTGTTGGAAGTCAACATCCTGCCTTGAGCGAGAAAGAGGAGGAAGAGTTGCATCCTTGCTACTGGCTATAGCTTTTGGCACAGTGGTTGGCGCTCAACTCCAACAAGTGGTATCAGAGCCGAGGTTGAGGGTTCAAATCCTGCGGCTAACATCTCCGTTGGGCCAAGTCCAAGTGGGGCGTAACTGCGTGTGTAGGCCATGTGGCAGATGTTGAGGGGGAGTCTTGGAAGTCAGCATCCTGCCTTGAGAGAGAAAGAGGAGGAAGAGTTGCATCCTTGCTACTGGCTATAGCTTTTGGCACAGTGGTTGGCGCTCAACTCCAACAGCCATTACGTTGCAGCTTCAGTAATCAACTCGAAGAAAGTCAAAATTGATGGTGACCTCCCCAACTCTTCGTCAGACTCGTTTATTCCGAATTTCAAAGCACTATCCAGAAGAGAGAGCAGAGTCGATGATTCAATGCCACGAATTAGGATCCTCAATGCGATCTCAATCGGAAGGCTAGACATAGCGTGCAGATATAATGCTGAACCGTTATTTTTCTGATCGAGATGACAATTACATGATGGAATTAAGGCATCCTTATCCAGAGAATCATTGATCTAGTCTCCTATGATCAATTCAAGGGCGTTGGGGAAAACAATTGCCGTATGGTTATTACCATCTCTGAATGGTGTGTTTGACTTACAGCTCCGCCGTTAAATGCACAATTGAATTTGTGCGAAGTGTAGACAGTGCGTCGCCATCATGGAGCTATAAATTGTGAAGGATGCAAAGAATTTGTCCCCTTTCTTAATAACTATTCTTAAAACCAGATATAGACAAAGGTTGACTGTCATATCGCCACCTCCGTCTCATCTTGACACCGTTGCCTTCACATATAACTGTAAAGAGCGACTGACGCGCAAGGATGACGGGAAATACACAAATGAACCAAGAGCAATAATCAAAACTCAAAAGTAAGATTCAATATAAGAAGAAACCAAGTGTAGTTTTGACAAAAAAGCCCCTGCAGAATTCTCGATGAATCACTCGATAAAAAGAAGAGCAATGAAAGAGGTCACGACTCCTTAGCACACTGCTCCTTCTCTTATCAACGAGTGGGGAGAATCTTACAAAGAACCTCCCAAGGCCAACAGCCAGCCCATCCACCTTTACAATTCTCCTCTACAACTTCTGACTTCGCCAGGAGGTAGACCGGGACTGCTCCCGCTGCAACACGGTTTGAGACTGTTAGCTAATGTTTCTAACTTTATTTAGTCAGCACAAAATATATGTTATATATTGAACTTCGGATCAGCCATCCAATGTCTGACATGATTTTTCATTATTTTGGGATCAATTGCTCAAATCTTTAAGACGACTAAATATTGGTATAGTTTGTGCTGTTTATTATCATTGTAATCGACTATAACTACTGTAAATGAAGTAATAATGAAAAATTATATTTATTGAAAACATAAATAAAAGTGAAATTTTTAAATAGAAATTGATAATAAATGAAATGCCATATAAAGTATGTCTTTAAAGGTTTCTAGCTCTAATTCAATATTTTATTTAATTACTTGATTTTATTTAATTGTACTAATTCTATTAATATTAATGTCCATAATTTATTTCAATATTCATTTATTCACTACACATATCCCATATATCTACAATGTATCCTCCTCTTCGAATGGTCCTTTCCGGCTATCAATTTTCTGGTGCAATCTTTTTTCCGACTTATGCGCAGAACAACTGATGGACGTCGGGCAAGAACCTCCTCTCTCCGCCACTCATTGGAAGACCTTGTAAAAAGCACTAATGTACTAGGGTTGGTCAATTTCGATATAGTCGACGATCTGATCGTCACTCTTGGATCGATCTATCAATTGGCAACATGAGCAAAGTTCATTTTTTTATCAATCGTCAATCGATTGATGATCAATCGACAAGATCGCCATGATCGACCTTAAATTCTCAGAAATAAAATTCACCCCGTGAAAACAAAAAACCTATCTCACTCTCTCTCTCTCTCTCACTCGCTCTCTCTCTCACTCTCTCATTCACTCTCTCTCTCTCTCTCTCTCTCTCTCTCTCTCTCTCTCTCTCTCTCTCTCTCCCCTCCCCAAATGTGTCACACGTGAATGTTGAACGCGGCTTCGTGTAATTGTATTGCATCGTTGCTTCTTTAGAACCTCTTCGTCATCTAAAATCAGCACCTTTCACAGCCTCTGCTACTTCATCGCCGCTTCTTCACAGCCTCTGCTTCTTGCATTGTCGTTTCACTGCATAGTGCTTTCAAATTCCCAATGAGCCTCAGAAATCTTTAATGATTTTTATTTTCCCAAATCTCTTTTAATCTTACCATTTTTAAATATGATTTAAGATCTTCTAATGCTCATTAATTTGCCTTTTAATATGTGCTTTCATTAATATCATCTTCATTGGTTCTTAATTGGCTAGTGTATAACACACAAGTTTTTAATTTTCTTCATTTCATCGTGAGTTTTGGTCTTGGATAGGAGAGGAGTCCCTCCCCATGCCAGATTTGTCATAGTTGACTCTATGATATGAAGACATTTGAAATAACGGTTCCTCTGGCTGGTCTCTGTCATGTTTTTTATTCTTTCGTAAGATTCTTGTCCAGATTTCTCCCACTGTTTCCCATTCAAGATTCTTAAACTTCACCATTCTCCTATACAAAATGTGTTGAAGCCTCTGTGCTTCCCATATTTGAATCGAATTGTCAATAGATCCAACAGGTGGTTATTTCTTTCCAAGATGGAAACTCTCTCGAAAAATAAATTCTTGGAGTTCTGTCCTTCTGGATTTAAACTGCACCACTTCCTTCATGGAGTCATTTCTTGGGTGAAATCTTAAAAATATTTGTGCTACTGATGAAACATTTTTGTTTTTTTCACGTTGAATACACAGGATCTCATGTCAAAAGAAGTTCCAAACTCACCAATTAAAGGATTAAATCACTAATGAAGACGTATAGTGGTGAAGAAGGGTCGAATCCATGGAGAAATAAGGGAAATTTTTTAGATATCTTTGAAATTCGATCAAATTAGACGATGAATTGAGGTGAGAAATTAGGCAAACGAAGATTAAGAAGGCGAGCGAGCGGGTCACGAAGAAAAGTAAATGAGAATACATAGGAGGAGGAGACTTATATCCGGTAGGGTATAAGGATCTTCCGACGATAAAACCCAAACGAAAATAATTCCATGGAAGTAAAGTCCGTTAGGAGTTTACTGACCCCCAGCTCCCTCCTCTCTTTTATTCTTTTTCCTCCTTTTATCTCCTCTCCTTCTTTAACCTCCCGAGGGACGAGGGGCTTCTCTCACTCTAATTCACCTCCCGGATAGGTATGGAGAAATTCTTTTTAGTAAAAAAGGTTGAACTGAAAGTCCTAATCTTTGAGTTCGAAAACTCCACTTCTCTTCCTTTTCTCCTCCGGAAGTCAAAAGAAGGAAATGGAATCGAGAGTAAAAGGAGGGAAAAGTAAGAACGGGTATTGGAGTGGGAATCCGCGTAGCTCGAATCCACAATCTTTACCCCGGGAATACTAGGAAAAAGTAAAGCTAAAAGTAAAAGAGACTCGCTAAGGCTGAACCCCGAAGGGGAACCCGAATAGCTTTCCCCGTTTTTCTTGTAGCCAACTACCAAACCCTAGCTTTCCTACTTCTTACTTTCCCCTCACTTCTTCAACATCTCTCCCTACGGTCGAACCTTCGTTTTACAACTCATCCTCTCATTCATAAACTCGCCACAACTTTATCTCCCATCCCCTCGTTTTACAACTCGTCCCTCCGTCCCTTCGTTGTTTTACAACTCGCCCTCTCGTTTTACAACTCGCACTTTTCTCCGTCCACAACTTTATCTCCCTACGGTCGCTACAACTCGTCACAACTTTATCTCCCTACGGTCGAACCTTCGTCCCTTCTTTTACAACTCGCCACAACTTTATCTCCCTACGGTCGAAACCTCCGTCCCTTCGTTGTTTTACAACTCGCCATTTATCTCCCTACGGTCAAACCTCTATCCCTTTGTTGTTTTACAACTCGCCCCTACGTCCCTCGTTTTACATTATAACTCGAACCTTCGTCTTCTTTATCTTCTACAACTCAGAACCTCTACAAATCGTCCCTCGTTCCTCACTCGTCCCTTCTTGCGGAACCTTCGCCCCTCTAAAAAAAATATTGGTAAGACATGGTATGGTTTTAGTCTAATACTTCTACGTCGTGGGAATAGGTTCTTCTTTTAATCAGAACGAACTACCTGTCAATTATATAGTAAGCAAGCACATACAGCTCAACCTTGTTAATATAGATTGATTTCAGCTAAAGCAGCCTTCGGATAACCTCAAAACCTCTTCAAACAAAAATGTCTGCCATGGTGGAAATCCAGAAAAAGGTACTATGATACAGAAGCAAATAACCAACTGGGGATCCCGAACTTTGTTTCATCTGCTCCATACTCTTTTTTTGTATACGGGTGACAACTCAACTCTCCATTGTCTGGTTCTGCAAGAAATTTAAAGGTAACTCTAATATGAATCCAGGGAATCAAAAATCAATGAATTTGGATTAGAATTCGCGGAGATATCAAATATTGAAATTGAGATAGAAATCGATCACAAAATTTGATTGAAAACTGAAATTAAAACAAAATTAAATTTAATCTATGATTCAAAATGTAAATCTAATGCTAAATGATGAAAGATTAGGATGATAACATGCAATCTAACCCAAATTCGCGCTAGAAATGATCCAATTAATCGCCGGATTCATGGCTTTTCATTCCGCAATTTTGAAGACGAAGTTTGGCGTTCAAGATGTGATTTTTTCCGATTCCCTTGATCAATTTATGATTTCTTGCACTCCTCTGATGCTGAAATGAGTGAGGAAGATTTAGAAATCAAAAAATTCTCAGATTGTGGTGTCTAGACAGTTTGATTTGATCAAAAACCCAAGAATGGTTTTCCGTTGTGAAGAACATCTCAATTTATAAGAGAAATTGGGAGTAGCCCGTCGGATGCGTTGATTCGATGCGATCAACGGCTAAGATTAAATGCCATTTGATGAATCAGCATGATTAAGTTACGTTCCTCCAATCGGTGATGGAGCGTCCAAATTAAGCCACGTCGCGCGTGAGAGAGAAGGCGTCGCTTCATTTTGTCTGTTGGATTTTCATCGGACGATCGCGATAAATCCATGTGTCCATTGGGCTCTTTAAATCTTGACCGTTATAACTCCAAGATGGACGGCTGAGATTAAACGCTGATTCAATTAAATCATAGTCTAATCGGATTCTACCACGTACCCCTATGAGTAAGTGACATCCTGCGCACATGATTCAATCACGCGATCGGACGTCTCACACGAAGCCACGTCGCCTGAAATCAAAATGAAATAGAAATAGTCCCACACTAAATAAAATATAATGTTTTATTGCGAATATAATACACGCATTAGTAGTGGGTTAGCTTAAATCCTTAATGGATGCTCTAACCACTAAATTAGTATCGCACACACGCGTCCACGTGTCATGCACAGACGCATACACGTGGCGCCACATGGCGACGCTCTGCCACATTAGCACGCAGTAAATAAACACAATTTTTTATTCTTTTTTATTATTTAAAAATAAAAAATAGAGTTAAATAAATTCAGAAAAAAATTTCATAAAATTCCTAAAAATTGGAAAATTCATACCTTTCAAAATTCAACTCCAAATTAATTCAAATTTCTTTTGTTGGATCAGAAATTGAATTATCTATCATTATAAAAATCCAAAATATTAAAATAACAAGAGAATGAATTTTAATTTAATATATACACTCATGTATCTTATAAAATAAATTTAGAAAAATACATGAGAGTAAATAAAAATCTTTTCTCTTATCATTTAATCATGAAAACATAATTATGCATAGTTAAACAATGTGATAAAAATCCTAAATATAAATAGGATTAGAATCACATTGTTTAACTATGCATAATTAACCATAAAATGATGTATTTTTAGATCGTAACATGGAATAACGTAAAATGATAGAAATGTACTTAAAATATGATAACGTGCATACAAATAGAATATTCAATGCTTTAAATTGCATTAATAATCATGAAAATTCATCTACAAATTGCATGTTATCACTACTCTCAGAAATGCACAAAAGTACCTTTGCTTAAAGAAAATCATCCAACTTTTTGGTGAATCTTGATCGTTTTGTGAATCTTGACTGGTTGATTGATCAAGCTTACCTTTTCTTGAATTTTCTGTTGAATCGAGTTCAGATCTGAATTCCAGCATAAAATTTTTCACTTTGCAATACAAAACAGGTTCGTGAAATCTTGCACCATAACTTTGCATTCTAAAAGAAAATTTTCATAAGAATCCTTTATTTCTTCTCTGCACCTTTGAAGTTCTTCTAGCACATGCAGTTGGTTTGTTAAGATGGTTTTCTGGTCATCTTCTAGAGTTTCAAGCCATCAGTAACTGTCTTCATAGTCATTTCTTGAATTTTTTTATGGTTTGCAGGAACTCAGCTTCGAGGCCAATCATATGTACCAAGATTGTATCATTAGGGATCCGGAACAAAATCATGTTACAAGGAATGCACCACTCTTAAATCCCAAAGGGCCCTTCAAATGATCTATTCCAAGATCAGTAATGTTCACAGCCTTCTCACTGCTTATGGGCTACATATAAGCTGCTAGGGGCATTGATGTAGGATACTTTAACAAGATGATATGTATGTAGATGAGAATGAGAAGATGAGTGAGTGATGAGTAGAAGGGTGAAGGATGTGATGATTATTTGATGTGTGAATCATGTAATATCCTACAATCTTCATGGAGGACCTATGAATGATATCACTGAGGATTTATATGTATAATTCAGAGAGGATATGGTAGAGGAGAATTCGAAAAATAGGAGGAGAGAAGAAAATGATAGTAAGAGGATAAGGTGAATGTGAAGAGAAGAGATTTTATGAGAAGATATTCTATAATATTTAATGAATAATATTTATGCTTATGGTGTTTATGTAGTGTGGAAAGGAAATAACATTAACCATATGAGATATTAAAATTATATAGCAGTGAGTATATGGAAGATAAGATATTATAGAGTAGAGATTAAGATAGGGGTTGTAGAAGAGGTAATATAGGAATATTAGGAGGTGATAGGGGAATGATTATGACAAGGAGAGAGTGGTTAATACAGAAAAGAATTATAGTGGATACTTTAATATTGGGATTATCTGCCAGAGGATAGTTTCGGACAGAGGTAAGAGATAGAGAGACGATGGAAAAGAATAGTCTGAGTTGGACTTATGATAATACCGGGTTGGAACTATTGTTCACAGTATTAAGAGAGAGAATGATTACCTTATTTGGATGGGAAGATGATGTCCTTGAATTCGCCAAATGAAAGCAAGTTTCCTCGTTCAATCTCTGACTGGAAATGGATGAAGACGACAGAAGGGGGGAGAGAACAGAAAAGGGGGATAGAACGCGGAGAGGAGGTTTGGAAGGGAGGCACGGGAAGAACACGAACATATACGTTTCAAAAGAAACATTTTTTTATCAATAAACAACTGCCTTTCTTTGTTACAATCGTCTCCGTTTATAGGGTAGAGATAGTGGAGAAGCCGGGCTGAAGAGGTGCTTCGGGAGAGAAACAGTTTGCCGGTTGCGTCCCTCCGTTTTACGTATTTTGCCTCTTCGTTTCCGTAATCCGTGCGGTTTGAATCCGTAATCCGTGCGGTTGACCTCGGAATCTCCTCTATTTCATGTTTTCACGTAGTAAATGGCGGTACTTATCTTCATTTGATGTAGACTTGTTGTGGTAAGGTGCTGGACGGTTCGTGCTTTGGATGCCAGCGTGGCGTCGCCGTTTTTAATTTCGTAGGTCCGGGAAGTATTTCAGCTACTCGTGTCGTTTCTTCTCAGATTCTTCCATGGTGACGCCGTCAATGCCGTGGCAAATGTTCTATGAGTCAACGCCTCTTGGAGAGATGGCCGACGGAAGTGCTTGTGGATCACGCGGTCGCGGGCTGGGAGTGGTAGGAGTCTTCGAGACAGGTAAGGAAGACTCCTCTAAACTTGTTCGATCTTCTGACGTCGCCTTCGGGGAGTTATCTTGTCATCGTCTCTCGCGACGAGAACATGTAGTCTCTTTTTTCTGTCTTCGTAATTCACTCCTTCGGACTCAGTCATGTTTGACAATATCCCGTCGTCGGGATTTGCTGGGCAGTTGGGTGCATTGTGATGGTAATTGTCTTGATGTCAAAAGATTCTCAGGGACGGGGTGAAGAGACGACCGAGGCGAGTGTCGGGGCGCTTCTATTCTCATTGGGAGTGGGCTGGATGCTCTGCAGGTGAGCTCGCATGTGGCGATGGAGAGCGTTGCTTCCTTCTGAATATTCTAACCTGTGAGAGTACATACGTCTTCTAACTGCTTCCCGGTGAAGGTCATTTTCCATTGGTCGAAGAGGAAGTTCCTTCCTTGTCATGAATCGTCGCTTTACACTGATTCTCGTGTCGGAGGACTCAATCTTCACGAGTATTGGACTTGCCGGTCAAAGTCTGGCAAAGATCTGCAATTTCAGATCGACAGGAGCTAATACTTCCACGAGAGTTCGTTTTGAGAAGAACTTGTGATCTTTGGGAGGAATTTTTCATTCGGTCCGTGGTCTTCAGTCCATGTCTTCATTTTGTGTAGATGACGTGAGGGCTTTGGATGTAACTTTTTCTCATATGTGTCTTAAGTACACCATCATCTTTGATATTCCACCTTCATGGAGCTTGATTCATGTAGGAAATAGTTTTCAGTGTGGAGGCTTTCTCTAAGCTCTTCTTGAATAATTCTTGTGGTTGTCTTCCTCATTGATTGCTATCTTCAAACTGAATATCAGAATATTACTTCTCTTCATGAATTTTAGAATTGGGGAGCCCTTTGATGTAGTTATCTTCATTTCCACTTGATCGAATCATGGTCTTGAAGTATAACAAGAAGGTAGCTTTCTTCCATAGGTAATTAATATGTAAATCTCTTCTAAAAGTTCTAACTAAGGGTGGTTTTCAAAGAAAGTAGGAATTTAATAACAAAGATGTTCCTATTAATTTTTCATTGAGATCATTACTTATACCTATACAAGGCACCTATGACATAGTGGATATGGTTTGGAAAATGAGGAACCTATATCAAGGTAGAAGATGGTTGACTTGGTTCATTCAAGGGATTCTAAGTATCTAAGGATAAGGGTTAAATTTCTTTTGACCAAGTCAATCTTTAGATCAGTGTAAAATAGGGGAAGGAGGGAAGAAATTTCCCTTAAGATCTACACTCTCTTTCAATTATTTAGAGAGGATTTCTTCATTCACTTAATGGATGGTGAGTTTCTCAAACTCATAAGTAAGGAGGAGTATAGGTTCACTCAGAACCCTTGTGTTCATGTTTTGGAATAATTCTCCATCAGGCATATTACAAGCATAAGCATTACAATCACCCTTTATAGAGGGCTTTATTTTAGGGTTATCGAAATCTCTTGATCAAATCTCACCATTCATCCCTCGTAGACTTACTTGATCATACAAAAAGAACTAACTGTTTATATCATTGTTTGAATTGTGATGAAAGACTTTATAGTGTCGGAGAGTTCATGTACATATGTCCCTTTTTTAATGTCACTCCTTCTCTTCTACTCACGAGTTTTGAATGATCTCTTCTACTCCTTCTCTTCTTCTCTTCTACTCACGATATCTATCACTGCTATTCATTATCATCATTAGAATTATTTTATCTAGCAAAGATCTATGAAGAATTTGTGTGGATTTAAATAAATCCTTTATCACAATTTCCATTTCTTTTATCTATGACTGTTTTGATTTCTATTTGTAGAAATCTTTTAATGATTTTTATTTTCCCAAATCTCTTGTAATCTTACCATTTTTAAATATGATCTAAGATCTTCTAATCCTCACTAATTGTCTTTTAATATCCACTTTCATTTATATGATATTAATTGGTTCTTCATTAGATCACAACTTGTTTAGAGGTCGAGATGATAGAAAATAACAATAGAAGGACAAACTCCAGCGAAATTAAGGATAGAGGCCACCAATTCAATTGAAAGCCAAACACAAAACAAGTAGCATTAATCCAAGAGCATAGAATGTTTGGAAGTACTTTGTCAATGTTCACATAAATAAGTACATGTGCCAAATTTGAAAGGAGAAGAATCCCCATTACTAACACAATTATTGAGAAGAATGCCCATAGCAACCCTACTAACTTTCTGGAGGCATCTAGAAATTTTTCATCCCATCCTTCATGATCATCTAAAGGCGAAGTTGTCGGGCAAAAAACAAAGATCAATTGTTGACCTAATGTCACCTTCGTCACAAATGAAACAATATTACAAAGGCATAAAATTCTAAAAGACAAAGGAAATGATTGGGAGGTTTATCGATAAGAAAGATCAACCATGGCTTGTTGTTGAAGACCAAGAAATCTCATATGTTATTGTGCCCAGATAGATTTGAGGATATTGATGAAGCGTTTTATGCGGTCGTTAAAATACATAAACGTCGGTCATTTACAATTCCAAACTCACAATGAGAAAGATATAAAATCAAGTAAAGTGTAAGTATCGGGTCGATCAACAGAGAACAAGGTTGACTTTTATCGCAGACTTGACTTGGTCAAACTTAGGTTTGATTAGGATTTTAAAGAAGTGATAAGGATATTTAATCAATAGAGATGATCTAAATATATGAGATAAGATATTTTAAGACTTTAGAAAACTGATTTTTAGAAGCAATATCAAAGGTCAAGGTCAAAGCATTGACTTTGACCAATAATTGACTTTCTAAAAATCAGATAATAAAAAGAGCTTAAAATATTACGAAAATTATATATTCAGAAACTAGAGAGAAAATGGAATTTATTGATATAAAATTTGTGATTTTTATATAAGAATTGAATTTATTATAAATTATTGAAAATCAAAAATCAGAAAAATCCCGAGATAAAAACTTCAGTGTAAATCTTCAAATTGACTATCCAAATGATATCCAAATCTTGTCATTGATATATCAGTAGAAAGCTAATAACCAGAGGATTCTATAAAGACCAAAATTTTCAAATTTCAATCTTCATTTTAAGAGTAATTTATTGCGCAAGTCAACACCCAAATTTGGATTGAAAATGAGTAGTGGCTGGTCAAACATTAAATTGAGGGGTCAAATGATCATAGAATTTTACAAATTTTCTATCCACGGAAAGTTGATGAAAGCAAAAAATCTAATGAAACTAGAATCAAGTGATTTGAACTTAAGATCATAGAGATATCCTTGTTTAAAAATTGACAAAAATCTGTCACTAAAATTGGGCAAAAATATGAATTCTACTACTACACTTTTATTGCCTACCTGATTCTAATCTAAATTGCATGAATTGCAAGAATGACGAACAAATCACACTGTTTTCCCGATTGACGTGATGATTTGGCTTCAATTCACGAGGATTGAAAAGTATGAAATTTCCTAATGAGATGGTGAAATTACTAAGAGGGGGGGTGAATTAGTTTCTTTTTGATCTTTGTCTTATCCTAATTCCTTTTTCAATTCGTTGATTATCTCTCAACTTTCTCACGTCACTCGTAGGCTAGATTTTTTTATACTGGACAGGGTTCCAGACCCCCGCGCCAGTCCCAGGAGGAGACAGTCCCCCTAGAGTCTCTCCTCACCCTTTTCTAATCCCCTAGTAGTAACTACTAGCTGGTCGGGATTAACAGATCAAAAGTTCTACACGATCTTTCGATCTGACTCCCTCACACTCTCGACTAGTGACCTAACTTCGCCGTCGTCCTCAGGTATCCGTCCACTCGTCCCGTCCGCCGGGTCGACTCCCAGAGCTCCGCGCGCCGCTCCCTACTCTCTTTCGGGTTGGCCTGCCCCTCTGTAGTCACCGAGTCTCGGCACCGATCCACGCACGCACCAAGTAAGCCGCTCGTCCTCGAGTCCGAGTGATCCTGCAAGGTGAAGAACAAGTATCCCTCGAGTTGACTATCTAGTCAACTCCCTAGAGTCGTCCTGACTCACTACGATTCCCAAGGAATCTCCCCCTTACCCTCACGGGTAACTATGACTCACCAAGAGTCCACCTAAAGTGTGACGAAATGTGTAATTATCCTATTACTTTAATTAAACTTATAAAATAGAAAGCTGTAAAGAAAATATTTAAATAACCTAAACTAATTAGAACAAACTATAACAAATGATGTAACAAGAGAAATATTTTAAAACTTATTAATAATAAAACAAATTAATATAACCCCCTGATTTACTGACTTAACTTTCACTGCTGATGTTGACTTCGACTTTATGTGGTTGACTTTGGCTATTTCTGTTGACTTTGACTACTACTGTTGACTTTGACTGCTTCTGTTGACTTTGACTTTTTGTGGTTGACTTTGGCTATTTCTGTTGACTTTGACTACTTCTGTTGACTTTGACTACTTCTGTTGACTTTGACTACTACTGTTGACTTTGACTTTCGCTTTGAACTCCTGCAATCTTTTCCCTTGGAGATAAAACAAATGCAACACAACAACACTGCAAGTAACTCCTAAAGTAATTTTCCAAATATCCTCACTATGGATTGAATTTATAACTTTGATAAATTTACTAATAAATGATTAAAACAGTCACTGAAAATTAAACCACCTTTGATCTCACCTTGATGGAGTCTCACTAAACCTGAAAGGTTATATATTATCTAGATAACAGATCAGAAAATATATTAACGAATGGTTATATTTATAGGCAATGCTAAATAGAATCTTAAATTAGATTAGACTATAATCAGAAATTTGAAATCAAAATTTGACAGAGTTCTGTCTGAATCTTCTATGATGCACTGCTTCAAATAATGACGTGTATGACCTGCTGGATTTTAAGTAAATAAAGACAGATATAAAACAGATTACAAATACAACAGATTTGATAATAAAACTAATAGATATAACAGAATTGACCAACAATAGAAAAAAAAAATGATACAGCTAATTGATAACATGCATTTATAACCTGAATTCTTACCCTAATTACCTCATATTCATGCTTATTTTATGTGAATATGATGCATGTTATCATACTTTTTAGGAATTTTCTCCATTGGCATGTCATTTCACTAAAGTTGATATTTATGCATAAATTATGGATAAATTCATGTTTAATAGATGAGTAATCTTTTGTTTAGATTAATAGAAGTTAATCTCAGTTATTAAATGAGTTTTGACTTTAGTAAATGTTTGGAAGGATGATTTTAGGATGAATTTATGATTTAGAATGTTTAATTAGAACTTATTTAATGAAATTTTAATTCATCCTTATTTCCTTCTTGAAAACATATTTTTAAATGACATGATATTAAAAAAAGAAAAGAATTTGTGATCCAATGGAGAAAAATTTGGATTAAAAAGGAGTTGTATTTTTGAGAAATATGAATTTCTAAAGTTTTTATACGATTTTTCGATTTTTATTTGACTTTTTAATTGAATTTCTAAGTATTTTTTAGTTAGAAAAATCGCGAAAAAAGGGGGAGAAATTACCTGCGGCTGACGTGGCGAGCGGGCCCTGGCGGGGCTGACGTGGCGTACAGGCCCAGGCGGGGCTGACGTGGCGAGCGGACCCACGTGGCGCGCGGGTCCACCGCGCCGTTACGACGTGGCGCTGAGGCCATGTGGCAGGACGCGTGTGGCCCGCGCGTGTGGCCCGCGCGTGTGGCGCTGACATGTGGCCGGGTGCCACGCGGACGCCCGTGAGGGGCACCACGTGGCGAGGAGGCTGGTAAGTGGAGGGCCCACGGGTTAGTGGGCCCTGGTAAGTATTTTGGGGCGGTAACGCAATAGGCGATTACCGCCCCCTAATTTATAGGGGCGCGTTTTATTTTTTTCTTCCGTGTGGGACTATGTCCCACACGAGTCTTACCTTGTAGGTGACGTGGACGCACATCGAGCGTCCGATCTCCTCACGGATGGTGACGATCGCGTGGACCCGAGTCCACGCGATCATAGATCAAACACGTGCGTGATGCTTACCTTAAGTGACGGCGATCGGAGCGTTAATCACTCGCCACGTGGCGTCCTCAAGAGCGCCCGATTTTCATCGCGATTTGATCGTGGAATCAAGCTTCATTGGACGGACGTGATTCTTCCGCGATGGGAAGCATTGCACGGACGGTCAGGATTTCTCGCGATCAGAGGAGATGTGAGGAGGCCTTCAGACCGCTGGATCTCCATCGGACGGCCAGCAGTAGATTCGCCTCACGATCGCAGCGCACGGGATCAGCGCAATCGCGATCGTCCATCCAGTTGGATCTTCATCGGACGGCGGCGGAGCATCGTGGAGAAACTCAAAGATCGCAGCCCGATCGAGCCGCGATCGCGGCGCGATCGAGCTGCGATCGAAGAGATCCTAGCGCGGAATCAGCGGGGATTCATCTCCAGCCGATCGGCAGGCGATCGGCGAAGCACCAGCGTTATGATTGACGCCCGATCATAGCCCGATCGTGGCGCGATCGTGGCGAAAATCGCGGCGGAAATAGAAGCCTCGTTGACGCTAAATTGAAGCCAAACCCCAGCTAACTTTTCGTGGAATTGAAGCCACGATGCCGCGCCCATGGAATCGTCCCCACGTCGCCTTCAACCGACACCCACGACCGCTTCCAATGGCCACGATTTCGGGCCTAATTTTCTCTTTAAAAGCATGTATTTCCCTTCTTTGTTCTTCAACTTTTGATCGACTCCTGAAGAAATTAAGCGAGTTTCGAGGAAGATCTCTAGTTCATCGTGTTCCCCCCGCGTTTAGACTCGATTGCGAAGCAATTGGAGCGGGATTGATCACGAATTTCTCCTTGATTTCATCGAATTTTCCCCTTGAATTCCGAACGTCCACGAGGAAGAATCCGAGCAACTTCGCTTCAATCCACGAGAATTGGAGCCCCATCCTTGCGGCAATCGGGTTAGTAGTGAGATTCGATCGATTATCATGAGGTAATTTGAGTTTTTACTAGATTTAGAAGTTTAATTTTACAAATTAGTTCATATTGTTCTTCATTTTCCCCAAATTTCGGTGTGAAATTTCGCTGATTTTGAAAATAGGATATCTCTCTGATTATAATTCCAAATCACTTGATTTTTGTTTCATTGGATTCCTCTTTTCATCAGCTTTCCGTGGATAGCAATTTCATCAAATTCCGAGTTTATTTGACCCTTCAATTTAACGTTTGACCACGGACTGTTCATCTTTCATCAGAAGTCAAACGTTGACTTTCGGGGTCAATTACTTTTTATTGACAAATCAGAATTTGATAATTTTGGTCTTTTTGGATTCCTCTGGTTCTTAGCTTTCTATTGAATAAATTGTAAGATTTGGATTTCATTTGGGCATTCAATTTGAAGATTTCCTTTGATGAAAGTCAACTCTGCGATTAAAGTCAACCCTGCTCTTTGTGGATCGACCCGATACTTACCCAGTACTTGATTATTCTATCTTGTCTTTGTGAGTTCGGTTTTATAAATTTTGTTTGACCATCGTCTTTGTGTTTTAACGACGCACAAAAACGACACGTCACTAATGTGATGAACGGCAGATCCAAAATCCAACAGAAGATAATATTACGGATATCACAGAATAACCAAAAAAACTGAGAACACTGATTTAATAAACCAAAAATGAAATAAGAAAATGAAATCAGGAAAATAACAACAATAATTAGAAAAACAAAACCAGATTTATAAAATCAAAAACAAAATATCAGAAAATCGAAAACGAAAATAAATTCAAAAAACGAAATTTCAGAAACTGAAAATTGAAAAACGAAATGTCAGAAAATCAAAAAACGAAAATAAATTTAAAAATGAAATTTCAGAAACCGAAAAATGAAAAACGAAATATCAGATAATCGAAAATGAAAATAAATTTAAAAACAAAATTTCAGAAACCGAAAAGTGAAAAACGAAATATCACAGAACGATAATAAGATAAAAAAAATGAAAACAGAAAACCAAATCAAAGACGAAATTAAAAAAACGGAAAAATAGATTTTAGAAAGAAGAGTCGTTGAAGAGCAATCTTTCGATGGAGGAGACGTCGCCTTCTTTTTGATTTGCTGAGGATGACGATTCAAAAATCGTCTTCGTTTTCTTCTTTGCAGGAGCACAAGATCGCTGGAGCACACGATCGCTGGAGCACCAAAACCCTAGCGTTTGAAAAAAAATTTTGTTTTTCGGGGAACGTGAGAGATTTTCGTTTTTGGCTTTTATCGGATTTTCTGGACATGTACGCAATTTTTAAAGATTACCTGAAAATACACTAACATGAAAAAGTTAGTATAACGGTAATAAAATTCAGATATGACAATACACATACATATATATAAATACATATATATATATATATAAGAAGACATATGATTAAGAAATGAAAGAAAGGAAAATAATAGTATGACTAAGCAAATAAATAAGAGTACTATGAATTGGTAAGAATAATTCATGGTCCTACAAGGATTTAAATCCTGTCTTCAAAAGATCTTAATTAAATATTTTAATAGTAGATTGTAGATTAGGTAATCCCTTTCTACTTCGTAGCGATGTCTGCATTTCCAGATCGACGAGGGTCAATCTATTAGTCCATCAGTACCTGCACTAACACAAACATACCTTTCTCAAGTCATTTTGACAAACAGTTATTAATCATAGTTTAAACACTACTCAAGATACTATTTCATAAACATTAAAAGCAAACTTAAGTAAAGCATCAAACTTAGGTTAAACTAACAAAGTATTCCTCGGGTTCATCTTTGACGTACGTTCGGCGTTCAAGGGGAGATTACGATCGTTTCTTGCAATCAATTCGTGATTATAATGCTTCAATGGCTGCAGAATTTGACTCTAGGAAGCAGAGGATCACAAAGAACTTAAGACCTTCCTTTAAGATCACTTAATTTCTTCACAATTCGATCAAAAGTTAAGAGAAGAAGAGAGAATACATCAGTTTTTAAAGGGGAATTCCCGCGAGAAATGCGGGCCATTTGTTCCGGTGAGAGCCGATTGATGGCCACGATAGCATGATGATCGTGGGCCACGATCGCATGGCGATTGTGAGTCACGATCTCACTTGAATTTGTTTCCGTCGTCCGATAGCCATCATCGCGTTGAGATGAGTCCAGATGCGTCCACGCGTCTCCCCATGACGCGCCACAATCGCGATTTAATCAAGGTCGTCCCATGTTTACGTACGTGCTCTTGATGGCAATCGCGTGGACTCGGGTCCACTCCATCGACGCATCTCCGTCATCCCGATCGACGAACCAACACGCCACGTGATGCCACATCACCTGAAAACTTAAGAATCTGAGGGAACATAGTCCCACACGGAAGAAAAGGACAAAATAGGCGAGTATATAACGCGGGGCGGTTTAACGCTATCGCGTTACCGTCCTAATACTATTACTAGGCCAGCCCTTCACTCACCACGTGGCGCCCCTCTCGGGCGTCCGCGTGGACTTGCGTGGCCCCTGCCACACGTCCACGCCACCTTGCACCACCTAAGCGCTGTGTGGGCTCACACAGCTCTGCCACGTGGCCTTGCGTGCCACGTAGTATCTGCGCGGGTCCCGCGTGCCACGTCAGCTCTGTGCGCCACATAAGCCACACGGTCCTGCAGAAATAAACCCCTTTCTTTCATTTTAAAAATCGATTAAAAATCAAAATAAATTCTGGAAAAATCGAGAAAAATCTAAGAAATTCAAAAATCCATAACTTTAGAAATATAACTCCTTTTTAATTCAAATTTTCTCCATTGGATCACAAAATTTATTTTTCTTTTTAATATCATGTCATTTAAAATATAATTTCAAAGAAGAATATAAGATGAATTTATAATTAACTTAGATCATCTCTTAAGAAATCCTCTTAATATTATCCTAACATTTTCTTCTTGAAATTTATTCTTCAAAACATCTTGTAAAGTTGGAGTAATTCAAGGAAAGTGATTAATTTCTATTAATTTAGCCTTGAAAAAAATTAATCATCTATAAAGCACATAATTAACCCTAACTTATACATAAATATAGACTTTAGTGAAATGGCATACCAATGGAGAAAATTCATAAAAACTATGATAACATGCATTATATTCACATAAAATAAGCATGAATATGAGTTAAATAAGATAAAAATTTAAGTCATAAATGCATGTTATCAGATACCAAAGAGGAAAACTGTCACGAGCTCATATCCAAGAAACATTCGTAAAAGGAAATGTTTTCAAGAGTGCGATGAGTGTCATTAAGTATTGATGGTTGGAAAACAGATAACCATATTTCTTTATTAGGCATCATTGTTCATGGGATTGATTATGAGTGGATGTTAAGAGAGCACATATTGGCCCTTGAAAAGCTCAAGGGTGACCATTTTGGTGAGTACTTGGCTAAAGTCTTCAAAAGGGTATTGAAAGACTTTTCTTTGGAGAAGAAGGTACAGATTTTCACTTTTTTTATCATTGTTGTCTTTAATTATTAACTATTTTGAGAACTATTTTGGGATGCAGGTATGTGACGGATCAAGACCAAGTGGTCTTCAATTGCACACGGTCAAGAGTCAAAAATAATTCTAAACTTACCAATTTGATGAAAATATCTTGAATTGAGGGGCATAATGGTAAATATGGGTCGAATCCACAAGGAATTAAGGAAATTTTAAATGATCTCTTTGAATTTGATCAAATCGACAATGAATCAATGATAGAAATTGGGGAAAATGGTATATTATGAAAGAGAACTTCAAGAGGATTCCACGAAATCAAAAATCATCGAATTTGACTTTGATTTCGCAGAAAAATTGAAGATCAAAGTGAGATCTAAAAAGTCAAAATAATAAATATTGAGAGTTTTAATTTCCATTTCAAAAATACATTTATTCTTTAAAGTTTTTAACTTAAGAAAATATAAATAAATGTCTATAAAATGATTTCTCTCATTATTTTAACTTTTTACAAATATCTATAATCTCAAGTAAAGATGGGTTATTAAATTATTTATCTTTAAATCATCATGTTTAACCCTAATTTAGAGTATTTTTTACATTATAATGACTTTTTCATGGAATGATAGAAAAATACACATAAATATGATAACATGCATGGAAATGAAATCATTTATGCCTTAATATGCATCAATAATCATGTTTTATCTTGTTAATTTAGCATGTTATCATCTGTCTGTGGGTGATAAGCCGTCAAAAATCTCAACTTGGTCCCCAACATACTCCATAGTGTCCTCTAGAAGTGGCTCGTAAAACGGACGTCGCGATCCGATACAATAGACTTAGGTAGTCCATGTAAGCAGACTACCTCCCGAAAGTACAACTAGGCCACTCGCGTGGTGTCAGAAGTCTTCAAACATGGCACAAAGTAGGCCATCTTCAAAAAGCGGTCCACAACTACCATGATGGAATCATGGTGGCGGACCGTCGGAGGTAGTCCGAGCATGAAGTCCATGCTCACGTCTACTCCCTTTAGTGAAGATGACCTTGATATTATCAATGAGGAAACCTTTGACTCCCGTAGGTGAGATTATGATGAATCATAATTGATGTCAATTTAGAGTTGAAAGTTTATTCGGTAGCTATTACTTCGGAGGGAAAGCCTCAAGGAATTCATATGTGCGTATACATGTTGATTTTTTTAATTTATTTTTTATCAATTAGAAATTTAATTAACTTTTTAATATATTTTCCAGGTCAAAGGATGTTCTGATGCGAGTAGTTGCTTCACGGAACGAATCGATGCGGTCGTTAATTGCACACTGATTTGTGTCAACAATAAACCAAATTTACCAATTTTATGATTTAATCACGAATTGAAGGGTATAATGGTAAATCAGGGTCGAATCCACGGAAAAATAAGGGATTTTTGAGAGATCTTGTTAGAATTTGATCAAATTCAAATGATGAATTGGAGATAGAAATTAGGGAAAATGGTAGATTTAGAAAAATAACTCAAAGACGAATCAACGGAATCAAAAATCACTCGAGTTGAATTAGTATTTGCAGAGAAATCAAAGAGCGAAGTAAAGAAGAAGGAGACGGATGGCGAAGAAGAGGGAGGCACGTTGGCGTGATAGAAGAAATTTTCTTCCGTCCGCTCGTGCGTGAGAGAGGAGGAGAGAGAGGGATATAAGTTCTCTCTCTCTCTCTCTCTCTCTCTCTCTCTCTCTCTCTCTCTCCCTCGATTTCTCTCTCTCGCTCTCTCTCTCCCTGCAGACGTGGCTGCCATGAGGATCCGCCCAATTTCAGCGGCTGACGTGGACACGACGCGTCATCAGCTGGGATAGATCGAGGACAGAGAAAGAAGGTTGGGATAGATGGGGCGAATTAAAAAGGTTGGGATAGATTAGAGACAAGTTGAAAAGGTTGGGATAGATGGGGCAAATAACCCTTAAAAAAATAAAATCATTTCACTCTCTCTCCTTTCTCTTCTCCCCTCTATTCTCCTTTTCTATAAAATCATGCTTCTTACGAGAGAGAGGGAGAAGTCGCAGAAGAGAGAAAGAGGAGAAGAAGGAGAAAGAGAAGTGAAGGAGAGAGAGGGAGAGAGAAGAGAGGAGAGCGCAGGAGTGATAAGAACGCGTTCGAAGAGAGAAAAGAAGACATGGAGGAAGAGAGAGAGAAAGAGGTTGCAATCGAGAGAGAAGGAGAGAGAGAGCGCAGAAGAGAGAGGGGGAAGAGAGAAGTAGAAGAGAAAGAAGAGGGAAGGGAAGAAGAGGCTCTATTCCTTCCCCATACGCCGCACGCGCATGGGGAGAGGAGGAAAGAGAGGAGACTGCATGCCCTCTCTCTGCCCCTCTAGCAAGCAGATACGTCGCGAAGAGATCGCCGAAGAAAGAGGAATCAAGAAGGAGATACTGAGAGAGAGAGAGAGAGAGAGAGAATTTTTGGTGGAAGGGAGGGGTTCTCCTCGCGAGAGAAAGCGGAGAATGCGTGCGACGGGAAAATTTCCGTCGTACACATGAGAGGAGGGAACACGGGAGAGAGTCATGGAAGAGATGGAGATCCGCGGAAGAGAGAGGAGAGAGAGATGAGAACGAGAAACCAAATCGCAGGAGAGAGAGAGAGAGAGAGAGAAGGAGAAAACAGGAAAGAAAGTGGAGGATGTGAGGATCTCTGTGTCCTCCGTACACGCGCACGCAGATGCACGGGAGGAGAGGAAAAGAGGCGAAGGTGTAGAGGCAGATAGGGTTGGACGATCATGATGAATCAAGATCGATCGTCAAAAGATCAATCGATCAAAGTGGTCTGTGCGCCGATCGATCGTCGACTGATCATCAATCAATCGAGGTTGACGATCATTAATAGAAATAAAAAAATTAGTTTAGAAATAAACTTTAGATGAATGAGATTTTCCTATGGGAATCTAGTTTTATTTAAGGATGAATAGCTATTGATTTTCAGGTGGAGAAGATGAAGGAAATAGCCATTAGACGCTCATCAAAATGGAATAGGGAGCAGAAGCAACATGGGGAAGCAAAGGGTAGATCTCCCTTTGTCATCAGCGGAAGCAAGAGGGGGAGGCAATTTTCTCTCCCCCTTCGCCACGACCAAGAGAGGAGCAAGCGAGGACAGGGGAGAGGGGGCGTGATTCCCTCCATTTGCATCGGCAAGATGGGGGGATTTCCCTCCCTCGTCCCATCGTCATTAGGAGGAATCCTCGCCATAGAAAGTACGAACCAAAGAACCCCCAACTTCATCATCAAGACTCAATGTCATCAGAAGATCATCCCCTCGTTTTCTTCAAATAGAGTGACAATAGGGGGGCAGGCGGTTTCCAAGTGTTGTTGGCTGCAGAAGGGGGGATGATTTTCCTCTCAATCCTCCATAGAACGGAGGAGGCTGAGAAGTCCACTCTCATGACGATCGCCGGTGCTGAAGAGGAGCGCGAGGAAGCTAGAGAGTTGACGCCACGGCTGCATATGGCCTCTGCCCCAGAGGCACGGGAGAAATTAAGGTCGATCACGGCAATCTCTTCGTTCGATCATCAATCAATCGATGATCGATCAAAAAAAGGGATTTTACTCAGGTCGCCGATCGATCAATCGATCGAAGAGCAATGATCAGATCGTCGACTTGATCGAAAATTGACCAACGCAAGAGGCAGATAAGAAAAGAGAGAAGGAGGAGGAAAGAGGGAGAGAGATTGAGATCGATATCGATAGAGAGAGATCGAGATTGATAGAGAGAGATAGAGAGAGAGGGAAAGATTTTCATTATTTTGATTTCTAATAATTCCTTAAAAGTTCTAGAAAATCCAGAAAATAAAAATGCTCAAAAATTAATATCATTAAATCAATATTCTTGATCAATCAATATCATTAAATGCTCTAATTTATGAAAAATCAAGAGTATCCTCTAAGATAAATAGAATTATCATTTTATTCATTTTAAATCATGATAACATGTATTTATTATTAGATTTTTAATAAAAAGTACATAAAACGTATTATATTAATGCATACAATTGCATGTTATCACCCCTCTATCAGTACAAAAAGTTTTGATAAAATATACATACATATTTTCACCCAATGTCTTGAATTCAAAAACTTTTGAAATGCTTTTGATTTCTCTTGTAAAAAAATAAACCCAACTCATTCTTGTATAATGATGCACAATAAGAAAGAAATACTTGCTACTATTTAAAGATGGTGTCTTCATTGGTCCACATAAATCTGCATGAATCAATTCAAGTAGTTCTCGTGCTCTCCAAGCTTAGACCAAGTGGAAATGGCACTCTATGTTTCTTTCCAAAAATGTATCCTTCACAAACTCAATCTTCAAAGGATATAGATGGTAATCCTTGAACTATGTTCTTCTTACATAATAACTTCATTGCATTGAAATGCAAATGACTATACATTTGGTTCCCAATCATGGACTCATCAAATCTTATCTAACATCATAGAAAATTCAAACAAATCTAAAATATTAATTGGAAACATCATTCAACCAACCATTGGAACATATATTGGAGGCATATTTCTCTTCTTGTGCCCAATAATGCATTTTTCATCGTCAAAATGAAATTTATATCCCCATCCCATGAGCTGTCCTAAAGTCAAGAGATTATGGGTAAACTTTGGAACATTAAAAATATCCGTAAGTACCTTATTTTGTCCAGATCTTGTTTGAATCTCAATTGTTCCAATGCCTTCAATTTTTTCAGTCTTGCCATCACCCATTCTTACTTCATTTGTATTCAATATCTCTGTTGATTGAAATAGTCTTCTATCATGTGCCATGTGATTACTACATGCACAATCCAAGACCCAAATATTGTTACTATCAGCCATTGAAGCTATGCTTGAAAGAAATAGATTGACTCGGTCAACTTCAGATGTATTTTCTTGCTCATTTGCCTTTTTCCAACAATAAGATTCAATATGTCCAAGTCTCTAATAGTATCTCCACTTCATTGGCCCATAATTATTATTTTGACCTCGCAATTGTCAGTTTTGGGCATTTCTTCATCGTCCACGTTGTCTTCCTTGCCCATATTGACCTCCATCTATTAAACTACTTCCACATCCTTGACTTCTTTGATCAAATCTTCTACGACCATGTCCACCAAAACTACGTCCACGTCCTCTACCAAGTTGAGTATAAGTACTTCAATCTATAGAGAACAATCTTTCAGGATTTTTTTTCATCCTTTCTTCACGAACAATTGACGAGACGAGACCACGAGGTCATCGATTTCACACGGTCTCGTGTCAAAAATAATACTGAACTTACCAATTTGGGGAATTAAGAGAGAATTGAGGGGTATAATGGTAAATACGGGTCGAAATCCACAGGGAATTTAGGTATTTTCGAGATATCTTTTGGAATTTGGTCAAATTGGACGATGAATTGAGGTGAGAAATTAGGGAAAATGGTGTTTTTAGAAAGAAGACTCAAAGATCTATCCGTGGAATTAAAAATCACTCGATTTGGATTAGTAATCACGGAGAAATCAAAGATGGAAGTGGGAAGAAATTTTTGGAATCGCGAAGAACACAAATCGAAATTAAAATGAAATTAAATTTAAATTGAAGTCCTAATCCTAAAATTGATGATACACGATGATAGATAAGAGGATAAACTTGTTTTCTAACCCGAGATAACGATCAAATCGATCCAATTGATCGCCGGATCGACGGCTCTTCATTCCGCGAATTCAAACGTGAACATCGGTGTTCAAGAGACAAATTCTCCTCGAACGATCGTCGAAATCTCTCTTATAAACACTCCGTGGACGCGGAATCTTGTCTAGAAGTGATTACAAGAGAGAGATTCAAGAGAAGATGCATATAGATAGGTCAATTAGATCAAATCTCTCAAGAATGAGTACATACGACGAAGAACTCGTCAATTTATAGGGCGAATTGGGGAAAACCGTCCGATTGATGCGTTTAATCCGCATCAACGGCCGAGATTAAACGCATCAATTCGAAATGGTAAGAATAAGTCGTGGCCGTCAGATCTTCTTTGGACGCTCCAGATTGATCGGATGATATGCGTTTTAAAAACGCTTTGATTTGTGCCCCTTGGATCGCGATCCAATGGTCCAGATGAATAACGCATGATTTAATCTGGACCATTATAATCCACTTTTAATTCACACGTGGGCTTGATCGTGATCTATGATCCGCGCGCCACGTGATCGACGCGTCTGATGCCGCCACGTCGCAGGTAATCTGACCGTTATAATAAATTTAAATCCCACGTGTTCTGATCGTGATCAGTGGTCCGTGCTCCACGCGATCGACGCCTGTCGATCACCTGTCCGCGAGATCCAACGCCCGTCGTCGCGCCACGTCGCCTGCAAGGTAAGTAAGACAAAATTTTAGTCCCACACGGACTTAATTAAATGAAACCGTCGGGTTTATAATACCCGACGGTTTCTAAGGGTATGACCCTTCCCATATAGGGGAGGACAAAGACCCATTTTATAATATAAGTAATATATATATAATATATATAAAAGCGCCACGTAGGCGCGCTGCGCGGGTCCGCGTGGCTCTGCCACGTGGCCTTGCATGCCACGTTGCACCCGCGTGGACCCCGCGCGCTTTTTGAATTTTTTTATATATATATTATATTTATTTTAATCTATTTTAAATCAAAATTAAATCGGAAAAATCAAGAAAAATCCAGAAAAAATCCCTAAAATTGTAAAAATCATATCTTTTAAAATACAACTCCAAATTAATCCAAATTTCTTTCATTGGATCTGAAATTTAATTATCTATCATTCTAAAAAAATTCAAAAATATTTAAATAACAAGAGATTTAATTTATATTTCAAAAAAATACATTCATTTCTTTAAGATTTTTAACTTTAGAAAATTAAATGAATGTTCATAAATATGATTTCTCTCATTATTTAACTTTAAAAACCATTCATAATCTCAAGTAAAGATGGGTTATAAAATTATTTATCATTAATTTATCATAATTAACCCTAATTTAGTGCATTTTGAGATTATGACATAAATATGCATAGAATGATAGAAATGCACTCAAAGTATGATAACATGCACATAAATGTAATGTTTTATGCCTTAAATTGCATTAATAATCATGTTTTATCATGTTAAGATTGCATGTTATCAACAATCAAAGATCTCATCAATTTATTTTGTGTGTATGTCAATAGATATTTGGACTCCTCAATAGTAGCAACAACATATTTAAATTCTGGTGGTAAACTCCTCAATATCTTCTCTACAACTTTTCTTTTGGATATATCTTCTCCATAGCTTCTTATCTCTTTAACAAGAATAGAAACTTTTGAAAAATAATCTTGAATAGTTTCCTCACTTTTCGTATTCAAGTTTTCAAACTCTCTTTAAAATTTTGTAACTTTACCATTACAAATTTTTCTTCTCCATGGAATTGTTTTTTTAAGATATTCCATGCTTCATGAGCTGTTTCTGCATAAAAAATTCTAGGATATATTTCATCAGTAATTTATTAATTCAAAACAAATATCGCATTTGCATCCTTCTTCTTTAATTCTCTTAACTCATTTCTCCTCGTCTCATCTTCAACATAACAATTACTTACAACATCCCATAATTCCAAAGTAAGTAAATAAGCCTTGATTTGTTTACTCCAAAACTCATACTTCTTTCCATTAAATGGACTTACGGCTAATTGATAAATCTATGTACTAACTCTAGTTTCCATTGAAAATAAATAAACTTTAAATAAAAACTTACAAGTTTTTGGAGAAAATATGCCTCTACCTTCAGCAGAGAAACTCCACAAAAAATTCTCAAAAAAAAAACCTCTCAAACCAAGCACTGATACTACTTGTAGGACTTGAAGGATCAAATAAACTCGCAAGATTATCAAGAAATTTCTTACAAGCAACTCAAGATCATACACATATAGGCTGAAATATGAAAGAGAAAGATAGAGAAGAAAAAAAGAGGAAAACTCTTGGTCAAAATAAGGAAACAACATTTTTTTTATTTTTCTCTACATATTTTTTTCCTATTACAAGACCTCTATTTATAGGCTTAGACACTTACAGGATTGACCAATAGGAATAAAGCTGAATGGGTAGAAAGAAATTTTATTTTGTCTTTTAGGGCACATGTGGCGATCAGCGCATCAACCTTCAACCCTGTCGGCTATGATGATGCTCCTAATTATGTAGAGAAAGGGTCCGACCAACACTTGTCTTCCTTCTCGGCCTCTCTCCATCTCCGAACAAACATCTTTAGCTCCTCAGCAGCCCGCTTTCTTACCTGTTCCATTCATCGTCACCTCAATAAATCTCCTTTCTCTCTCTATCTTTCTCTCTTAAGCTCTTCGAGTTTGAGACGAATATTGCACTCACTTGGAGTCTGGAGGCACTGGCAGAAGGCCTGGAGTCACTGGCAGAAGGTCTGGAGTCGTCCTGCGCGGTAGTAGGGAGAGAAAGCTGGAGACAGAGGAGGTGATATAGAGAGAGTGATTACGCTGTTAGATTCCATACCATGCCGAGCGAGAGAATTCCTTTATGGACTACGTACTCGGCATCCACCACCCCTATCTTTTTGGTTCTGTCTCCCTGCGGCCGCATTAGATTTCATGGAGTGATTTTCTCTCACTAGCCACTGTTTCACGTTAGGAAAGTTTTGCAATAACGGGAATTTATTCACCTGAGCGCAGTAGCCGAGTTTGTAGTCAAGCCCCCACGCGTGGATCAGGTCATTCTAAACACACACACAGAGAGAGAGAAAGCCTTTAGAGAGAGATAGAGAGTGAGCCCAAGAGTTCCTCTTGGTTGCTGTACGATAGATAAAGAACCCCTGTGAGAGAGGGACGATAATCCTCAGTGAGAGACGCAGAGAACTCTCAACAGAGAAGGGCAGAATTCGAGAGGAGTCAAATACTTGGATCATGTGCCACGTGCAACGCCAAGCCGCCCCCGAGAACACGGGAGCCATTATTTCCACCCATCTATGAATACAAAAAGTTTATAAAATGCCGTTCACTGAATATCATCGAAAGAATCTAAAATAATTTAAATAAAAAATGATGCAATTCTCTTGACATTTGCAAAATCAACAAAAATTCTCCACAACTAGTCTTACCCAGCACAGCGAGGACCCGTGGAGTTCGCGGCGCATCCTCTACCGGCGCTCACCCTGTGGAAAATATTCCATTATAAAAGGGCAATTAAATAATTTAATTAGTACAAGGATTTTTGGCTCCCTGTCTTGACTACCTCGCCATCAGATTTTTTCTCTGCTCCCCTACGTTTTTCATAGTAATGGAATTTTAATGGAGCTTCGAAAAGTGAATGATAGGATGGCCATCTTGGGTATTTACTCGGAGTTATTGCTCATATCCCTTCATCTATCCTCTTCTACTGTCTAGAATCTCGTGAATCTCTCTTCTTTTCTTCACCAAGTAGTTAAGAGATTTCTATTTTTCCTCTCTACTTCTCCTTCTTCTTCCTCCCTTCTTCACATGGTATTAGAACCAGGTGCCCTACCCATTTGATGAATGATGTGTTCTTTTCATCTTTTATTAGGGAAAATGAATTAAAAACCTGTGGACATCTTTCCCCCTTTGGCGTGCTGTGATTTGGTGTCGAATTTCTGAATCCACTCCTGGGATCCAAGGCCGGTTGAGATATCTCAAGCTCTTCCTTCATCACGATATCTAAATATCTGATGATAATGAAAAATATTTAATTCGCCAAATTATCTGCAAGTATTCGGTTTTTTTCTCCTCACCTTTTGGGGTGGAAATTTTCTACACCTAGATCTTCATCCCAGAGGAAAATAAAATTATATTCTGAAACTATGTCCGGGTGCAAGAACCTTTTCGCAAACCACCTGCCAGAAAAAAAAATTAATATTTAAAAGTAATTAATGCGTGTAAGAACAGATAAAAAAATATTTGACAATAAAAAATATAGATAATTTTAATCTTCGTCACCATTTTGTCTGGTCTTTCGCAGAGACATGAATAGCTCGGTCGTACCAAGGGAAGGCTCTCCATTCATCAACGGATCCGTCGTAATGGAAAATCATTACATGAAACCCGCTTGAAAAGAACTGCCCAATTTTATAAAATGATAAATGAGTAAAAATCAAAAGGAACTCACAATTCGGTTCGTTTTTCTCACCTTTGAGACGATCCGATCGACGGTTTTCATTTGCTTGACGCCCGCAGCAATGGCCAGCAAGTTCTTCCGAGTTTTCAAACCCTTTACATATATGAAAAAATGTAACCGATGATCAATAAATAAAGTATTATTCTTATTAATTTCCAAAAAAATACAGAATTTAGTCAATAAACCCGAGTCTCTGAAGGCCCAAACAACGACTTCATTTCCAGGTTCGATGTTTTCTTTATTATTCCCTCGGGCAGTGACTCGCATCCTCGAGGTTTGTCCAACTATATCAGCCCAATCCGAATTTATATAAATATATTTCATGAAAAAAAATTAAATTAATTTATTTAAACATACTTCGCTGCATCCATCCGATTCGTCTCTCGAATTAAAGTTCAGCTCAACTGGATCAGCCTAAAGTCAGGAAAATTTATGTAAATTATTTATTTACTTAAAAGCAAAATCTGTAAAAGTCCTAGCCAAAATCGGTAACCTTGAGTTGGTCGACGGTAATTTTGAAAAAGCAAACGGATGTTGCTGATTAAACTCAACAAGGTCGCCGCGACAACAAAGCAACTGATGGAGTAGAATATCCATCTAGCGGGGTTCATCTTTCGGTCTGTAAAATTCCAAATTCTTTTGGTCCTTTCATCTTTGAACAAAAGTAAGAAGATTTTTAGAGAGCGGAAGAGAGAATTCGCCCTTCCGAAATCGCAAAAATTACCCGATGTAATTCCTGATCCGGAGAAAAAACTAAGAATTTCGGACAGTACTAAGTTAATTGATAGAAACAATTAAAAACCCATAATTCGGATAGTTCATCGGAAAACATAGAGATGGAATTCATAAAGGATAAATCGATTATCGTAAGTATGAATCGGAGGAGGATGAAGATGAAAGAACACGAAGATGAAGAGATGAAGATTTCGATGGTTTTGATGTGTTACTGATGCTGATGACGACGATGACATGGACGAAGAAGCCGAAAGAAATAGAAGATCAAGAAGATGAAGATGAAGACGACGACGACGACTACGACGACGACGACGAAAATTGAAGAGAGTAGAAAAAATTCAAACATGTCTTCCGCCTTTAATAAGATAATTAAGGATTTGCCTTCAGCCTCTCTGTGAGAGAGAGAGAGAGAGAGCTATGTCTGATTTGTAAGTGGCGCCACTAGAATAAAGTGTCCGGGTTGCACATTTAAATGTGCAGAGATGACGATATATATGTATAGATTGATGTATCTATGGATGGATAGATAGATGATGATAATATATTTGTATATCGATGCAAATAGAGATGAAGACAAAATAGATAGAAGTAGAGATAAAGATAGATAAATAAGAGAGAGAGAGAGAGAGAGATAGATAGATAGATAGATAGATAGATAGATAGATAGATAGATAGATAGATAGATAGATAGATAGATAGATAGATAGATAGATAGATAGATAGATAGATAGATAGATAGATAGATAGATAGATAGATAGATAGAGAGAGAGAGAGAGAGAGGGGGGGGGGGTTCAAGGAGTACTACGTCTTTCTCGGATTCGTGTTGAAGACTACCAATTCTTCCGGGTCGTCCGTCTCAGTTCAGACGGTTCAACTGTCAAATATCTTAAAGAAAACTTTCCCTCCAAATTATAGAAAACCCCTCATATTTATTTTTAAAAATAGTTCTGATTAGGGCGACTGATTGCACGGAGTCATGGAGAGTAACTGCAAACCGACGCCATCTTCACCGAAATGCCGCATACGAGACAAATATACGAAACGGCGGTGAAAGTTTCCGCTGCGTCGCGCTGTCTGCCGCGTGCCCGCGTCCATAGATTTTTTTTAAGCACGTGCGTTCTGACGAGACCGCGGTTTTCAGCCCATTGAGCCCATCATCATTGAACCTTCACGATTGGCCCATAGCCTGATAATTTTACTCAATTATTGGTACGTATCGATGTGCATGGTTTAGGTGCGTTTAAGAGATACAGATACAGATCGAGAAAAAAATCCTCAAACGTCTAAGAAATTAAGAGCAGGTGCGAAAGCGCGTTTATAAATTCGCGAGGTCCTTAGAATTTTTCGATGACTCTTGTCCACACCGAACCTAGCAAAAGAGGGATTTCGGGATTTCGGGATTTTTCGTTGAAATCGATTGATTCCATCTTTATCTTGGTCAGGTGCTCTCTATCGATTCTTTTTTTTTCCCTTATTTCCTTTCTAGGGCTTATTGAGTTCGCCGCCTCTACGGATGTTAGTCTGTTTTCTGGTTTTTATGGGTTTTCTTGCATGCGACTTGGAACCGGGAAAACGGGTTTGGTATCGATGATGTTTCGATGGTTTTAGATTTCATCTCGTCGATCGATACAGCTGTTGTATGTCGCCGCCGATTGTTCATATTTTCCTCGCAAGTTTTACGTTTTTCGTTTAAATTACTTGCATACTTGCTTGCAGAATTAGCATGGCCACGCGGGTGACGTCGAAGCGACCTTCTAGAAGGTGCGCCTCGGAATCTAATAGCAGCAACGGGAAGATACTACAGAGCATGGATTCCAACGTGGAATCTGATGCATCCTTTAGCAGTACTCACGCACAGGCCGCTCCAATTGCGACGCAGTTGAGCCAGGTTCTGGGGCACCGTTCCAATTCTCTGCAGTCCAATACTCCCATTGATGTCGAAGCAATTGATGATGATGTGGAGCTGCTTTCATCATCTAGAGGTTTTCCTCAGGTTAGTTGATCAAGAGAGGGTTTTATTTTTTTTTTTGTTTCTTATCAGTTTGCAGTTTATAAATTTTTAAAATAAGATATTTGAATTAAACTGTTTGTCCTTTTACAGATACGGAACAGGCAGAAGAGAACTCGTCCCATTACTGTTATCTTAGATGAAGAGGTAGATTTTCAGCCAGGTCCTTCAGGTCAGTTCATCTTGCCGGCATGCCCTTGTTGAATTTACTTTTTCGCCAGGCTTTTAGGGTTGGAGGTTCAGAAGATTGAGATCTTCTGATCTATCAAGATGGTTATCTTGGTCGATCAGATAATCACCCTTCTGTTCTGATCTTAAGGCTCCATTGAGATCTGACTGCTCAGATTGAGTCATGACATTTTTGCAAGAATGAAAATTTTGAAAGAGGAGAGATAGATTGTCTAGTGTGTTGAAAGAGACCTGACTCCACACGGTCACCAGAGACATAAGAAGACATCCCTATCGAATGTCTCCACAGGCCCTACTCATCTCTGCTGTCACTGCCCCACCTCCACCTGTATCTCTGCTGTCATATCAGTCCTGCCTATCAATTAGCCACAGGGAACATATCATCCCTTGTTCGAGTCCAGTGGATGGGAGGGCGTTGTTAATTTTCCAACACCTCTCTGTAAAGGGTTGACAGGCCGCTGGAGGGTCAGATCAAAATAAAATAATTATTAATTTTTCTCGCACTCTCCCCAGATCAATGCTTCTGCTGCTCCTTAGTCTTCAGCCACCACTAAAGAGATTGAACTGAGAGGAGGGAGAAGATGGGAGGAAGATTGAAAGAGAAGACTGGCAGAGAGATCAGAAGCAAACCAGAGGGAAAAAGCATGGGGGAGAAAGAGAAGACTGGGAGGGAGAGAGAAAAGGAGGAGGTGCGGATAGGATTAACAGAAGAAAGACTGCGTTTGTGAGGGAGCTATTTTTCTTAACAGGCCAACCATTGGATTGACTTGGCCTGGTGTCTTATCCAACCTGTCAATTATTTGGGCTGATTTTCAAGTATTGGGCCTTCCATCCCTGATCAGGTTACTTTAGATTTTAGCCAAGGTTTCAGATGGAGAGAGGTGGGGATGATGTCAAGTCCTCATGGCTGAATTGAGAGCAAGTGAATCAGGCCAGGGCACAGAGAATTTTACGAAGTCAAATGCTGTTCTTTCTGAACCTGGCAATTGCTTCTCATCTGACTGTGATCTCAAAAGCGCCTGATTTCTTCATGACCAGAGGTTTGAGAGTTTATGAAATGACCGTGAGATAAAAGAAGGGTAACAAAGATTAAGAAGGCAAGCAAGCAGTAAGTTGCAGGTTTGACCTTGGTGTAGGCTGTCAACCACGTGAGTGCATAGATCAACGTGATCATGATTATTGTCAGATCCTATCTGTCCAACCAGATTCCTGAACCCTAATCAAGTGTTTTTTATTTCTTGTTCGGTTTTGCCAGTGCTATGAAATTCTACTTTTTCTTTATTGCTTCAGGGACTTCTGGAAGAGGCCCATCAAATAGGTCAACGATCAATTCTCATAACAGACAGAAGGTTCAGTCAAAGGGAAGCGATGATTTCAAGGACCGGGAGGATCCAGCCAAGGTAAGTGATCATTCAGCACCACGATATTTTCTTAGTAATTTCGAGACTAGTGGTGTTAGAACTATTTCAATAATAATGATTGTACTAGTGCTAGAAGGAGGCTTTTGGCACTGTAAAAATGAAGGGACTCGGATGTATTCTCTCCGTCCCTCGCTGCCAGTCTTTCACTGACAGGGTTGAATGGTGCAGAAGAGACCTGTTCCCATGAGCTCAGAGCATTGCAGTGGGGAACCATCTTTCTCGTGCTCGATTTGCTGGGGTAAATTAGAAGAGGAGACATCGACCATATGTGGGCACATCTTCTGCCAGGGCTGCATCAAAGCTGCTATCCAAACTCAGAAGAAATGTCCCACTTGCCGTAGACCTCTCACTCTGAGGAACGTGCACCGCATCTACCTTCCGCTTGCCAAACAAAATTAAGGTAGCTCTCTCTCCCCATACATATATACATTTATATTTCCCTCTCTTTCTCTCTGTGTCTTCTCTCCATCTCTAGCTCACATTCATGTCCGATAATTGTCAATCTGTCAGTGATACAAAATATTATCCCATCAGTTGCATTTACCCCGCTCACTTGCTCTAAAGGATCAGGAGACCTCAGTCATGGCTGCTATTTATGGTGAATGGATGGATGCTTTCAGGATTTTCAGAAAATATGTGGCGCTTCATTTTGAAGGAATTTAACTTTAGAGGGGAAGCGAAGGTTATCATTTTTAATGATGTCATTAAACTTTAATTACTTATAAGATGCAATTGAAAAAAAAATTGCCCTCGTGATTATTTCAATGGTCTTCTGGTCAGCATTTTTACTCAATTCTGAAGTTCTCTGTTTATTGAAATTCTTTGAAGAATTGTTTTAAAATTCTCAAGATTGTTTTAAAATTCCATTAGTTGGATATAATTGAAAGCATTTACAGCGACTATAAATACAGGTAGACTGTGATTGACAGTGGACTGGGGCATATACTGAGAGGCCCTTTAGGTATGAGAGGAATGGGTAACCTTGGAGGGGTGCCTTCCCCCGTATCTGCAATGAGGGGTATCTCATCACATATGAAATTTTGCTTCGAGGCAATTCATGGGTGAATGGGCACCGAATGTAGGTTCCTGGATTGTTCATGATTTTTTTGTAAGGGAGGGCACTTCAGTCTACTTGTAATTTCTCTGCCTAACCACCAAAAGAAGATGGTATTTTCTCAAGTTATGCATGAGATAGAGATATTTTACCCTGTTGGAAGCACCAACAAAAGGAATGGGCAGAGAGGAAGTCAAACGGTGCTCTTGGGTCAAATGGCCTGCTGCTGGAGTATGAATAAACTTCTTTAAAGCTACTATCATGATCCATCAAATGAGGATTGTTGGAATGTTTTGCCACGACTCCATGGGTTGGTTGAAACTCATTCCTTTTTTTTCCTAGTTGTCTTTTCTTATTCCCTATTCTCCTTGAATTGAACCTTCAGGCAGTGCAGCTGTTGAGTTTCTTCATGTTGACCTTTCATTGTCCTTGCTGGTGAAAGCTAGCCGACATAAAATTCATTATAATTTCTATGATTTGAATTTAATCTTGAGAGCCCCAAAGTGTCTATATTCAAAAGGCGTTTGAAAAACACTTCCTTGGAGATAGACATGAGGGAAAAGGCCAGTAAAAAGATAACGTAGACAAAAGCAGTGTGCATAAACGTGATTTCTAAATCATGTGTCTATTCATAGATTCACTTTTTATTTTTTGTAGATTTCTTTTTTTATAATGATAAATGTTTCTATCGACTAAATTATGAAAAACTCATGATCAATTGATACTAGTGAGTTATTCTAAGTCGATGCTTCATGTAAATTGTCTCCTACAAAGGCTCTAGTATTTTAATGTCGTCGCAGATAGAGAATGAATGTATGTCTTTTGTTTTTATCTGCTTTCTCTTTTTAATAACATTTCTCTATTATCGTCCATTTTACTTACTTCCTCTCTTGTTATCCTACAAGAATTCACCCAAAGTAAAAGAATTTGGAAAGACATGTGATAACCATTTCATTTTTCTTTTCCTAATGCATGATAAATTCCATGTAGGAGAAATTAACATCGGAGTCTTTTAAGTTAGCATTTCCAAATTTGATCAAGATTAGTTCTTTATAAGAACACGAGTTGCGAAAATGAAGTAAACATGAACATGATCAAGTCAGAAGATGACTTGGTTAAGTCAAATGAAAAATTTTGAAATACATGATATTAATGATAAAAATAATAAAGTTAATTTCTTTGGGTTAGTAGAGACGGTAAGGAGATAAAAGAAGATCACGATGATGAAGAAGGCGAGTGAGCGGGTTTTGAAGGTTACGAAAGAATGAGTTCTGACCTTGACTTCGACTCATTTTTTGACTTCAAATGTGTTTGTTTGATTTTGAACCCTTTCACACTGACTTCTACTTGCTCGTATTTACCCTTCAAGCTTGATTTTCAATCCTTGTTGACTTTGAATTCTTACCACTCCACTCTAACTTTCCGAATTCAACTTCAAGTCTCCCGGTAACTTTGATTTTAAAATCTTTATTGATTTTAAGTCAAAGATAGAGTCAGAGATAACTTGGGCTCTCTGATCATATTGATATAATAAATGTAATTTTGCAAGCATCAGATATTGGATTGAATTTAACTTAAAATACTCTTTTTTCAAAAATCACTAAAGATGATGAACTACGTAAAATAAGTTAAGGTCCATGAGTGAGCCCAATATATTGGCAACTAAGTTGACCCATTGGAGTACTTGCAATAAGGTATACAAATATATGTTCAAATAACCACAATAAAAGTGATAAGCAAACACATATCTCTTCGCACTCTCCCTGTATCCTGAGCATATATGCAAATCATGTGCCAAATAGCATAGTGTAAGCTAGAACACTTACCTATGGGCATTTTGGTGAGGATATTATCAAATGCAAATTAAAAAGTGTAGAATTATTTATTGCCACATGCAAGGACTCTGTGACCTTGCATGAAGCATCATAATGGAAGATTTAACTACAAAAATCAGGATCAAGTAGTGATCGTAACCATCTCATCTCTTACATTAGAGAAAATTTGATTGGTATTTTGCCTCCATGACACTAAGGTCTCTGTTTTATAGTATATATGATTAGATTAACCTATACCTTTTATTTCTTGATTACTAGGTATCTTTTGGTTCCATTTGTGATCATCGTATCTGATATGCGAGTCCCGAATGGCATTTACCCATGAGGTAATTTGAAAGAGAAAAATATAATAAGAGAGGAAATTTAAAGTGTAAGACATAATACAAAAGCTAAAAGAAGATAAAATAAAAGAGATGAAGGAGGGAAATAGGCACATAAGGAAAAGAGGAACACGGAGAAGAAGAGTTAAATGTAAGAGAATACCTCATTATTTTCCTTGAGCAGATTGAATCTTCATCTTAGACTCAACAAGATGTGTGCCATAAGAAGAGAAATTAAATATTTAAACTTAATGGCATTCCTCATTATGTGGAGGACATTACGATTCAAAAAAATTGTTTTGAAAAATTCTACAATCTCATTTCTTTTGGCCATATATATTTATAGATGAACTTTGTAAGAATTTTTTGAAATGCCAAGCATCCACTAATCTGAGAAATAGATGTCACATGTCTTTAAAAGGTATTATTCAAGCACGATTTTTTGATATTTGGGGAGTAGATTTTATATGACCCTTACCTTCTAGAATAGATATTTAATGGTTTTTTTTGTGTCCCGACGGGTAGAAGCTCCAAGCTATAGTCTCATAACCAAGTTTCATGTAAGACGATTAATGTCAATTTAATCAGTTTTAGGGCTTAAAAATTCAAAATTTTGAAATATTTTTTATATTTTTGAAATTTTTATCCTCGGTATATATAATATATAATTATTTATATCTTAATTACTATTCATTATCACTATATATTTCGAGTTTCTATTATATCACCGATATCTGCTAATCAAAAGCATTATCGAATATCCATCCGATATCTGACATCGTCATCGGCCACGTGTCCTCGATCACGTGGCCTCGGATCCTGTGAAATTTTAGTTCTTTCAAAAAGCCCCTGTGTACACATATTTTTATTTGATGCCCTCGCAGGCACGTGTGACTGCTTGGCGTTAACTCGAAATCCGGCCAGGTCACTGTCCGGTTCCCAAAAGGGAAGCAACGGTCAACCGAATCCCGGCATCCCCGATTCCATGAGGAGCCGCGCCGGTGCGGACCGTAACTGCCGAGGACGTGTACTTCTTATATACTGCCACGTATCCAGCAATCTCCTCTCTCTCTCCCCGCTGCTGCGGATGCGGGAAGATCGAGCAGTTTGCCGCATCAACGGGAGATGATCGCCAGAAGAAGCCGCTAGTTTTTTCTGCTCTTCGCGGCTCGTTTCACGACAGGTTCTCAAGACGGCGATAATTCTGAATCCGACATTGAAATGGCGGGGAACGATTGGATCAACGGCTACCTGGAGGCGATTCTGGACTCCGGGGGGGCTTCCGCGGTGACCGCAGACGATTCCGGCCATCAAAACGGATCCTCGACACTGGCGCTCCTCAAGGAGGGTAGAACGTCTGCTGTTACCGCCGGCGGCGTCGCCGTTGCTCCTGGAGAGGGGACGATTTACTTCAACACTACGAGGTACTTCGTGGACGAAGTGGTGACGGGAGTGAACGAGACGGATCTCCATAGAGCATGGCTCAAGGTCGTCGCCACTCGCGACTCGCGCGAGCGAACTTCTCGATTGGAGAACATGAGCTGGCGCATCTGGAATCTGGCCAGGAAGAGTAAGCAGGTTTGTTCTTTTTTGCGGCTTCCGCGCTTCTCAATTGTTTTCCGGTTGTTGAGAAATTTGCCGAGTCAGAATTCTTTCTCTTCCATAAATGGTTTTCGTCGCACGAATCTGCGATGATCAATATTACGCTTCGTTTTTATCGTAATCGAGAATATTTGATCGTCTTGTGCGTTAGCTTCCGATAATTAGGAGATTCAACAATCATATTTATATGAAAAAGGCTGATTCATAAACTTTTATTAATTAAGAGTTCAAACGCATCATTTTTGTTAAAGGTGCTAAATCTCGAGAGATTTCGTTTCTGCCGTCTATCTCATGCAGACAAAAGATAACGGTTCTTTCTCGCATACTGATTCCTGAACTCACGCATTGTCTTAAATACTTCGAATTCCTGAAGAATGATTATACATTTGAGCAGACTAGATGGGAGAATTTTCAAAGGGCTGCAAACAGGAAGCTGGAAAGGGAACAGGGGCTGAAAGATGCCACGGAAGAGATGTCAGAAGAGTTCTCCGAAGGAGAAAAGGAAGATGTGGTAGGAGATCTTCCTCAACCCGAGACTTCACTGAAGAAGTTTCAGAGAAATTTCTCTGATCTTCAAATCTGGTCCGATGATTACAGAGGCAAGAAACTCTACATCGTGCTAATCAGGTACATAATTCTGTCTCCTATTTTTTACGAATTACATTATTGGTAGATTATTAATGGCATTTAATTAAATACATTATTGAGAGAGACTGATAATAATTGGCAGTCGATCATAAGGCCTATAAATATTGAGAGAGAGGTAAATGGAGAAATAGAACGCCAAAGGTCATTTGATCACAATTACCCATCCGATTAATCACCTGATCCGTTCCGATCAAGATCACAACCAAGTCAGTTCCGAGATTGGCATGACAAGATCAGCGGCAAATCTTTTAAACAGAGAGGGAGAGATCTTCTACAGTATTTTGCTTTACCATCCTTTCATCGTCCGCCAATAATTCCCCTTCCGGTGAACTGAAAGAGCCCCAGTCCGCACTTTATTTAAGTCCCCATTGATAATCCGCCAACACTGTTATCACTAAATTTCACAAACTTGGCACTGTCCAGCTTGCACGGTCTTGTCCGGGGAGAGAACATGGAACTCGGCAGAGATTCAGACACTGGAGGACAGGTATTGCGAATTCAGAATTATTAATTTATTTTTAGAACAAAAAAATCAGCATAGAGTTGACTTTTCAGGTCAAATACGTGGTGGAGCTGGCAAGAGCGCTCGCCAGGATGCCGGGCGTCTACCGCGTTGACCTTTTCACCCGCCAGATTTCCTCCCCAGAGGTTGACTGGAGCTACGGAGAGCCGGCAGAGATGTTGACCTCTCTACCAGAGGACATGAACGGAAATTCCCCTGGAGAGAGCGCTGGAGCCTACATTATTCGGATTCCGTTTGGGCCCAGAGACAAATATCTCCGCAAGGAGCTTCTCTGGCCTTACATCCAGGAATTTGTTGATGGCGCTTTAGCGCACGTGATAACCATGTCGAAAGTCCTCGGAGACCAAATCGGCGGTGGTCAACCTGTCTGGCCTTACGTCATCCATGGTCATTATGCTGATGGGGGGGACACAGCGGCGCTTCTATCAGGCGCTTTGAATGTTCCTATGGTGCTGACGGGTCATTCTCTAGGGAGGAACAAGCTGGAACAGCTACTGAAACAGGGCCGCTATTCAGTGGAGGAGATCAACGCGAATTATAAGATCGGTAGGCGGATAGAGGCCGAGGAATTATCCCTGGATGCTGCGGAGCTCGTGATCACGAGCACCAATCAGGAGATTGAAGAGCAGTGGGGTTTATACGATGGTTTTGACGCTAAGCTCGAGAAGATTTTGAGAGCTAGGGCTAGAAAAGGAGTCAACTGTCGTGGCCGCTACATGCCGAGGATGGCGGTAAGTATAGTTGACTTCACTTCAAAAATTTTGCTCTTTGTAATATGGACTGCACGATCACATCATTTCTAATCTTTCGGTCCCTGTTTTCCAGCATTTTAGAATATATATTTTTATTTTGTTGCGTTTAATTTAGGTTATTTGGCCTGGAATGGAATTCGGCGGCGTCACAAACGAGGATGGTGTCATCGACTCGGAGGGGAGAAGTGGGGATAGCTCCTGTTGGTTCTGAGGCGCTTCCTCCCATTTGGTCTGAAGTAAGATCAAACCCACAAAATTTGAAATTGAAAATTTTAATTTAATTTTTTATGTTTTGAAGATAATGCGGTTCCTCACGAACCCGCACAAACCGATGATCTTGGCCCTTGTCGAGGCCGGATCCAAAGAAGAACATCACCACGCTCTTGAGGGCCTATGGGGAATGTCGCCCGCTGAGAGATCTAGCAAATTTGGTGAGAAATTTTAAAAATTGAAAAACAACGCACATATGCCTTTTGAATACAATAAGCCCGCTTTTCAACTCGCGTCCCTTGATTATTTTGTTTTTCATAATTAGACGCTAATTTTGGGGAACAGAGACGATATCGACGACATGAGCGCGGGGAACGCCAGCGTTTTGACGACCGTTTTAAAGTTGATCGACAAGTACGATCTCTATGGCCAGGTGGCTTACCCGAAGCACCATAATCAGTCGGACGTTCCAGATATTTACCGCCTTGCTGCGAGCACCAAGGTCTGTTATTATACAGCAATTTTTATCTGGATATCTGACCGCAGATGCATTATTATAAAAATTCCAGGGAGTTTTCATCAACCCGGCACTGGTTGAGCCATTCGGTCTCACGCTGATTGAGGTCACTCTCTCTCTCTCTCTCTCTCTCTCTCTCTCTCTCTCTCTCCCCTCTAATTGTCTTCATGCAGGCTGCAGCCCACGGACTCCCAGTCGTGGCTACCAAGAACGGGGGTCCGGTCGATATTCACGGGGTATATTTATCTGATCACCTTCTTCTATTTGATCGCATAACTCAAAAACAAAACAGAAAAATAATTGTGTGTTCTTGCTAGGCACTGAAAAATGGTTTATTGGTCGATCCAAACGACACATCAGGCATCGCCGAGGCGCTGCTGAGTCTATTAGCAGACAAAAACATGTGGCACGTGTGCCGCCAGAATGGCTGGCAAAACGTGCGCCTCTTCTCCTGGCCAGAGCACTGCCGCACCTACTTGACCAGAGTCGCCGCCTGCCGGATGCGTCACCCGCAGTGGCAGCCTGAGACTCCCTCCGACGACTTCGCTGCCGGTGAAGACTCTCTCGGCGACTCCATTAACGAATTCCACGAGTCCTCTCTCCGGCTCTCCGCCGACGGCGACAAGAACCTTGACGACCTGGATAAGCCCCAGGAACAGGACGAGCTGCAGGACCAGGTTAATAGGATACTCAGCCGGATCAGGAGACCGCGACCTCTCCCTCTGCAGAACTCTATTAGGAAGCCCGACCCGGCAGCGATCCGCCGGCGGCGCCGCCTCTTCGTGGTGGCCCTCGACTCCTATGACGGCGGGGGGTTGCCGCAGAAGGAAATGGTGCAAGTGCTGCACGAGGTTTTTCGAGCCGTGAAATCGGACCCCCAATGGGTCCGGGTTTCCGGCTTTGCTCTGTCAACTGCCATGCCCATTTCGGAGACTTTGGGCCTTCTAAAATCGGGTCGGATCCTACCCACTGACTTCGACGTCATTATTTGCAGTAGCGGCGGGGAACTTTACTATCCTTGCAATTACCGCTGGGGAGATGAAGACGCTATCCTGAGCCCGGATCCAGATTACGCTACTCATATTGAATACAGGTGGGACTTTGACGGAGTTAGAAACACCCTCGGGAATCTGGTTAATGACAAGGGTGATGAGAAAGGCGTTGACTTAAAGTCAACTGACTTTGAGTACATTGCCCAGGTGGACCCCGAATCTTGCCGGCCTCACTGTGTCTCCTTCGTCGTTCTTAACTCTACCAAGGTGAGTTCTTCTAGTTATTTTTTGTCGCGGGTTGACTTTTTGGGAAATTTGGTGGGTTTTTATGGAAATTGTTTTGGCAGGCAAGAAGGGTTGACTCTTTGAGACGGAAGCTGAGGATGCGCGGAATTCGATGTCACTTGATGTACTGTCGGAACTCTACCCGGCTGCAGGCTATCCCTCTTCTTGCTTCCCGGTCTCAGGCTCTCAGGTAATTAACTACATATTTTTTATTTCTTTCTTTGTGTGGTATACATTTTTATGTTACGCCTATTTGCATAGACTTAGAACGCTTTAAATAATTGATGAAAAAAATACATACATGAATCGTAATCCTCTCCAGGTACTTGTTTGTGAGATGGGGATTAAACGTGTCAAACATGTTCGTGATATTGGGCGAGAAGGGAGACACAGATCACGAAGAAATGATAGCTGGATCTCATAAGACAATTATTCTTGGAGGGATTGTTGGAAGCGGTTCTGAAGAGCTTCTTAGATCTCCGGAAAGTTACCAAAAAGAGGATATCTTTCCTTCAGAGAGTCCCATCATTATTTCTAACGCCAACGGCATCAACTCCGAGGAGATCCTCAAAGCTGTCAAAGATGCTTCAATGAAATGGTAGATTTCATCATCTGCTCTTGTTTTATGGTTTTGGGTTTCATTGCTGAGAGTTTTATTGCATAAGAACGAGGCAACCGAATTTGCCGAAGAGTCGGCGGCCATTGAGTTGAGGGGTTTCCTTGATTCGATTGTGCTCCCCTTTCGAGTTTCCGTTCAAATCTGAATCTATGTTTCCTCCGATTTCGCAAATAATAAGGATTTTCTTCTGGCCTAATCTGAATGTTCATAGATTCAGTGTTTTGGAAATAATTAGAAATTATTTCTTAGTGAGATAAATCATGTTTTCCTTTCATTATTGGCACATGCTGCAATGCTTTATACAAATTGTTTTTAGATTCTGCAATTCATCATTAAAAATCCAAAAAATGGTGATTATAAAAAGGGGAAAACTCACCGTATATCGTGACCTTTTGAGAAGCGTCCAAATCCACTCCCACCTTTCAAATGGTCCAAATCCACTGCCAGCAGGGCACATACGCTGATGTGGACGGCGAAGGAACTCATCCGATGCCACGTGACCGTCCACGTCAGCGAGGGCAATGGGGGAAAAAGAAAAAGAATCAGGCACGCGAAATGGGAGAAGATCGGCGCCGTGGAGTTTTCGAAGGTTGAGTCCGCGGCGATCAATGCAAATGATTCTCGTCTCGCCGCCGTGGTATCGCGTCCTCTGTATTCCTTCCTCCGCAGTTGTTGGCGGCGACTGCGGGCCCTTGAACAATCCGCCATAGCTGATGAGGATCTTCATTGGAGTCAACCGAGCCAGTGAAGTCTTAGGCTTGAGAGAGAGAGAGAGAGAGAGAGAGAGAGAAAGAGAGAAAGAGAGAGTAAGGGGTCACTGGCTATCGGGAAATAATAAGGGGAAAACTCACCGTACATCGTCGCCGATCTTCTCCCATTTCGTTCACCTGATTCGCGCGCCTGATTCTTTTTCTTTTTCCCCCATTGCAATCGTTGACGTGGACGGTCACGTGGCATCGGATGAGTTCCTTCGCCGTCCACCTTAGTGTATATGCCCCTGTTGGCGTGGATTTGGACAATTCGAAAGGTGGGAGTGGATTTGAACGCTTCTCAAAAGGTCACGATGTACGGTGAGTTTTCCCCATATAAAAAGGATATAAGACACCAAAGACATCTTCTAGATGGATACTCATATTTTGATTATGACTTATGAATCCCTAGCCACGGGAAGTACAAAGCGTCATGTATTAGATATAACATGATGTCCTCGAAGGTGATTAAGTAGTCAAGATTGGATCGTTTGCCCTTAGTATTTGAAGAGATTAACTCACGGAATATGATGAGATTAAATATTTGGCAAAGGTAATAGAAATATTAAAGAAAGAGTTCTATATGATTTCATATATGCATTAGTACTAATTTAAGTGATTGATAAGGATTTGACAGTTGACCATAGCCTCACTCACTTATGAATCTTATGCAGATGAAGGATTATATAGACATGGTAACTAATGATAACAAGATTCTATATAAAAGTTCTCATATACTTTATATCTCCTAAGACATATGTTGTAACTTGGCACCTAACAAGTTGGCAACTAGACTTGTTGATCAGGTTAAATTGCTCCTTAATTAATTAGTTTATATGTTGATAAAAATTCATAGGGCTGACCAATAAGACATTATTAGGACTATAGATTTATTAACTAATAAAATATATAGACTTATAGGGTTACGTGCATAATGTCTATAAGTTTTGGTAGATATAGACATAATTCTAAGGGGTTTCTGTGAAAAATTTATATATCTAATGTATATAGATAAGGGCAAAATGATCACAACCTATTGTGTCTATTCGAGCCTCGTAAAAAAATATCTCTTTTCTTCTCTTTCTCAATCTATTCATAAAGAGCATTCAATAATAGATTCAATTGTCTTATGATAATGTCGATACCACTAGAAGTTAAATACTTGAAAAACTATGAGAACTCCTTCAATGAACCTTATAAATATAGATTTTAATCTATACTAGATGATACGATCATTAGTTCTCAATGCCCCAAAAATTTGAATGTTTGATTCAATGTCTTCCGTTTCATTCAATGTAATGAATTAAAATTTGAGTATAAGATCCTAACAAAACGTTTATCATACGATCACCTACATAATATATAATAAAGAGCCACCTCACATTTGATCCAATCCATTATTTGATATTCCAATCAGAAGCATTCTAGTCACATGTTATAAATAGAATTAACAAAGAGTATAAACTTTTAAAAGAGTGTTACTTACAATTTTCTAATTGGCTGAATGGGCTTCAATTGTTGTTGTGATCCACTTTGGGAGTTATGGCTATGCAAGGTGGCCTAAAAAAATTCTTCTTAGAATCTTCAAAGGATTAATCCCACAATAAATTAACTTAAACCTTCCTCCCCTAAAAATTTCAAGCTTAGGCCTATTTAAATGCCCAATAGTTCAAGGGAAAAAATGACAAAATATTCCCAAACAAGAAAATGGCGTTGTTGGGTGGTCGACTTGACGAGCTTGGATCCTATGCATGAGTGATTCTCATGGTACTTTTTGGTTCTCTGCAAGGCCCATCGCCTCATGATGCACCTTGATATGCCCAACACTCAACCCTAGTGTCGAGGAAAACCATCTCCGTTGGTGACATGAAGGGGGACTCCACTTGGTTTTGTCTACCCTAGAGGTTCTATGATTGATTTCCCAAACAGTGGAGCATGCTCCACCTAAGACCCCATTAGTGTCTCTATTTTTATCCTTAGATAAAGAACCCATGATCTAATCACAACCATCCATCTCCAAGAACGTCATCCAATCTAGGCCATCCCATGGAGTGAACCTTCATACATGGTGATAAAAATTTAATCTACCATTCATTTTCTCAATCCTATGCTTTTGGGTTGATTTGGTGTAATTTAGACTAACATATTTCCAAGGAAAATGATACCTATGTCAGCAATCCATGAGCCATGTCTACCAGTGACATATACCTTATGAGGATGTTGGATCACATGATAAACATTGGATCTCATGGCTAAACACTTACATAATATATTTATCTGATGACAATCATAGAAAACTAAAACAAGATAATTATAGAGAGAGAAAGACAGAAATCCATTTTATTTTTTTATTGATCTTCTATTTAGTACAAAATGGGCTTAAATTTCAGATAAATTTAAAAGCCACAACGTTAGGCCCATTTCAGACGCGACCTCTTTCCTTTTGAGTATTTCCTACTTGCCTTTGGGGTAGTCTTGCGTCGTAATTCGTGAGCTCGCTCCACCCTTCTCCCATCTGAACAACCGTGGGCTAGGGTTTCTAATTTCTCCTATCGATTTCCCCTGGTTGGGTTCATCATTGCGCTGATCGAGCGCCATGTATGCCGATCAGGTGGTATCGGAGAGGAAGCTCTCGGTTAAGGATCGTCTTCAGGGCACTGTTAGAACTGGCTCCATGAATGTCAGGCAGACGACGGGATTTAAGAGGTAGAATCTGCGTTTTCTTCATTTTCTCTCTCTCTCTCTCATCGTGTTCGCTTTTGTTCGCCTTTTAGGTTTTCGTGTTGATTTGTTTTGTGAATCGTCGTAGATTGTACGGATGTGTTATATTGCCCATGATCTGGGTAAAAATGTAAATGCATAAAATTTTAATGAACCACCTGAAAATTTCAGGGTACGATTGTCTTCCTCGATATTTTGACAAAGCATTCCAGAGCATTATACCTGAGGCGCTTTATATTAAAACGAGATATCTTCTGCTATAATTTGCGCTTTAGCTTATATTTCGTTGATTTCATCTCTGTAATCCGTCACAATATTTGTCAATTTGCTTTCATTCCTTGAAACTAGAGTCCATTTTATACTGTCTTAGATTATTTTAAAGTGCACTCATTTTATGAGCTTCTGCTTTATCAATCTGGTAGAAACTGTTCGAAGCTTAGATTTGTGAAGCTCTGGGGAAATCTTCAGGCTAAGAAACCTTCGTCTATCCGTGAATTTCTCTTTCATCTCTCTGCGTTCTAAGAAACCTGGTTTTAAGTTCTAATTGTGATGTTACTTTTTACTTTCCTTTTTTGATTTTGATTGATCTGATTACTCAATGATCCACTCTCTGTTGAATTATTTTTAAATGATTTATGAACTGTCCAAATGATGTTTTCTATCTTATGGTTGGTTGTCTTAATATGCTTGACCTCTTTAATATGGTATTCTTCTAAAATTTAGAACGATTGTCTTAATATGCAGGCAGCGACCAGAAGACTCAAAATGGAAGCACGATCTCTACACTGATCTCGATGCACCTCAGTCTTCAAGTACATTCTTTCCCAACGTATCTTCTAACTTTTTCATCTTTATTCTATTCTCTAAGACTGTTGAAGGTAAATGAATAATTTTTCGCAAATTGGGAATGGTGAAGGGCCGAGATTAGGGGTGAGAGATCTACGGTTGAAGCTCCAGAGGAAGAATTCAGAGCCATTCCAGAGAGGAAGTAATCCCGGGGTTGTCAGAGATCTTAGAGAGAGACTATCTGGGGTCATGCATCCACCTCCCAGCAATGGAGACACTACATCAAAGGCAGGGAAGGTGGCACCGGCAGTTGGTAGGGTGTCAAATAAAGTTATTGCATCTGCTGAAGATGCCACACCTGAGACCAGGAAGGTTTCCAATGCTACTCCCAATCCTGCTTTGGCTGCTGCCAAAAAGCAATCCCTGGAAAAGGTTCTTCTTTCCCTTGCTCTACCCCTGCTCTCTCTCTCTCTCTCTTCCAGACAGGCAGATCCAGTCTTTTTCTCTCATGCAACCTCAATGAATAAACTCCTCACAAAGATCTCTCCCTCTACTACTCTTTCTCTCAGCACCCACTAATTTTCTCTTCAGCTACGTCAAAGAAGAAATCCTGCCATAAAAACTCTTGATCTCGCTCTCTTTCTCTGCTTATAGTTATACATTTATACCCTTGCGCGCATGCACAGACTCACATATATATACATATCCCTCAATATCTACTCCCTATGACAGACATGACACTCTTTTTCTGTTCCTACTCTTCCTATCCCAATATTTATCTCTCTCTATCACATGCAAAACTCTCTCTCCCCCCACTTCATGTTCACCTGTCCTATTACTTTCTCTCCTAACCACATACAATACGCATGCACTCCTCAAGTTTACTCAGGCTTTCTCTTTCTCTATGATTTATACGTAAAGCTGATGGGATACCTTCACAGATGGAGGAATCGATCGATAGGTTTCTGCAATCTCTGGCGCTGGACAAATATCTGATAACCTTCCAGGCCGAGGAAGTATGTTCACGTTATGGAATGTAGAGAGAATCTTTTGGGACTATGTATAATGATATGTTTTCTGGGTACAGGTGGACATGGCAGCCCTGGTTCACATGACTGATGAGGACCTAAGAGCACTTGGCATTCCCATGGTATTCCTTGTCATAAAAAATCCCTTTTTATTTAATTCAAAGACATTCTATTTCTGTAATATATTTGTGTGAATTCCTCTCATCGATTGTACTGATATTTTTCAGGGTCCTAGGAAGAAGATTCGCTTGGCTTTGGACTCAAGATCCTAGTCTTTGCTTCTCTCTCTGCTTGCATATGGAGGTCTCTTTTTTCTCTCTCTCTCTCTCTCTCTCTCTCTCTCTCTCTCTCTGGCTCTCTCTCTCTGTCTCTCTCTCACACACACAACCGTCCCCATCCCTCTCTTTAACGTAAGCAAAGTTTAAGTCCATGAATGGGCAGCGTCGACTGCATGATTCTGTTTGGGTATATCCCGATTCGCTAATCCCACAGGTTATACATTTACAGGTATCGTGGTTACTGTTGTAGCTAATGGGCCCATTGTAGCCCATCAATTTTCTGCTTTGTCGGACCAACTTTTCAGCGGCATGGCCACCGATTTAGGAGTGCTTGAAGAATCGACTGAGACAACCCAGGAGGCCCATGGCTCTCCCGGAAAGATTGAGCCCATGTGAAGAACACTAGAGGGCCAAGAAGGGTAATGAAAAATCATGGAGCAGTCTCTTAGTCATGGAGTCATGTAGTATCTGTGGACGGATCTGCCTCTCCCGGCAGCAGAGTTGCCTTCTCCGGTAGTGCTCGACGTCCATTGACTATTGATTTCCCCCTCATCTTCGACACCTGATGCCCAATCTCGTCCCATAATGGACCTCCACATCTAGATGGAAATATTTGCAACTCGATAGGTCCCTCTTCCTCTAGAATCTGTTATCTCCTCTCCTGAGGAACTGATCTAGGCCCAGCTTTAAACGGCATCGTTAATTCTCCCTTGGCTTCTACCCTTCTCTTCTTTCACAGTATGGAGCTCATTTTAGTATGAATAGTGAATGGAATATATCCCCAATAATTCGCCTCCCACCGACAAGTTCATCTCTTGATCCAGCAATTTGAGCATGCTTGATGATATACAAATTTGGGAGTTTAGTGCAGGAGAGGGGAAGGATGAGAGAAGGGAACGGCAGATTAATGAAGTTGATGTTCATCTTCTCTGTCACGCTGTTGCATGTGGGGATGGGCTACGATCGCACATCTTCTCATCATCATTAAAAAATCATGTGATGCGATGATTGATTAGATTGCAATTGCCCGAGAGGAGCTTCAAAAGGTAATAATGTTCATGACAGATGAGTGATTGGAGCAGACTGCGAGATCTTTCCATTATTTTAAAGCCCACGATTTGAATTCTTAGGAGGGTTTTTTCTTTTTTTTGGTTTTCTTTCTTGCTTTGAAGTTTATTTGTTTTCCGATTTGTTTTGATAGAGAAAAGCATTTACTCTGGCTTTTTTGATGGACGAGAAGAAGCTTAGGATTAGAAAATGAACTCTAGACTATTTTCAAGAGGTCAACCTTCGGAAAGTGTCCTTTAATTGGGCATTGGTGAGCTGTAGGATCGATGATCTGGTGACTGCTGATGGCATACAAAAATTTCTAAAAAATCTAATCGATTGATTATTGCATGATTTCACGATAAAAAATTTAGAGGTTTTCTTCAAGAACATGCAATCAAGTGTGTGATAGATTGCCGATTCCTTGACATGTCGATCCCCAACCACACTTATATAGAAGACGTTATGAGCATTCCCTTGTGAACAAGTATGCGTTCATCCCTGCAAGGAGTTAGACCCTCATTTCTTTCATTCTTTCTTCTCACATGGCTTTTCAAATCTTTCACTCCTTGTGCGCATTGGGGAAACACATACTATCTCTCAGAATATCGTTCTCAGAAATTTTTTTCTCCGTATTTTATGATGAATAGGTGGAATTTCTTCTCTGCATGGAGACTGAAGCACCTATTTCTTCCTTGAGCAGATACGTTCTCGTTCAAGCAGTGAACTCCGATCCTCCATCAGCTTCTTCTCTGTCTACTTCTCGGTCATCATTATTGTATTTACAGTTTAGAACGCCAGCTCAAAACTTGAGGAGAGAACTGATGAATTCAAGTGCGCACTGCTGCCTCAGTCACCAGCTAGAACTGGACAATATTCCCGGGTTGGGTTTATTTTCTGTGAAAATGGAAAAGATCTGAGGCTGCGGGTGGGCTTGTATTCAAGAGGCGAGAGAGAAGGATGCAACGCCCAACCATGCTCGTTTTTCTTCTTGTCAAGGAATAAGCCCCGCATTAATGAGTATTAGGATTTTACCGCAATGCGCTCCAATCATGGGGTCGAATCGTAGGTCCAATTCAGCTGCTGACTTTTTCTTTCTCTCGCCACCGTTCTTTGATTTCTCTTCTTTAGGATCCCATGTAAGGATATAATCCCCATGAAGATTTCCTCTTCATTACTAGTTTTGCTCCTATTTTTTGTAGCCCTTCTCTCTCTTATCCCATATAAATGTAGGGTTAATATACTGGCACGTCATGACGTACCGGCTATTATTAGCCGCATGTCATGACCTTTTAAAAAATCAGGTCATGTTATGACCTTTTTAAAAAACGTCTTGACATGTCATAGAATCCGACGTGGACGATGACTAGGTTGCCACGCAGGATTGGAGAGAGAGCTGCCAGCCACGTCATCGTCCACTTCGGATTCCATATAATCTATATTATATACATAATAGAATAGGGCCACGTCATCGTCCTCTTCTTTTCTCTCTCCCTCACTCTTTCTTTTTCTCTCTCCCCGACTTTCTCTCTCCTCGCAACCCCTCAAGAAGAAGGTCCTCACAACCTCCTCAAGAAGAAGGTCCTCGCAACCTCATGAAGAAGAAGGTAGGTCTCTCTCTCTCTCTCTCTCTCCCCGACAGTCTATACATTTTCGTTTTTTTCCATTTTCCATTTTCTCCGATTTTCGTTTTTTCATTTCCGTTTCCGGTTTTGGTATTTTCGTTTTTGGTTTTGAACTTTCTCGCACGAGAGACCCTCCCCGCACGAGAGACCCTCCCGCACGAGAATAGAGGGACGAGAGACCCCTGCACGAGATTTTCATTTTCATTTTCATAGAGTGGGTGGTCGAAAGCATATCATCCTTAATCGGTCTGGTCGTAGAGAAGTGGTGAACCACAGATCGGGGATATATGTGCATGCATCATCATCAAGCACCCGCAACAATGATACGGGTGGCTAATGTGAGCTGTGTTCTATAACTACACAAACTATCATTTGTCCTTCGGCACCACATTTTTCAGGTTGTCTATGGCGAGGGCGGCCAACTCTAACTTCACCATCTACACGAGGGAGATGTACAATGGATCGGCAGAAAATTCAGCTGCATCCCTGCTTAAATTTCTCACAAAGCAGCATATGATATGGAATTTCACAGTGCAACATCAAGCTCAGGCCATACAAAATGGAATGTCTTCCCTCACTCTCCACCCCACTCCTAAACTCTGTATGAGATGTTTTGGACACTGAAGATATCTTGTGGATCGGTGTTGTCCTCTAAGAGTTGTCTTTGTCACATTCTGTTCTCAACACACATTTTATGCCCAAAGTTGTCTATTATGTTTTTACTATGCAATTCCATGAAAATAAACTTCTCAAAGTAATTTAGTACCTTGGAATATTTTCATTCATCGTTAAAAGATAAATTCTCCTGAATCAGGTCAAAGTGTGGAGCATACAAAACTACACGCATTGTTTCATTATTCCATGCACGAGACACTCAAATTCAAGTCCGCACAAGGTAGCTTTCACCAAAAGCCAGATACTTCTCCACAATCTTATACTCTCCATTCAACAGTCAAGGTAAGTTCTCTAGGACTATCTTGTACCCTCGGTCAATTTATTACAAAAGACAAATTTCATCAGGAGGTGGAGAATCAAAAGCAATTCAGATCCAGCAAGAAGCGGGCCTAATAACAGGCCGCGACTATTAAGAGAGATTCAGGCTTTCCAGTTCAAGATAAGAGAAAGGCTTGACAGATTCAGGAAGAACTGGCGGTGGAAAGTGTTGCTGTTCCTGGTTGGATTCTATTGCGCCACTGCATTCTCCACCGTGATAGGACAGACAGGTGACTGGGACATCCTCTCCGCTGGCCCCGGCAGCTTGTAATTGTGGAGGGGATTGGGGCGCTCATGTATAGGAGTACTTTCCCCATTAGTAAGAAGATCAGGATGCTGATAGGCATGTTTAATTATTGGAAGGTGGGGCTCTCCATGGGGCTCTTCTTGGATGCCTTCAAGTATGAGATGGAGAGGATTTTGGATTCATGTCGCCCCTTTGATGTTGATATTGATGTCTTTAGTACATTTCTTTGGTTTCTGATGATATAAAAATTTGATTTTTTGGGTTCCTTTTTGGTGTGATTTCTCAAGCATGAAACATTCATGTTGATGTCTTGAGTATGTATTTTTCTAATTTTAATTCAATTAATATCCAGGTCTAAAAAAATATTTTTTTCGATCCAGTCCGAATATCTGCTTGCAATATGACCTAAATTGAAGATGTAGAATTTGTATATTTCTGTTAGGATTAATGTTATTTGGGTCAGAAATAATTAATTTGATTTCTTAAAAAAAAACTGCTGCTCTTTACACACGAATTTGGAAATTCAGCAAACTCGAACTAACGAAAACCGCTCTCGGTTCCAGGTCCCCAGTTCGCACGAAGAACCAGGCTTATCTCTTCGAAGATCAAGCTGGGGATTGTTAGGTGCGACAAGAATGGATTGCCGGTGGTGCCGCCAGTGAGCCGGACGGCGCCGGCTGATTCGTCCGAGTATAGCGACGGTGCTGATGACATTGTCAGCAGCAGCGGAGGGCACCATGGGCCAAGCAAGATAGTACTCGGCATGGCCATTGGGCTCTCCTGCTTGGTAGTCCTAATCATCTTCATCGTTTGTCCGTCAAGACACCGTGGTTGATCCTAGACAGGTTTGGAGCAGATGTCCGTCCCTGGATTTTTGGAATGTGGAAGCCCCCTTCCATCCTATTTTTTTCTCGCATTCCTCTCGAGATATGTTAGACACCCGTGTAAAGTGGCCACTGCTTCATTAATTTAGAGAAGACTTGAAGTTGAAAGAAATCTTGAATCATTGCCTGTAAAAAGAATGCTGAATTACTATCGGATCCAAAAGTTTGAATTCTGGTCCATATTCGAGTACTATATATCCGTTGTGAAATATATAATAATAGGCCGTGACTATTGGTGTATGGATAATATTCGTGTTTCTGAAGGCAATAAAGAAATACATTAATTGTCATTGTTGGGTTACATCATTAGCGATAGGGATATTGCGGATATGGCCATTGCTCGTTCTGTTCTTGTGTGCCTCGATCATGCCGGAGATGTTCCCTATATTGTTCTCCGTGCTCTCCCCCATGTTGCACCTAAAATAAGGAAAAATAAATAAGAATTAAGAAATTAAGGAAGTGAACTTGTCATTAAAAAAATCTTATCGTACTTAAAAAAATTAAGCAAACAATCGAACCTGTAATTTGTTCATGTTGTTCTGAAGATTGGGATGGCCATTGTATAATTTGAGGGGGCGCATTGTACGTGTCAGGCTCGTATGCGCGGCCAAATCCAACATATCCTTGCTCTATAGGCACCTCGCGAGCCCCCGCCGACTTAAAAAGTGTCATTTTGGTATTGTATATCGAATATGTGAAAATCTGAAAAGTTTATTAATCATTATTTTGCTTGCCTCTTGCAACCTCCTTCGCGAACATGTCTTCCTATTATGGCCAATTTGGTGGCAAAGGGAGCATGTCATTTGAACGCTCTCCGAGATGAACTTGGACGGGCAAGGTGTAACTCGAGTTATCAACTCTCCCGTTTCGCCTAGGCCTTCCCTCGGGTTGTCTTCTCACGAACGTGAGGGAATACTTGGTTGCCTTCAACTTTGGGCCGAAGTCCTTGTCATTCATTGGTGGAATATCATATTTATAAGATCGCTCGTATTTTTTTCTCTTCAAGTAGGCATTCACGTAGTCGGCAGTGGTCCTTATTCATCCAATGAATGCAGTCAATAGCATGTTGGCAAGGAATTCCTCGTAGTTGCCAATATCTGCAAGTGCATTCTTTCGCCTTTTAAGTCAACCGTAAGTTTGCGATCGCTGGTTCTTACTTCAAATTTCTCATGGCCCGCATGTTTCACTGTGCATTTTTCGAGACTCTCTATGTTCTTGTTCAATTTCGTCGTGCACTCGGGGGCATACGTCGTCGGTGCTGCCCTGCAAATAACTCCCGTTTCCTCAGTATCCGGTCTGTGACAATACTCTGTATAGCTTCGAGCATGTCAATGATAGGCAGAGACCTGGTTCGTAAGATAAGACTGTTAAAACATTCGGAGAGATTGTTATCAATCGATTCACATTTCGTCTTCTCTAAAATGAATGCCCTGCAAAATTTCTCCACCCCTACACGACGGAAATCCGCCACAGCTTCTTCACTCAATACTCTCATCTGTGTAATCATCTGCTCAAATTCTGGTTCCGTGTTAGACTTAACAGCTTTCCAGAATAGAGTCCTCAAAAATCGCAGTAGAGTGTCCCTTCTTCTTCCAATTCGCGTAAATATGCCTTGCACAATTCCTATGCTCGGCATTTGGAAGTAGACGTGAAACTGCATTTTCCAAACCCTGCACAACACAAGAGGGTCACAAGTTATTAGTAAGTTGTATTACTATACAAGTAAACTTAAAATTGGTTAACGAGGCAATTTAGTACCTTCTGCTGATCGCTGATGATAGTCCAATGTTTTCCATCATTAATTTTTAAATCTTTCATTAACAATTCAAGAAACCAGGACCATGATTCTTGATTCTCTCCTTCAACAACGGCCCAAGCGATGGGGAATATTTGCTTATTCCCATCTTTCCCCACAGCACATAAAAGTTGTCCTTTTAGCGAGGTCTTCAAAAAACAAGCGTCTAAATTGATGACGCGTCTGCAACCTTTACGAAATCCTATGGCGAGTGATGCAAAACAAATATATAGCCTTTTAAATCTGACCACGGAATGAGGAGGGTCTCCATGAAGGATCAACACAAAAGTACCCTTAGCAGCTTCCTTCAAGGCAGCAACATAAGAAGGAAGTAAGTGATAGTGTTGTTTCAAAGATCCATGAATGATTTTGCGGGCCGCAGCTTTTGCCTTGTAGCAGGTTTGTTTTGAAACAGTTATTCCAAACTCTTCGTGAATTTCACGCATCATATCTATTGCCTTCCAGTCTAGATTGATTCAAAATCTGTCCAAGAAATGGTTTGCAATCCATTTATAATCGGTGTGTTTGTTCCGCGAAACTCTACTGCACGTATGCTCATCATGTAGAGCCTTAACAACGAAGTAGTCCTTCATCGAACCCCAGCTAGCGTATATCCTCCAAGGGCAATCTTTTCCCTTGCATTTAACTTCTACATTAAGCTTGTTAGACCTTACGAACTTGGCATTGAAACCATTACCTATGGCATGGTTCTTCACTGCTGTCGTGAATTCCTCGCGTGAATCGAACTGCATGCCCATTTCAAATTTGATCATGTTAATGGGGCACTGATCATCATACCGTATTCCCCTCTGTGTGATCATTGCACGGTAGTCCTCATCGTCTGAATCATATAGAGGTAAACCCTCATCATCTGAACTTCGATAATCACTAGGGTACACATCGCCATCTAGTTGCAATTGAAGTTGCAATTGAAGAGCATCCCTTTTTTGACTCCGACACTCCTGGAATTCCTCATTCGATTCTTCAGATGTGTACCCAACTGGGTCACTATTGTAAACGTCAGTTTCCGCCTCCTCTATACAATAATAATCATCACTACCACTGTCAGTATGATAGTCCGATCCCAATATTCTAAGACGCTCATCATCCCTACGCAATAAATAAATGGACCAAATTAATACATGACCGGGTTACAATTTCAACTTATAAAAAGGAACTTACATTCTTCTTCTGCCTGAATTCTCCAACAAAGTATCGAGAAAGCAATTTGGGAAAGCACCGGACCACGAACAAGACCTTGCTCTTAGTAGATTAGCCTGAAAAAAAAAAGTATAGAGAAGCATTCCACAGCTGAAAAAAAACCCCAGTAGATTACCCTCCAGGATACAGTAAATGAACTCGAGGGTAAACATCACAGCTATCGTGGTCCGCGGTTTTGGCACTTTCCAGATGCTCCCTCCGGAAATATTTCCAGAATTAAGAATTCTGGGGCATCTATTTTCGTCTACACGAATGATTCTTTCTTACGTGTAGAGATGTTCTCTTTTATCTCAAAACAAAATGAAAAAAACGAAATCGGAAAAAAACTGAAAACGAAATCTGAATCGAAATCGAAATCGGAAAATCGGTAAATCGGAAAACAAATGGAAATAAACGAAATCGGACAAACGATAATCCTAGCATAGAATGAAATTTTTTTTGTTAACACTTCTTAAAACGAATGATCTGATCAGTATTTTAGAGGATCAGCCCTTGTCAGCTTTTTTATCAATGAAAAAGGCACTAATGTTCAAATCCGAAGCACAAGATCTGACAGAAAAATGATTGACAACCTTAAGCTGTTTTTACCTTGATCAACTACTTTCTTTCTGAATCAGTAATCCTTTCAGTTGTGAGAAAGAAAACAATGAAAGATGCGTGGAATGTAGTAAAAACGACTATGCAAACACATCCAAATCTACGATTCTGAGTCCTCAAGCAAAGCTTCACAGTAACAAAAAAGGTACACTTCCCATCAAGTATACATTCAAAATATTTGATTGATTGGAGGTAAAATTTTCGCATGCGGTCATAATATTGATGAATGGGATCTATCCTATCTAATTATGAAAGGTTTTGGACCACAATACAACTCCTATGCTAGAAAGAACCCCCGATTAGATAACTCAACCTAGAGGATGTTATATCCAGCCTTCGATCCTATGATTCATGTCTCTTGTGAAATTGAAGAAAAAATATCCTACGAATTCCCGCCCCTCAAGCCAATCTCACTCAATCTGCAAACTCAGACAGAAACAATCATGGAAAGAGAAATAAAGGTTGAGGATGAAACAATGTCAACCTACAGACACCATAATGTCAATACTTATTTTAATTTGGTGACAAGGCATTTGACTGCAGAGAATATCTCAACTGCAATTTTTAGCCCCCTCCATGGCCAAATAATCAGAACTAGCAATCATAGTCACAGGAAAATAGCAATTCATGAAATGCTTAACCCGCCTATAATGCAAATCTTCAGGGCACTTCCCCCAATCAGCGGTATCCTGATTGTACATGCTCCCATTATGTAACGGCAGATATCAACAACATTCAGCAACCTTCCACATGCACTTGACTTGACCAAAATCGACATAGGTAAAGGTAAGTTTGAAACATATGCCAATAGCCACGGTTATTTCCCATGAAAAAGAAAAACGAGGCACTGACAATCTCATTGCAGTTTCATATCAAGGCAGAGAGACAATTCTCAACAGAGTTAGGAGCTCTTCCATCTTATTGGGGACGCGAATCCAAGCACTGACTACATATCTCGAGAATCACGGTATATCTCATCTTCTTTCTTTCCCTACTACACAAGAACAAAACAGTATGGCAAAAAGAAAACATCGGCATCTCATTGTGATTGCCCATTCTCTCCTTCAAACTCCTCAACAAAGCCTAAAAAATTATAGGATGAGGCAACATATGGCTCGGTGTTCCTCATAAATATGCCAATCTTATCAAATTTAAATCACTGATCTCTTATCAAACATTATTTTTCCACATACCCAATTACATGTTTCACAAAATGTTTGGATGTTATCCAAATCGTTGCGCCTATGCCTCTAACAAACTCAACACACAATTGAAAAGACGATTGTTTCTTGGCCACAATTCCTCACATTTAGGTTACTGATTCCTCTACCTTCATATGCTGCTTTGTGAGAAATTTAAGCAGGGATGCAGCTGAATTTTCTGCCGATCCATTGTACATCTCCCTCGTGTAGATGGTGAAGTTAGAGTTGGCCGCCCTCTGCCATAGACAACCTGAAAAAAATGTGGTGCCGAAGGACAAATGATAGTTTGTGTAGTTATAGAACACAGCTCACATTAGCCACCCGTATCATTGTTGCAGGTGCTTGATGATGATGCACTGCACATATATCCCCAGTCTGTGGTTCACCACTTCTCTCTGACCGACTGATTAAGGATGATATGCTTTCGACCACCCACTCTATGAAAATGAAAATGAAAATCTCGTGCAGGGTCTCTCGTCCCCTCTATTCTCGTGCAGGAGGGTCTCTCGTGCAGGAGGGTCTCTCGTGCAGAAAGTTCAAAACCAAAAACGAAAATACCAAAACCGGAAACGGAAATGAAAAAACGAAAATCGGAGAAAATGGAAAATGGAAAAAAACGAAAATGTATAGACTGTCGGGGAGAGAGAGAGAGAGAGAGAGAGACCTACCTTCTTCTTCATGAGGTTGCGAGGACCTTCTTCTTGAGGAGGTTGCGAGGACCTTCTTCTTGAGGGGTTGCGAGGAGAGAGAAAGTCGGGGAGAGAGAAAAAGAAAGAGTGAGGGAGAGAGAAAAGAAGAGGACGATGACGTGGCCCTATTCTATTATGTATATAATATAGATTATATGGAATCCGAAGTGGACGATGACGTGGCTGGCAGCTCTCTCTCCAATCCTGCGTGGCAACCTAGTCATCGTCCACGTCGGATTCTATGACATGTCAAGACGTTTTTTAAAAAGGTCATAACATGACCTGATTTTTTAAAAGGTCATGACATGCGGCTAATAATAGCCGGTACGTCATGACGTGCCAGTATATTAACCCATAAATGTAAGACCTTTCGTTCCTGTTCGTGCATCGAGTAATGCAGCTTTTCCTCTTTGTCCATCTCCTTCCCTTCTTCTCCGTCTCTGTCAAATGTGCTTGTAGGTGAGAATCTAATCTGGATTCCTAGATCCTTCATTTGACATTAGAGTGTGTTCCGATCGTGCGGGAAGTGTTCATTGAAAGATCTTGGCAACAGCAGAAAGCTCAGCTGGTTAGGCGAGCCAACTCTAATTGGGTTGTTTTAGAACCTCACCAATCGGGAGATGTTCGTTTCGAAGGGATGTCGTTGAAGGGAAAAATGGTGCTAGAAAAGGGACAGCCGTACAGTGTTGGTCCTGTTCAGAGGAATATCTGATGAGGTCACACGCAAGCTCGACGTGGAGAAAGCCAATCAGATGTGGGATGCTTTGAAGAGGAAGGATGGTGGTGCGTCACATCATCGCAAGGCCAAAATATCAGCCGCTCAATCCAAAACCATCATCCATATTTAAGAATCTCTCAATAGACGACGATGAACTTGTGTTTGACTTTGTCAGGAAGCTTTCTTGAATAATCATCTCAACGAGGAGCCTAGGAGATAAACTCGATTAAGGTGATGCGCTTTTGAACCTCCTTCGCTTGGTTTTTGATAAGTTTGACTATATTACTTCCTCTATCAAGCAATTTCAAGATATGGATGCTCTCACACTCGGTGAAGTTTTTGGATTGCTGAAAATCCATGAAGACAAGCTAAGAGATAATACGATTAAAAGAGAGGAGAAAGCTCCTAAATCTTAGGCTCTTGGATAATCCAAGAAGAAAGATGAAAGCTCAAGAGGAAAGGGAAGCGGGCAAGGAAAAGGAAAAGGCCAAGGAAGAGATTGCTACCAAATTTCAAAGCACATGGGAGATGATGAGGAGGATGAGAAGCCTTGGGATATATCCATTGTATGATCTTGCAATTGTAAAAAACTTGATCATTTTGCCAATAAATGTTTCAAGGATAAGAAGATAAAGATAACTCATGTTTTTTTATGATGATGATGGAGAAACTTCTCTCCTTATGACCGTTGAATATGACAATGAGATTCAACCTTGAGGGGTCTCCCAAATTGACTTGAAGGCTATATTGTGGTATATTGACAATGGTGCGAGCAGCTACATGATGGTGTGGAAGAAGTCTCTTACTTCTATGAGATTGATGATAACTATGTTTTACAGCACTATGAACTTTGGAGATGGCTTTGGAATTGCTACTGAAGGTGTTAGAATTTAGAATATCTTTATCAATTTCTTGTAATTTTAGGATATTTTATGTAGGTTGTGTCTCATTGTAAGACTATTAAAGGCATCCTCATAGTTGAATATGATGAATTTTGTTTTGTCCTAATTAGCTCCCATGGCAATGGACTCCTCTCGTTGCCTTACTAATGTTCTCAGATTCGGGGTATTTAAAAGATTACTTGGAATCGATTTCATGAAAAAATATTTATATTTTTTTAAATATAGTGATTGACAAAGGGTTAAATTTATAGGGAGACTAGTTAATGAGATTAGATATTTATAGAGAGAAGTGTTATTTATCAATGGAAGATGATCTTATGAGATTGTTGAGCAATGTAGGACATTTATGCAATTAATATGATGTAATTATGATCTAAATTTATATTTAGATCTTTTGAATCTACATTTAAGAAATAATGATGGTGATAAGAGAATGATGGAATATAGAGATGAGAAGGATGGAAATGCATTTTCAAGATGATGTTAAGTGATGAATGGATATCAAGGATTTGGGTGATGAAATAATGACAATGCTACTACATAAAAGATAAAATAAGAACTAACTTTTGATGGAGAGGATTAAAAAGAAGAAATATATTGAAATCCTCAACAAGCTTGATCTTGCCTCCGTAACAAGCTTCAACACCAAACAATGCAAAGTTTGGGCTACAGCCTCTCCTTTTGCTTTTAGTAGCATGATTCTAAGAGAGAGCTAAAAAACAAAAAAAATAAGGATATGATTCAAGAATTTCTATTTTAGAAATTTTGGTGGTTGATTCATTAAGGGTGAAGCAACTTCTTTGGGGATCAAGGGTGGAGATGAATCCTTTATGCTGATTCTCCTAAAAATTAGAGAGTGAGATCAATTAGGGAAGCTGAGATAATGAAGAGACTAAATCGTATGGTCGTTGAATGCACACGACTTAGTGTCAAAATAAAGTCCTAAACTTACCAATTTATGATTAATCAAAGTAATTAATTAGTATAATGGTAATTAAGGGTCGAATCCACGGAGAATTAGGGAAATTTGAGAGATATCTTTGAAATTCGGTCAAATCGGACGATGAAATGAGTTTAAAAATTGGGGATTTTAGAATATTAAGAAAGATAACTCAAAATCGAATCCACAGAATAAAAAATCAGGTGATTTGGATAAGAATTGGAAGAGAAATCAAAGTTTGAAGTTAGATGAAATTTTTGTTTCGAAAAATGATTAAAAACCGAAATTTAATCTAAAATTAAACTAATCTACGATGCTAAAAGTAAAATTAACACTAAATAATGAAAGATTAAGATGAAATCACGCAACCTAACCCAAAGTAGCCTTCGAAATGATCCAATTAATCGCCGGATGCAAGGCTTTTCATTCCGAATTTTCGAAGATGAAAGTGGAGTTCAAGATGTAATTTCTTCCTTCTCCTTCGATAAAAGTTTGATTTCAAGCATTCAATTGAAGCAAAAACGAGTCAAGAACACTCTCGAATAAACGGCACACGATTTGGTGGAGTATACAAAGAGTATTTGAAGATTGATCGCGAACGTGTTCTTCGTCGTGAAGAACCGGTTTTAGAAGAGCGAAGTTGATTTTAGGCCGTTGGATCTGATGATGATCATCACGATGAACGATCGCGATTTGATGACGTTTAATCGAATCGTTGCTTCATATGATTCGTCAGATATCCATCCGACGGTTGTGATCGATCGGTGATTCATCGCGATAGACGGCTTTGATGCATTCACTTACTCCTCTTTTTGCGCACGTGCTTGATTGTTGATGCGGTGGGCTTCGTGTCCACTGCATCGACGTCATCGCGTTGATCGCGATTGGATCGGATGCATGAAATGCTGCCACGTCGCCTGTAATCAAAATAAAAGATGGATTTTAGTCCCATTCGGAAGAAATCTAGAGAATTTTTTAGTATATATTGTACGCGAGATTAGTGGAATTAATAATCTGTCTCCCTATACACGGGAGACCTATATACTTATAAAGCATTATATATAGTAAATATAATTCGCGTCCACGTCAGCGCCACGTCATCTCCGTGCCACGTAGGCGCTCGCGCCTGTCCACGTGGCAATGCCACGTGTACACGTGCGATTAACTCACATTTTTTGCGTTTTTTAATTAAATTAAATATTTAAAAATCGAAATAAATTCAAATAAATTCAGAAAAATTCCAGAAAAATACCTAAAAATTATAAAATTCATAACTTTCAAAATATAACTCCAAATTAATTCAAATTTGTTTTGTTGGATTCAGAATTGAATAATCTATCATTGTAAAATGTCAAATTATTAAAATAATAAGAGAATTAATTTAGATTAATTTTATACATTTATGTATCTTATAAAATAAATTCATAAACACACATAAATGTCAATAAAAGTCTTTTCTCTTATATTTTTATCCTTAAAACATGATTATGATCTTAAATATAATTAGGATTAAAGATTATAATGTTTAATTATACATAATAACCCATAAATTGATGTATTTTAAGGTTTAATCATGAATTTACATAAAATGATAGAAATATGCTTAAAAGATGATAACATGCATATATTTGTAATGATTAATGCATTAATTTGTATTAATAGCTATGTAATTACATGCATGAATAGCATGTTATCAGATAACTCCTAAGAAGGGATTGTCAAACTCAATATCCTTAGGAAGCAAGTCCACCTCTCCAATTCAAAAAGAGGGTTAAAATTATTCAATTCTTAAATCATAAAATTTTTGTGCTGAATTATTTTATGAGAGTTTGGATGGATATAGGATGAAAAGAAAAATCTATAGGGATCTAAGGTCGATAAGCCTTCCAAAATTTTGATCAAAACATTGAATGCAGATGAATACATTGAATTAGATATTCAAAACATTGAGGCACCAAGAATAGATGATCGTATCATCTAGTATCTATAAGAAAACATATTTATGAGGTTCACTTAATGGAGTTCTAAAAGCTATTCAAGTGTCTAGCCTCTCGCGGTATCCACACAATCTCCGGATGGTTGGATCTTGTCTTCAATTTTGTTCACCAAGAGAGAAAAAGAAGAAAAGAGAGAATTCCTACAAGGCTTATATGGGCACCTTGAGTTGTGGTCATTTTCCCTCTATTTATAGACATTTGGTTTGTGGCTTTTTCACAAAAACTCATAGAATTATGTTTATATTCACCAACATCCATAAAATTTATGTGTGTGACCTTCTAGGTCCATATAGCTCACTACTTAATAACTCTATAGACCTAGTAAAGCCTTATTGGTCAACCTTTATTAATTATTTAAATCAACACATATATTAATTAATTAAGGATTGATTTAACCCAATCAACAAGTGGAGTTGCCAACTCGCTGGGTGACAAGCTACACCACATATGCTAGGACATACGAAGTATATAAGAACTCTCATATAGAACCTTCATGTCATCAATTATCATGTATGTATAATATTTCATCCACACTATAATCACGAATGACTTAGGGTATGATCAACTATCAAACCCTAATTGATCACTCAAGTTAGTACTGATGCATATAGGAAATCAACAGGAATTCCTTCTTCAATATTTCTACTACCTTGGGCAAATATTTCATCGCATCTCATTCCTTGAGTCAATCTCCTATAATACTGAAGGCAATAAATCTCATATTGACCACATAATCATCTTCGAGGACTTCATGCTGTATATAATATATGATATTTTAGAGATCCCATAGCCTAAGGATTCGTAAGTCATGATCAAAACACATTCATCTATCCATAAGATGTCTATGGTGTCTCAAGTCAAAGGACTAAATACACAATCGTGACATGAATAAACCTGATCCACCATTTGATATAATACCATTCCAAGATTTGTACAGATCAATTCAGTGAACTCTCTTTGCAAAGAGCACCCACTATCTATCCTTGGTATCTCCACACTGATGGCCACAAGATCAACCATACTCATCATATGAGTCAGATTAGACAATATTATTCTTTCTAGATTATTTGATGTGTTTCTCCAATATCTCTTAAATAGGAATATTTAGAACATATGTTTAAAGACCAACGATCACTATATTATGACCTTATCATAATTCACTTGATTATTGCATATGTTCATGGACTTCATTGCAAACATCACATAAGAATGCCAATGAATAAAAGTTCATTTCAATGAAAATAAATGAAAGATGAAAGTGTGATTGGCTTGCAGGCCACATAATATCCATCACTTGTGGCCATCGGTGTGAGACACCAATGATAGATAGTGGATGCTCTATGGAGAAAGAGTTCATTGAATTGATCAGTACGAATCCCTCCTGAATGATATTATATCGAACTGTGAATCAAGTTGATTCATGTAAGGGTTGTGTTTATCATCCTTTGACTTGAGACACCAAAGACATATTGTTGATGGATGATCATAGTTTGACTATGACTTATGACTATCTAGCCACAAGTCTCTAAAATGTCATATATTGGATATGACATCAAGTCCTTGAAGGCGATTGAGTGGTCAAGATGAGATTCTCTATCATTAGTATAAGAGGAGATCAACTCAAGGAATGAGATGTATTTAAATTCTTGGCCAATGTAGTCAAAAAATTAGAAAAGTTTTTCTTGATGATTTTCTACTCGCATCAGTACGAACTTGAGTAATTGACTAGGGTTTGATATTTTCATACCCTCAATAATTCATGAGTCTAGTGTGGACGAAGTATTATACATACATGGTAACTAATGATGACAAGGTTTCATATGAGAGCTCTTATATATATCGTATGTCTTAGCATATGTGGTGTAACTTGGCACCCAACACGCTGGCAACTCTACGTGTTGATTGGGTCAAATAAATCCTTAATTAATTAATATATATGTTGATGTATACTGACGAGACGAAACCGCGAGGTCGTCGATTTCACGCGGTATCGCGTAAAAAATTATTCCAAACCAATTTTAGGAAATTCACTCGAATTGAGGGGTATAATGGTAAATATGGGTCGAATCTACAGGGAATTAAGGAATTTTTTGACGTAATCTTCAAATTTGATCAAATCGGATGAGAAATTGATGGTAGAAATAGGGGAAAATGATATTTTAAGAAATTAGACTTCAAATCGATTCCATGGAATCAAGAATCATTGAATTTGGATTTGATTTCGCGGAGAAATCAAATTTCGAAGTGGAGAGAAATTTCGGACCGAAGAAATCGCGATTTTGAGCTAAATTATATGAAATTGATCTCAAAATCCTAATCTAAACGAAAATTAAACTTAATAGGAGGATAATTAAGGTAAAACCGCTTTCACTAAACTCGTTTAGCGATCGAATCATCGCGATTAAACCGATTAATCACGAAGAACACCAAGAACGTCACTACGAGCTTCAAGCGTTGATTTCTCCCTCAATTTTCCACCAAATCTCGACTTCTACCCCTCCGTGGATGCGGAAATGAAAGAGGAAGAGGAAGAACTTGAGAGAAACGAGAAGAACGGTGTCTAGACAGCTCAATTTTCTTGAAATTTAACTCGGATGGTTACATTCGTGAAGACCAAGTCTATTTAAAGGGCTTTGGATCGTAACCGTCCGATCGAAACGATCGACGGTTATGATAAGTGGACCGTTTTTGAATAAATCGCGATCGTCCGATCGTGGATGGAGCGCCAGGATGATCCCTCTGATAAGTGTTATAAAAACGCTTCAGATGTCGCCCCTTGGATCGCGATCGGACGGCTGAGATGCTATCCGTGCCGAAGCATCTCAGCCGTTATAACGCTTTTAAAACGCACGTGCTTTGATGATCATCCCGTGATCCGGCGTCCACGCGATCGACGCGCCTCGTTCGATTGCTCGTTCGATCCGGCGCTCCTTATCGCGCCATGTCGCTGAAATCTGACCGTTATAACTCCTCTAATCAAGCACGTGCGTTGATCTTTATCGGTGGACCGCGCATCCATTTGATCGACGCGTGTCGATCGGTCGTCCACGAGATCCGGCGCTCCTTATCGCGCCACGTCACCTGCACATTAGATTTCAGTGTGGATTAGTCCCACACGGAGTTAATTATAGGAAACCGTCGGGTTTATAAGACCCGACAGTTTAATAAGATCAATTACCCCTTCCCTATAGGGAAGGCTGAAGGCCCCTTTATATTATATAGTAATAATAGATATATTATATATAAATGCCGTGTGGGCCCGCGTGGCGCTGCCACGTGGCCCGGAGTGCCACGTCGCATCCACGTGGCCCCGCGTGGTTAAATCCGCTTTTTGCATTTTTCTAAATTAATTTTAAATCATTTTAAATCGAAAATAAATCTGAAAATTCCGAAAAAAAGTCCTTAAAAATAGAAAATTCATAACTTTTAATATATAACTCCGAATTAATCCAAATTTCTTTCATTTGATCCAAAATTTAATTATCTATTATTCTAAAAAGTCAAATTTAATAAATAATAAGAGTTAAAATTATTATTTCAAAAATACATTCATTTATTAAGATTTTAAACTTTAGAAAATAAAATGAATGTTTTAAAAAAATGATTTCTCTTATTATTTTAGCTTTCAAAATAGTTATAATCTCAAGAAAAATATGGGCTATCAAATTATTAAACTCTAATTTATCAAAATTAACCCTAAATTAAAGTATTTTGAGATTATAATGACTTTTTAATAAAATAATAGAAAAATACATATAAGTAGGAAAACATGCATGGAAATGAAATCATTTATACTTTAATATGCATCAAAAATCATGTTTTATGATATAAATATAGCATGTTATCATATACAATTAATAAAGGTTGACCAATAAGGCTTTATTGGGTCTATAGAGTTATTAAGTAGTGAACTATATGGACCTAAAAGTTCACACACATAAGGTTTATAGATGTTGGTGGATATATACATAATTATGTGGGCTTTTATGAAAAAGCCACATACCAAATGTCTATAAATAGAGGGAAAACAATCACAAATCAAGGTGCCTAAGTAAGCCTTGTAAGAATTCTCTCCTTTCTTATCTTCCTCTTGTGATGGCGAGTGTTTCTAGAGAAGATCCAATGGTCAAGAAATTGTGTGGATATCGCTAGAGGCCGAACACTTGAATGGCTTGAAGATCTTCAAATGAATCATGTAAGTATGATTTTAATCTATACAAGATGATGATGGATATTATGTGGCCTATAAGCCAATCACTCTTTCATGTATCTCCTTTATGTTAATTGAAATGAAATTAATTTATTGTCATTCTTGTGTAATGTTTGCAATGAAGTCAATGAGAATATACAATGATGAAGAGAATTATGATGAGATCATACTACAAGGACGATAACATATAATCTTAACATGCAATTACATGATTATTAATACAAATTAAGACATAGAACATTCCATTTTATGCATGTTATCATACTTTGAGTGCATATCTATCATTTCATGCAATTTTAAGTTATAATATCAAAATGCACTATTTTAGGGATAATTATATATTTTTAAGAATATATTTGTAAATTAAATTTTTCTATCTATATTTGAGATTATAATTGGGTTTTAATGATAAATAATAAGAGAAAATACATTATATATACTCACATATTTTTCTAAGCTTTTAATTCTAAAGGAAATGAGTGTATTTTTGAAATAGAAATTTATTCTCTTATTATTTATTAAATTTAAATTTTTATAATGATAAATAATTTAATTTCTGATCCAATTAAACAAATTTGGATTACTTTGGAGTTGTATTTTAAAATATATGAATTTTCTAATTTTTAGGGATTTTTCTAAATTTTTTCTGAATTTTTTTGAATTGAAAATGAATTTATTTGATTTAAATTTATTAAAATAAGAATTTTATTTTTATGTGTTGACATGGAAGCTAACGTGGCGCGAGCAAAAAAATTACAGTACGTGGCGACATATGAGACCGCCACGTGTACATGTGCATGCGTGTGTGATTAAGGAGAAAGCATCGTGTTAAGGATTTTTGCTAACTCTTTAATTACACACACTTTATATACACGTGATTTCTCTTTTATTTTTGTCATGTGGGACTTTGTTTTGTTTTTGATTTATGCAGGTGACTTGGCATCGCGTGGAGCGTCTGATTGCGCAATTAAAACACGACTGTTGATTGTCACTTAAGGCGGTGGGTAAGTGTTGCATTCTTACTTGTCGGTGAATCATTTTTAAAATGATTTAATCACAGCCGTTGATCGGAGGAGTTATAATGGCTGAGATTAAAATTGAAAAAATTGCATCCGAAACGTAGATCAAGATCAAATGAATGGCTTTTCAGGCGTTATTTCTTCGCGCATGACATGGCAAGATCTCGGCAGTCCATCTTCGATCCAACAACCATGACTTAATCGTAATGATTTGCACTCCTGCATTTCCTCAGAGCCGTTGATCGAATATTAAATGCTCCATTGGACGGTTGCGCCCAAATTTACTATAAATTGAGATGTTCTTCGACATTATAAATCATTCTTGGATGTTTTTGAGTAATTGAACTGTCTAGAAACCACCATCCTTGAATATCTTGTTTCCAATCGCTTCTAGACTCATTTCCGCGTTAACGGAGTGTTGGAAGTGAGATTTTGTCGATAAAATAGGGAGAATTTGCCTCTTGAACGTCGATGATCGTCTTTAAAATCGCGGAATAAAAAGTCTTGAATTCGGCGATTAATTGGATCATTTCAATCATTATCTTGGGTTAGATTATGTGTTTTTCTCCTAATCTTTTGTCCTGTATTATTAAATTATAATTTAGAATCGTAGATTAGATTAATTTTCAATTTTATTTTGAATTTCTCTCTCTTCGCATTTGAGAATTTTTACATAATTCGCTTTTTGATTTCTCCGCCAATCTTGATCCAAATCGAGTGATATTTGATTTTGTGGATTTTTCTTTGAGTTCTCTTTTCATATCTATCAAGTCCTAATTTCTCACCTCAATTCATTGTTAGATTTGATCAAAATTTAAAAGATATCTCAAAATTCCCTTATTTCTTCGTGGATTCAACCCTTATTCACCATTGTGTTATTCAATTCTGGATTATTTCATTAAATTGGTGAGTTTGTTAATAATTTTGATACAAATTGGTGTGTATTCAATGACCACACTAATTTGGTTCATCAAAGGACACCAAATTATCCATAAAGAATAACACTATATGATTTGACTTGTATGATGAGTATGGCTGATCATGTAGCCATCGGTGTGGAGACACTAAGGACAGATAGTGGGTACTCTTTGGAGAAAGAGTTAACTGAATTGATCTGTATGAATCCCTTCTTGGTAATTATACCTAACTGTCAATCAGGTTGAATTATGTCACAATTGTGAATGTGGTCCTTTGACTTGAGACACCAAAGATATCTTGTGGATGGATGATTGTGTTTTGATTATGACATACGAATCCCTAGCCACGAGATCTATAAAACATCATATATTAGATACAACATGAAGTCCTCGGAGATGATTGCATGGTCAAGATGGGATCATTCGCCCTCGATATTTGAGGAGATTGACTCAAGGAATAAGAAACAATGAATTCGTTGGCCAAGGTAATAGAAATATTAGAGAAGGAGATTCTGATGATTTCCTACACGCATCAGTACTAACTTGAGTGACCAATTAGGGTTTGACAATTCATCATACCCTAAGTCATTCATAAGTCTTATGTGTATGAATAATTATACATGCATGGTAATAAATGATGGAAAGGTTTCATAAGGGAGTTCTTACATACTCCATATCTCCTAGAGTATGTGGTGTAGCTGGCACCCAATGGGCTGGCAACTCAACCTATCGATTGGGTTAAATCGATCCTTGATTAATTAATCTATATGTGAATGCGGATAATTAATTAAGGTTGAAAAATAAGGTGTTATTTAGTCTATATAGTTATTAATTAGATAGATATATGAACCTAGAGGGTCACACACATAAGGTCTATAGATGTTGGTAGATAGAGACATAATTATGAGGGTTTTTATAAAAAATCTACATACCAAATGTCTATAAATAGGGGGATAATGATCACAAATCAAGGTGCCAATGCAAGCCTTGTGAGAATTTTCTTCTTTTTTATCTTTCTCTCTTGGTAAAGAGCTTTGAAGAAGAGATTCAATCATTAAGTGATCATGTGGATACCGCTAGAGGCTATACACTTGAATAGATTCAAGGGAACCTTATAAGTATAGTTTCTCATACACACTAGATAGTAGGATCATCGATTATTGGTGTCTTAATATTTTGAATATCTGATTCAATATATTTCGTGAAATTCGATGCTTTGATCAAAATTTTGGAAACTTTATCTCCCTCAAAACCCAATAGATGATACAATCATCTCCTCTTGGTGCTTCTCTACGTAGAATTTTTTATTTGATTGTTTTCACTGTGTTCAATGTTTTCATCAAAGTTTTGGAAACCTTGTAAACTTCAAATCCCAACATAGAGAGAGCTTTTCCATAAAAGACTCATTAAGTGCACAAATGTTTTTATATAAAATTGATTATTTAAAGAAATAAACTATCAGCTTGCAATTGAGTGCTCCATAGAATGCCATGAGTGATGATTTGATTGATCTAAAAATTAAACAAAGGGCAATAACCTCTTTTATTTTATCTCTAAACTTTGAAATTTATTTTCTCCCAAAATACAACTCTTTTTTGAATCAAAATTTTCTTCATTGAATATAAAATTTAATCCTGTACTTGCTTAGCCATCATTCCTTAAAATCATGAAAGGAATTAAGGGTTAATTTAAAGAAAATTAAGTTTGATTCAAATTCCTTAAAATAGAATGGTTGACCCAACTTTGACTTCCCTAGTAAGTGGGGAGCACACATAAAACATAAGATGATCCATCTATAACATGAAACACATGAATGAATCCTTTTCTTCATGATAATCATTGATTACTCTAAGATGATGTGGGTAGCTATGACCAAGAAGAACTTAGATGCACTTGAAGCCTTCAAGTCAAAGTGCTAATGGAAGTTGAGAAGGAGAAACTTAGTCAAAGTGCTGATTGATTAGGCATGAGAGTTCAATTCCCATGAATTCAACAACTTTTATCCTCATGAAGTTACCAAGAGGTAGGTGACTAGCCTCTAAACTCATAAAAAAATGGGCTTGGACAAGAGGAGAAATCAAATTATAATGGACAAAGTGAGCATTATGCTCAAAAGCAAGGGACTTTTGCACGAGTTATGGGAAGAAGATTATAATATCGCTGTCTGCATCTTGAATTTGGAGGAAAAGATTCTAAAGGAAGCATGTGTTAGGTTCTGATGTCGATAAACTTTTGAAATTTTGATCAAAGCATTGAATGCAACAGGAAAAAATTGAATTGGATATTCAAAACACCAAGACAACAAGAACATATGATCCTATCATCTAGTATAAATGAGAAAACATACTTACATGGGTTTAGTATAGGAGTTCTTGAAGCTATTCAAGTTTCTAGCCTCTAGTGGTAACTACACGCTCTCCGGATAGTTGTATCTCCTCTTCAAAGCTCTTTACCAAGAGAGAAAGAGAAGAAATGAGAGAATTCTTACAAGGCTTGCATAGGTACCTTAAGTTGTGGTCGTTCTCCCTCCATTCATAGACATTTGGTATGAGATTTTTTCATAAAAACCCTCATAATTATGTCTATATCTACCAACATCCATAGACCTTGTGTGTGTGACTCTCTAGGTCCATATATCTTACTAGTAAATAACTCTAGAGACCAAATAACACCTTATTGGTCAACGTTAATTAATTATCTACATCCACATATAGATTAATTAATCAAGGATCTATTTTAACCCAATCGATAGGTTGAGTTGCCAACCCGTTAGGTGTCAAGCTATACCACGTATACTAGGAGATATGGAGTATGTAAGAACTCACTTATAGAACCTTCCCATCATCGATTACCATGTATGTATAATCCTTCATCCACATTGGACTCATGAATGACTTAGGGTATGGTCAACTGTTAAACCCTAATTGGTCACTCAAGTTAGTACTGATGCGTGTAGAAATCATCGGGAACTCCTTCGATATTTCTAATACCTTGGTTAAGGATTTCATCGCATCTCATTCCTTGAGTCAATATCCTCAAATACCAAGGGAAGATGATCCCATCTTGATCACATAATCATCTTCATGGACTTCATGTCATATCCAATATATGACATTTTAGATATCCCGTGGCTAGGGATTTGTAAGTTATAATCAAAACATGATCATCCATCCACAATATGTCCTTGGTGTCTCAAGTCAAAGGACCACATATACAACAATGACATGAATCAACTTGATTGACAGCTATGTATAATACCATTAAGGGATTCATACAAATCAATTCAATGAACTCTTTCTCCAAAGAGCACCCACTATCTATCATTAGCGTCTTCACATTGCTGGCTACAGGATCAGCCATACTCATCATATGAGTTGGATTAGATAGTATTATTCTTTCCAGATAATTTGATATCATTATCGAATATCCTACGAATAAGACTACTAATAACTATATTATGATCTCATCATAATTAATTTAGTCATTGTAAATGTTCACGGACTTCATTGTAAACATCACACAATAATGATAATGAATAAATTTCATTTCAATGAACATAAAAAAGATACATAAAAGTATGATTGACTTATTGGCCACATAATATCCATCAGCATGGACAAGCAACATGCCTTAAGTTGAATATTTGAGGATGTTTGGTTACTTGTTCATGTAAAGACCCTTGGGCTTGAGCATGAAGAAGCTAGAGAAAGCCCATGATCTTCTTAGGATATGAAAAAGTAAGAAAGTATATATAGATTATAATGCTATCTATGAAGGCATACATCTTTCATGAGATGTCATCTTATAAGGGAAAAACAAATGGAATCGGGTTAATGTCAAGGAAGAGAATAATCCATGTACTTTTAACTCATCTAGTTTTTCTGCTCCGATTGTTGACAAGGTCAACAAGATTGATGGGTTCAAAGGATGGACACTGATGTGGGTAAATTTGGGAGGACTGAAAGTCAATAATCAACTATGCATGATAGTTGTGAAAGAAGGTGCAAAAATGTTGGCCAAACTCATGGATAAAGTCACCAGGTCAATGATGATGATGAGGTGTGCTAATCTCTGAAGAAGAACCGAATACTTTTCGAGAAGCTCAGAAAGTAGTAGTGTCAAGAAAGGCCATGGAAGAACAAGAAGAAATAGAGAATAATGAAGTTTCTCATTTGGTTGGGTTCAGTGACAACGACTATGCTAGAGATTGTCATGATTAAAAGAGCAGTTCAGGGTGCACATTCTTTCTTGGTCAAAATATGGTGACATTGAGCTCTCATAAAGTAGAGGATCGTGACTCTCTCTTCATGTTAGGCAGAGTATAATGTTCTCACATGCCTCGCTTTGCCAAGGCAAGTGGTTGAACCAACCTGTCCAAGAATTGATGAAATTAGAACTCAAGTCGATACGTATCTTAGTTCATAAAATATTTGCCATTGAAGTCTCAAAGAATCCAGATTTTCATTAACTCTCAAAGCATATTTATGTGAAGTTCATCGTGCTATATCTTGGATGGAGGAGAAGAAGATAATTGTCGAGCAAGTTACATTGGAGGAGCAAGCATGGATATCACTTGGGAGAGTGAAGTTTGGTGAATTAAGGAGAAAGATTAGTGTTGGTGATATTGTTCAGACTTAAGGGATGATTCTTGGGACATCACCCTAATGGGCTCTAGACATGTGGCCGAATCAGTGGCCTGATTCAGCCTGAGAATTTTTCTCTCTCTCACTACTCTTTTTTTGATTTCCTTTTATTTAGGATCCCATGTGAGGACATGGTCTCACATTACGCATCTTTTGCTCCTATTTCTTGTAGCCCTTCTCTCTCTTCTCCCCTATAAATGTAGGCCATTTCTTGTTCCTGAATTAAGTAGTACAGCTTTCCATGTTTGTTTATCTCCTTTCCTTCTCACTATCTCTTGTGCAAGTGCTTCTAGGTGAGAAGCTACTGTGGATTCATGGATCCTTCATGGAGATGACATTAAAGATGCTGATGAGGGAGGATAAGTTGAGTTTATGTTGGGTTTCCATTTCTAAAATGATAACCAACTGTGAAAGTGATAGATCAATGAATCCTTTGTTCACCATTGCCATCTCAATCAAAACTAGCTACCTCTCTACTTGGATGTGCCACCAATTGACCACCAGATTGACAACCTTGCTATCCATCAATCTGAATGAACCATTCCTATATGTATCAATATCCATGTCAATGTTTAAATTCATAAATCATTACTAACCCACTCACATAGTGCATTTGAATGTTTGGCATCATGAAAACTTACATTAAATTTCCCCTGAAAATATAAAAAAAGAAACACCACATCTCTCACTGCATTATGAATTTATGACACTCATAATCACAATGCAAAGCATAAAATTTCATGAACTCATTCACCAAAAACTCCTTGTTCTAACAAGCAAAAAACTCGCTGATTCTTCCATCTTTTCGTACAAGTCCCGAGATCCAGCTAAAACAGTTCTAAAGCTCATTCTCCATGGGTGTGGAGTTCATTTCAATAAAGAAAACTCAAGCACCATCATCTTCCATCTTTTTACAATTTCTCCCTCTTTGGCTGTTTGAAATCATCCAAAAAGAATTCCATGATTGACCATTAAAGGAAAGACATCCTTAAACACAAGTCTCCACAATGAACAAGAAGAGGTTCGAAAGATCTGCCTTGTCCACTTTGTAGTCATGCTTTAGAATTGCTTTTCAAGATGCATAGGAAGATTTTTCATATGCTCCTCACGGTACCAAAAAAAAAAATTTGCAAATTTCGTTGAAAGACACATTTTCATTTGCACAGAGCAAACATTCAAGGTACTTCATGAAAGAGGCCATTGTTATTCTATGCCATCTGACTCTGCAAAAGTTCAACTTTCGACCACACTGACTTGTGATAAGACTCTTCTGAAGGTATGTATGATGAGAACCATGGAAATCATATTCTTGCTCAAAACAGTAATATTCTGCCCTTCAGTTTCAGTATGAAATTCAAGATTTATACAGTTTATAGAACAAGTCAAAATTGAATTATCATGAGTCAATGCATCACATAGACTTGGCTAATGGGAAGGTGAAAAGTCAAGTCATTTCTCTCTCTCTCTCTCTCTCTCCTCTTCTCTCATGAATTTCGTGGAAATTAGGCTGCCACTCTTTTTGTCTCATGCAACAGCTTCCGAAAAATAATTGGATTCATGGCCTATCCACCTAAGTAGTTTGGTAGGTGTGCGAACTAATCTAAGAGGGGGATTGAATTAGGTTAATCTAACAGGCCACTGCTGAACCCTTCACGATCCAAATCATCATCAATCAGTTAGACTTAATCTAGTAAAATTTCATCCAGGTATAGATTGTAGCAAGCATATGCTATCCTCCGATGAATTGGAAATCATTCACAAATCCAAGATTGACGTTCATGGTAGTCTTTTTCCCATCCTTTGACTCTTGCATTACTTTATTGAAGATTTTGAAGACAAGGGGTTCTTCTGAGCTGATATCAGTTATGTCAATCTGTCAATGGTTTTTGAATAACTTTTTCTTCAAAAACATGAATTTATGATTCCGGATATAATTTTGATCAAATTTCTGATATTTTTCCAATGAATGAAATGAGTGATAAATCATACTGTACCCATTTAATTACAATCTTTCCCTTTTTCTTCTCGCACTATGCTGGCAGCTGAAGGTTCACGTTGTTCTTCCAGCTGCAGGTTGAATCAATAATTATATAAATAACTGAAACATAGAAATAAAAAACTTGAAAAAAGGAATACCTTTGGAAATAGTAATAGAAGAAGTCAGCGTAAATTAGAGACTGCACCAGACCGGAAATCCAGGCTATATAACATTTACAAGAGATCCAATCAGTCGCAAAAAGAGTATGTAGATATATTAAAAACCTGAGGTATGCAGACAAAAAGTGTAGGAGAAATCAGAGATTTTCATACTTATCCAGTGAACATAGTGAGGCTCGGTGAAGTACCGGTAGATCCAGTTCACGATGTACAGAGATCGGTATGCACTGAGAAGTAAACAGTTAGCTGAAGGGGAGGGAGGGAGGAGCTACGTATAATAATGAGAGAGAGAGATACCCAAACCTATAAAAAGGTGGGGAAAGCGTATAAGTTAGGGAGAGGGGAGAGCGGAGAGATATATAAGGGGAAGGAGAAAAATGCATATTAAGAGCAACAGAGAAAAAGAGAGAAACATACATGGATTCATGTAAATGGATATTCACAAACAGATATGAGGAGAGATAAACTGATGTGACTCAGTAAGAGATACCTTTGATATTTGATTGTTACTATTATTTTGTAGACACTGTGAATACATCATCGATATGTTTTCAATGATATATTGTGTCATCACCTGGCTGTAGATATGTTGTCAAATATATATCGATGATATTTAGCATTAATCAACACTAATTGGTCAACACTACATATCATAAAACCTAATCAAAATCTCTCTCTGGGTATTCCATCTTGCTGCTCTTTTTCCTCCCCTCATTCCAGCTCCAGGCTCCCCCAGTAACTGGAGCCTCTACCAGTTCGTTCCATCAAAGGGGCAAGATAGGAGCAGTTTTGATCTTCAGATGGCTTCAGAAAGTTACCATTAGTTTTCTTTATTGCACGAGATTCATAGAGTTTCTGATCTGCAGTAAATTTGATATCTGCATTAAAAATCTAACCGAATCAGCAGATGACATCTGCAGCTTGTACATTAAACAACTGCATTGAAATTTCTGCAATATCTAAAACGCATTATTAGGAGTCTGTGGTGGATTGGTTGGCACACAGGCGGAATAAGAGCCGGTGACAACTGTGGGACACTAATCCGCTGTCGGAATAGGAGCTTTTGGCGCATCAACAATTTCCAGGCGGTTGATTTTGACGACTCAAAAATCGTCAGTATCAATGTTGATATTGATATCTCAACATCGACATTGATTTTAAAGATTCATCTGGGGCTAGAGAGGAATAAATACTCCTAATGTTAGGATTTGGGGGAATATCTATCAATTGACTGATTTCCTTTCTCTTTCAACTACAGCGGAATAAATAGATAAGGAGGAGAAATAGATAGATGAAGGGGGAGACAGATAAATAAATGAGATAAGGAGAGAAAAGATGCATCAATAGATGAAAAGAGAGAAAATACGTAAATTGATATAAAGAGAGGGGAGAAGATAGAATAAGAGAGAGAGCGCTTACCCTAGAAGAAAAACATACTGCCCAGTCAAATTATCAATATTTCTTGTCCTCTGCAGCAGCACCAGTTGAGGAAGTATAGCCACGGCCTCCAAATATAAGGAGAATGCCCACAACACCTGTTTCACTCGATCAAGTTCATTTCCCCTCAATTAATAATATTTTACACATTATCCAAACTTTTCATAAACATAGAAAATTAAGTCTTACCTGCTTGACAGCGAATCGATCATTAATCAGAAGGGCAAGAAGAAAGCAGATTAAAACGAGGAAAAGATGGCGAAAAGTGTCTTGGTCTCTGTCATATGATCGGTGGACAACCCGGTGCCTCCTCATGTACCAGATGATAGAGAAAGTGCTCCCCAAGAAGATCATCTTCATTATTGTATTGTACACGGAGATGAAGCTAGTGAATAGATCAATATACCGAGCACAAAATACAATTGCATAGAGCTCCTGCGTCTTCAATGAGACCCCTTCGTTGAAAAAAGGGAGGGAATCAGGATGAGAACGCGTGATTCGAAAACAAAGAAAGACTCTGGTTTGAGGTAAATTTGGTGCCTATCGGCTGAAAACATGAATTCCGAGTCAGATTCAGCAAATATAAGTGAGAACCTATCCTTTTCATCGTTACATGAAGGGAGAACATTTTACTCTGAATGCCGAGAAACGCTCATTTCACCCTTTTCCACCATTCCGAAAAAATGTCCGCCCATTAAAATGCTCGGGCTACAAAGAAATTGGGAATACTACAGAAATGCTCTCGCGAAATGATTTCGTTCCCTCAGTATCACTATAGATTCTCTAAAAAAAGCGCCAAAAAGGAGCGAGAAAAAGTAGGAGGACTTCATACCAGCACACGACTTGATAGTGTGGATCTTCAACAGCAGTACGATGACGCTCATCAGATGCGTCATGTCTCCGGCTAATCTGAATATATTCATTTTCGGCTGATCTGAATAATTGATAGCGTGGACGGGGAGCTCTCAGATCTCTGGCAGCAAGGAAAGGGACTCAAATGGCCTCAAATCACGACTCCCTTTCGCTTTTCCACAAAGGTTAGCCGAAAATGCCGAACTCACCGCGCTGGCCGGGGAGAGAGATCGCTACTGCCGTTTAGATACCGCCGACATGGCGTGACGGCAAATGAAAGGTCTAGCAGCTTTAATTAAACATACGAATACTATATTATATTAAAAGTTTTCCCTGTAATTCCAATAATGGGAAAATCAATAATAATTATTGAATTTTCATTTAATAAGTTGTGCTGCCTTACACCTCACTTTTTGAGAGAATTTCAAAATTTATTGGATCCATTCAATTTATAATAATAAAATAATAACTATATCTTTTCTGATTTTTTAACATGGTCGAGAATTACTGGATTGCTACCGATCAGTATATGTCGAGGATCTCGAGGATGAAGCCGTTACAGAGAGGACAGCTCCCACGACTGACCCAGAGCTCGCGAGAGCACAGCCGGCAGAAGGTGTGGCCGCAAGGAATGAACGCCGCTCCCTTTCGCCTCACTACACACACGCAACAATTCACATATGTTTCCCCGCCATCCGAATCCTCCACGTCGGCGTGTTCTCGATCGTCTTCTCCCGCGAGTAAAGACGAGGCCGGGACTCCGGATCGAGCTCCCTGGTTGATGTCCGTCTGCTCCAGCAGCGCCATCAACGACATTGTGATCTGCTGCGGAGGAGGGTTCTCGGATTGGTTGATTTGAGGTGGAGCATCGGCCGGAGAGCTGGATCGCCTTTTCCGGAGACGGTCTTTGAAGCCTCTCCAGTTGATCCTGTTATTGCCGTTACCGCTGGCGACGGCGTGATCTGATTGGTCCTCGTCGCGGATCATGTCGAGAAGCGTTTTGCCGCTGGATCCAAACGAGTGGTTGCGAATCTGAGGCGCTTCCATCCTCCGTGGTGAAGGAACGGAATTACGCGAAATCTGCATGGAAGAACATACGACAAATGGGACATCCATCATGAGAATTCTAAAAAGAGAGGAAAAAACTGAGGATGATCTCACCGGATGGAATTCGAAAGTTGATGGAGTTCTTCCTCTCCGCCAATCCTTATAGACCTCTGCAACAGATGGAGGAGCCGGATGGGGAGAGGGAGGGAAGAAGAAAGTTCCCTCCCCTTCAGAAATGAGCAATTTCTAAAAATAAAGAGCCTTGCCCGGTGGCGGGGAAATACCAAAGGAATCATTACTATTTTTGGCGGGTTCTTGGCGGCTAATCCTGGCGGAAAGGACATCGTCAGATGACCGGAAATAGCCGGGAAAAATGATGGGTACGGATGGCATCAATTTACGCAATATTAATTAATTATAAGGCTTATTATAATTTTTAATTATTTCATATTTATCGAATTTCCAGGATTTAATAAAAGCAAAAGGGAAGAGTGATCCCCAACATTAATTGGGTGAAATCATCCGCAGTTAACCGGAAAAACTTGCTATTGCCCTAAGTAGCCTACAAAGATCCCCAAGAACCAATTTAAGAGCTGTAGAGGCTATAAAAGTTGAAGACTCAAGAAAAAGATTTTCTTTGTCGGTTTAGAAACAACATAGTCACTACATAACTCCTCAACTTTGTCCCACTTGAGCAATTCCAACACCAATTCATGAGAAGCTAATAACCCTAGTGAGATAAAGTTTAAATGTCCATACCTCTTGAGCCATGTCCATGTAGAATCTTCTCCAGCATACAAACATCTTTCTTTTATCTCTTGATTCAATAGATATGACCTTCTTGAGCTCCTCTAAAGTCTAGTCAATAGTCTGTGGTGGCGTACGACCCCCGTCGCCACCAAGGCATGACACCACGGCGCCGGAGGAGCCGACACCCGCGCGTGTCCAGCCCCCTTGATAGGCAAAGACGAAAGATGCTGACTTCCGCTAAACTGCGTAAGGAGCTCATCTCGCCACGGTACGTCACACTCCGGGCTCGCACGCGCGTGAACCTATGTGCCTTATTTTGTTATTATGGATTTCCTTAGCTCGCATGTGTTTAAGCGGGCCTTTGCTTATTTTCCTCTACCCCTTTTAGGCTTCGGGTGGGTTCCTCCCTTTTCGGGATCCTACTCGTAAAGCCCTTCTTCTTTGTGCACCTTACTTTCTATGAGCATGTTTAGGCTTTTGGGTTGTGGGCCTCAAGTGGGCACTTTACCCTCTCAGCCCATTATGGGCTCTATAAGAGAGGAAGGAGACCTACCGCCGCCTCCGCCGCTGCACTTGCCACCAAGGCTGCCGCCTCCCCTTGCCCCGATAACGTGATACCACCATCGCCGCCGCCGCTCATGCGTCGCCGATGCCCTTGAGCCGCCGCCGCTGCCGCTGCCCTCGAGCCGCCGCCCTGTGCCGCCACCGCTGCCCCTCCCCTGCATCGCCCAACCTCTCTCTGACCGACCTCTTCCCCCTCCCCTTCCCTGTCCGCGTTCAACGCCTAGCCTCCCTGCCAGGGCCCGCACCACTCCCCAGTTCCCCGTGCATTCCTCCCCAAGCGATTCCCCGTCTCTCAGGCTCATCTCCCCTCCTCCGCCGTCGACCACTTCCGCTTCCCCCGTCCAGGCCTTTCCTCGTCTACCCATCGCTCTCTCTCTCTATCCATTCCCGCCCCGCCTCAATTCCGACGTTCATCGTCAACCCCTCCAATTCTTGTCCGCACCCATCGCATCATCCCCACGAATTCCCTCTTTCGCACTAACGATTCCCCCTCCGTCCGCATTCCCGCTCGCCCCATTTCCCCATGACCAACCATTCTCTCTGTGTCGTATTCCCCTCCTCCCAAATTCTTGTTGCTGCGAACGCTGATTTCGAACCTCGGATTCCTCTCTCCATTCGCGGAATTTGGGTGTCACTCACCCTATTTCATCTCCCGTCTCAGCCGAATTCACCCATGTGGTCAACGAAATTCCTATCTTGTCAAAGCCAAAATCCCCACCTCCGCGTGTTATTAATTCAGTTTTTATATGAGTTAATATTCTGAGATATCTGAAAGATTAGTAACCTTATCTATGAACCTGATTTGAAGATGAATTGGTCCAGGTATGGTTGGAGCAGCACCTCGGTGGAATGATTGCAGAAGCTACTGGTGGAAGATGAGAGCTGCTTGAAGTCTTCTGTTGATGTGGAGCTTCAGGTCTTCCTGGAACTTCTATCCATAGAGAGAAGATCCGCGTCGATGGGAATTGGTGAAGACGAGAGCTCAAGATGGAAAGATGGAGACAGGGTAAAGAAAATGGGGTTGAATACATCGGCCCCCAAAACCGCAACCTCGAGTACCTTTATACAGCTTCTGACTTCTAACTAACTTTGTCTTGAATTACTAACCCACCCCTCACCGTAATAGCAATGTGCGCTCGGGTTTATTTAACTATTCCTTGCTTTGACATCTCCCCTCAAGCTAAATATGGAGATTTTCCAGCTTTTAGCTTGCTTAAGAAACTTGTTAAATGTGGTTTAGTCAACCCTTTAGTAAAACATATCTCGCATAGTTACATTCTGATGGTATATATGGGGTGCATAATGTACCTTCTTCTATTCTCTCCTTAATAAAATTCCCTGTCCATATCTATGTGTTTTGTTAATTCATGCTGAATTGGGTCATGTATCATACCGATTGCTGACTTATTATCACTCATTAACATTATAGGTAGTATAAGTTCAATATGTAATTCTTTAAATAAATTTTTTTATCCATAATGCTTCCTTAACCCCCGTTTCAATGGCTATGATCTCGCATTCTGCACTGGAGAGGGATACATATTTTTTTGTTTCTTACTCTTTCCATGATACCAAATTCCCTCCTAGAAAGGTACACATTCCAGTGATTGACTTCCTATCTATTCTAGAATTTGCGAAATCTGCATCAGCATATACTTCAAGAGTTAACTTCTCCCTTTTTATAAACTTAATTCCGTATCCTATTGTTCCTTTTAAGTATCTTAGTACTCGATGTGCAAGTTGTAAAATGATTTATTCTTGGATCATGCATGAATTTACTTTAATATGTTTACAGTAATATGCAATATCTGGTCTTGTAGTAGATAAGTAAATTAATTTACCTACTAATCGTTGATAATTCTCTTGATCAGCTCTTTTTCTTCTCTTCATCTAATAAAATTCTAAAGTTAGGGTCTATTGGTGTACTAATTGGTTTGCAATCTAGAAAGCCAGTTTCGTTAGTATATTTAAAATATATCTTTGTTTGGGATATGAAAATATTCTTTTTCGGAATAAGATATTTCCATCCCTAAAAACTTCCAAGTATGTCTAAATACTTCATATCAAACACCTTAAAAACTTTTCTTTTCAACGTTATTATTTCTTGAGTGTCGTTTCCTGTTACTATTATATCATCTACATATACAAGGACTAGAGTAATTTTACATTGTCCCTATTATATTTAAAGAATAAAGTATGATCTTGATTGCATTGACTATACCCGAAAGATTTTCATTACTTTTTGTAAATTTCCCAAACCATGCTCTAGGTGATTGTTTTAGTCCATAAATGGTTTTCGTAATTTACATACTTTATTACTCAAGTGAGTTTTGTACCCTGGAGGAAGATCCATATATATTTCTTCTTCAAGATCACCATGTAAAAATGCATTTTTTACATCATATTGATATAAATTCCAATTTTTACATGCAGCTAATGAAATTAAGATTCTAACAGTAGTCATTTTTGCTACTGGTGAAAAAGTTTCCATGTAATCAATTCCATATACTTGTGTATATCCCTTAGCAACTAATCTTGCCTTAAACCTATCGATATTACCGTCTGGTTTGTATTTTATATTAAATAACCATTTACATCCTACTCTTTTCTTATTATTTGGAACATTTACAATTTCCCATGTATTATTTTTCTCAAGAGCATAAATTTCTTCATCCATAGCAGATTTCCATCTTTCATCCATACTTGCTTCTTCTATGTTCTTTGGAATTTTAATATCTGATAAGTTTGCAACATACACTTTAGGAATTGGAATACTACATACGGTTACATACTCTTCTATTGGATATAATTTTTTAGGAATTTTTAATCTTTTACTTTTTCTTATTGATATGGAATCATTATTTTCATCAATCTTTTCTATATCAGGGCTCACTTCTTTATCATTTATATCATTGACTTGTGTCTCAATATTAGGTTCAGCTGATATAGTTTCATCATTTATATTTATGGTCAGATTTCTTTCCTCACTTGAGAATTGTATTTCTTCTTCAGGTATATCTTCTCTTATTGATATGATTTGATCATTGTGATTTGATGAGTAGTACATTACATTCTCATGAAATGTTACATCTTTAGAAATGAAAATCTGCTTCGGTGAATAACACTTATACCCCTTTTTGGTATTTGAATATCCAAACAGAAAAATACACTTAATAGCTTTAGAATCAAATTTACTTTCAGGGTTATTATTATGCTACAAAAACATACACAACCAAATACTCTCAATATTAAGTTATTCTTAAGAGTAACATTTGGGAAAAAACTTTGTAATTTTGTTAATGGAGACTCATTTCCACATACATGAGTTGGAAGTTGATTTATTAGTTGAGTAGACGTAAGTACTGCCTCACTCCATAGCCAGATGGGTACTTTACTATCTATTAATAAAGCTCTTGTTTTTCAGAAATGTGGCCTATCTTCCTTTCAGATATTCCATTCTGTTGTGGTGTGTATACACAAGATGTTTCATGAACTATTCCTTCACCCTTAAAGAAATCATTAATTACATGGTTATCATAATCTCTGGCATTATCAGTTCTAAACCCTTTAATCTTAGTCTCAAATTGCTGATGTATATATTTACAAAAATAAGGAATGATGTGTGAAACTTCAGACTTATTTCTCATAAGGAACACCCAAGTAAACCGGGAGCAATCGTCAATTAACACAATGAACCACCTATGGCCATGAATTGATTCTTCTTGAATAGGACCCCACACATCACTATGTATTAATTGGAATGGATAACTCTTCCTGGATTGTGATGATGGATATGTTGTTTTTTTATGTTTTGAGTACTCACATACTTCACATAGAGGAAGAGGGTAAGGTGTTTTTATAGACGGAAACAAAGTCTTCAACACTTGGATAGAAGGATGTCCAAAACGCTTATGAAGAATATCATAGTTTGATAGTTGATATTGATTACCTTTATTCGGTTGAGAAGCTTCTACCAATGCTGCTTTGCTGCTCTCTTGTAGTTGATAAAGGCCTTTGACCACCTTAGCCGAGTCCAATCTTCCGGCTTGATGACTTGTTGATCAAGAATGCAGTCATCATCAAACAATATTGAATAGTTAGGCAATTTAGCTATCTTTTGACTGAGACTAAATTTATGCATAGTTTAGGTATATGAAGTACTTCATCTATAGTATTTAGTATGTCAATATTAACCTTTCCAACACCAGCCACTAGTCAACATTGACCCATCGGCGATCTTGTACCTTTCGATCACTAGGACATGGATTATACTTTGTAAAATGTTTTGAATTGAATGTCATGTGATCTGTGGCACCCCGAGTCCAAGATCCATGAATTACGTAAGTCATTGAATGCTTTAGATGTATGTTTCGATTGAAGACACTTACCAATATTTGCCACTGATGTTGCTCCTCGGTGTAGGTGATGAAGATGGAGCAGATGATCCTTGATTCCGTATTGAATGACACTCTTTTATTCGTTCAAGTTCGGACGATTATAATTCAGCCTGTCGAGTCAATTGATGAAGATCTGAGCGAGATGCTTTGAGTATTCTCTTGGTCAGCTTCTTCATAGGTGACAAAACTTTTCCCAAGATTCTTAGGTCTACCATGAATATCCCAGCACGTCTCCTTGGTATGTCTCTTTTTCTTACAATGAGTACACCATAGGGAATCCTTAGGATCAGGAGTTTGTGACTTCCATGTCCTCTTTTGGGGCAGATAAGATTGAGGTTTTTTCTCTTGAGATTGCCCAATAAATGCAGAATTTGATGATATGTCAGGAACTTTATGGGATTTTATTTTGTAATTTCAATCAACTTTCTTCATGAATAGCTAATGTAATTGCATCCTCTAAAGGGACTTTAGTAGGTCTGTTGAAAATTTGTCCCTTAAATGCTTCAAAAACTGAATTTAAACCAAGTAGAAATAGGTACACTCTATCTCTTAGGATATATTCCCTATCAATCGAGTTGGGAGTAGGAGGTCTATAGTGATCTAATTCTTTCCAAATAGCCACTAATTCATTGGCATATACTAACACTGACCTCTGTCCCTGTTTGATACCATATGTAGATGAAACTAATTCATAGATCTTAGATTCATCTTCCTTCTTGGAATGTCTCTTATGAGCTGCCTCCCAAATCAACTTACATGAGGGTTCAAACTTAAGTAAATCAGCAATATCCGGGATCATTGAGTCTAACAACCATCCATGTAATATAGTCTCACTTCCAATCCACTTCATATAGTTAGGATTTTCGATCTTTGGACTATCCTCTGTAAGATGATTCATGAGATTTCTAGCTGTGAGTTGTCTTGTAATGTAACTGCTCCATTGAAACAGGTTATGTCCTGTGAATAGTTCCCTTTCTGGAACCTTTGTTAAGGTATTTAACCATTTTTGATCATATTTGAGAGTATCATTCACAGTCAGTTTATTCTGATCTGTGATCAAGCCTTGATCAGATGATCTTGGGGAATCAGTGTGTGACATCTTCTGATTTCCTCCTTTGATTCTTTCTTGATCAGGATAATCTTCTCTTTCTGTCTTTTCTTTGATAATCACACTAGTTTTCCAGCTTTGATTTTATTCAACTCTGAAATAATCAATTAAAGAATCGTATCAATTACTTGATGATTCATTTTTAATCACACTGCTGCAAATAAAGAACCTACATTAACTCCTTTTGAGCAAACCTTGCTCTGATACCATGTTATTAATTCAGTTTTTATATGAGTTAATATTCTGAGATATCTGAAAGATTAGTAACCTTATCTATGAACCTGATTTGAAGATGAATTGGTCCAGGTATGGTTGGAGCAGCACCTCGGTGGAATGATTGCAGAAGCTACTGGTGGAAGATGAGAGCTGCTTGAAGTCTTCTGTTGATGTGGAGCTTCAGGTCTTCCTGGAACTTCTATCCACAGAGAGAAGATCCGCGTCGATGGGAATTGGTGAAGACAGAGAGCTCAAGATGGAAAGATGGAGACAGGAAAAGAAAATGGGGTTGAATACATCGGCCCCCAAAACCGCAACCTCAGTACCTTTATACAGTTTGCGAAATTTGCTTCGTCACTCCCGAAAATTCAAGTCGATGCCAATTCCTTCGCCCTCCATTCTCATCCCGATCGCTTGCCGAATTCGCATTGTTGCTCCCCGCCCATTTCCGAATTCAGTTTGCCATCTCCCTGCTGTCCTTATTCCTTCCCTACCCCGTCTCTGGATGACATCATCCTCTACCCTCCTCAAATTCCTCACCGACTCGCGAGTTCATCCTGACACTCGTCCTGAGCTCCCGATTCGCGACCCCAACCCGAATTCCAATTCCGACTTCCCGTTCGGATAATCCTCCACCGGTCTCCCATTGCTGCTCAGCTGATTCCTTTCCATTGACTCCTGACAATCGCTCCCCTCACCCTCCTATCAAATTCCCTCCCGCACGCCGCGCGAATCCACGAATTGTGGGCAGAAGATTCGTTTCACTAGGTAACGCCGCAACCTGTCAGACTACCTCGCCTCCGGCCGTGTCCCGTGGTCGCGCCTACCGCGCCTGCGCCAGGGTTGATCACGGTCCACGACGACGTCAGCCACGACCACGCCCGAAGTTCTTGCCTGCAACCTGCTCCGTTCGAGCCTGCTCCTCAGGCCGAGTTGCTCCCGCTCTTCTTTCCCGCACCGATTCCGCACCAGGGGTTGGATCTCCGGCCCGCACCTGTGGACGCTCTGCTTCAACACCGTGCGCCTTTCCCTCCCCCCTTTTTGCACCTGCATCTCTCTCCTGTATCCCGATCCGTGCTCGAGCTGCACACAGACCTGCATTCCTGGCTCGCCCAGTGCTTGGAACACGCCCGCACCCACCGTCCGCGCCCGTGTCCCCTTCCTGCGTGATTGGCCTATTCTCGGCTTGTCTAACGCCTGCCCGGGCCGCACTCCTTCTCTTGGTCGCTACCCGCTCACCAGAGAGATCCTTCCCGCGTCGAGGGTCCCACAGTGTCCACGACGTTGCCACCCAGCCCGCTTCTACTGATCGCCCGTGCCACATTTGAACGACCTTCATTATCACGACCGACCGGGCTCGCGTCTCGTAGGTTAGGCACGCATCCTCTCTTCTTGCTTTGAAGTACTATATTTCTTTCAGTATCTCTCGCATCTGCTTCCAC
>CM044109.1:6854156-6905188 GCA_024174645.1 Lemna minuta
AAACATCTTCTCTCATATATTTATATGATTTTTATTGATTATATATCACTATCTCTTCTTTGAAACCCTAATCAAACCTAAGTTTGACCAAGTCAACTTTGCGATCAAAGTCAACGTGTTCTGAGTGGATCGACCTGATATTTACACTATACTTGATTTTATATCTTTGTTGTTGTGAGTTCAGAATTATAAATTTTGTTTGACCGACATTTATGTGTTTTAACGACCGCATAAAACGCTTCGTCACTCTCTAAGAAAGAGGCCAAAGCACGACTTATACGATGGGTGATGCTCCTTCAAGAATTCTACTTGGAGATCAAAGACAAGAAGGGGATCGAAAACTCAGTGGCAGACCATCTTTTTTATATCTTCACATACCGAGAGAAGGAGACATCGGTGACATATTCCCTAACGAGCATCTCCTTGCCATCTCGAGCCACGCTTCCTGGTATGCACACATCGTGAACTTCATCGTGACTGGATCGATCCCGAAGCACTGGAATCGTCATAAAAAAGATAAGTACTACTTTTGGGAAGAACCACATCTATTCCACCTTGGATACGATCCGATCATCTGACGATGCATACGGGAGGAGGAGCAAGGAGACATCTTGGCGATGTGTCACTCATTGACGTGCAGAGGACATTTCGCGGCACACAAGACCACATATAAGATCTTGTAGAGTGGCGTATACTAGCCCACTATCTTCAAGGACGCCCACCATTTTTATACGGAATGCCTACAATGTCAAGCAGATGATAAAAGCATAAAAATCATTTATAAACACCTAAGAATTCCTTTATTTAGCTCAAGTAACTCATGAACATATCATCAGATTCACTATTTTACGAGTTAATAATTTTATGTCATGAGTACATCCAGAAGAACTTTGGTACATGAATCTTTGTCTTCTTGATTTTAGGAACCTACAAGCAAGAGAAAGGAAGCAAGATCATTTGAAAGAGGTATTTATAAGACTAATGGGCTGTCCAAGGCATTTCTATTGGAGCCCAGTCAAAGAAGAATAAGTTTCTCTCTCTTTGGAGGGGTTCAAAAGGTGGATCGTATCCATCGGGGGAGCTCTCTCTCTTTTTCAAGGGTTTTTTTTTCTGTCTTTCAAAATTCTGCTCTTCGTTGATCTTCATCGAGGGGAGAATGTAGTGGAAATTTTCACTGTGGTTAAGTTTATTCCTTGTTCTTCTGGCATTATCCCTCTCTAAAATATTTTTCCCTTTGTAACTCATTTCCGATCTTTCTCTGTGTCGTTTCCAGATTTCTTTCTTGATTTCTAACCTCTCTCGCATTTTGCTCCCTCGGTATTCTTGTATTCTTCTGAAATTTTCTCCCTCCCCGATTTCCATCTCTACATCTTCTATTCTATTCTCGCTCTTGTAATCTGATTCCTCTCTCGAACTCCCTCTCATTTTCTTCTCTTCATTCTCCTTAGTTCTCTCCTTACCTCCCTAATTTATTTCTCTTTCCCAGTCGCACCATTTCTCGCTCAACACCTCCCGCTCTCTCTAACGTTTTCTTTTACCTGCTCTCTTCGTCCTCATCTCGTCTTCTGATCTCACCCCCTCTAAAACACTGTCCCTCTCTAAAAGTTCTTCCTTCACTGCTCCCTCTGTTCCGACTCCTCTCTTACCCATCCTAATGTGTTCTACATTATTCTCCATCACCATCGATCGTGCTCTCTCAATTTCTCCCTCTTCGCCATTTTCTTTCATCCATTTTTTCTGACGTTTCTCTTTCTCTATCTCATCATCCCCAAATTTCTCTCACTCTCGCGGAAATTTTTCTTCCGTGATTTCGCTCTTTTCCGCGGAAACTCCGCTTTTCTGTTGGGCAAAAGCTCGTGGTAACCCGTCGAATTTTGTTGCAACGGATGAACGAGTGTGCGGAGTAGAGGGAGGGATCGAGAGAGAGGATTAAAACAAAACAACCACGCTTGATCTATATCGGAGAAACTTCCGCTCTACAGGATACATTTCATCGAACAGGTTGGATGATTATATAGTTCACTCAACCAATCAAAAGAGGAGAGGGAGCGAGGCGTTTCCAACGTCCATTGCAGAACGCTCCCATCACTCCTGACGTGTCACCCTCGTGGCCGTCATAACCCTCCGGATCGGACGGTCATGATTAGAGGTGTAACTACCTGTAAAAAAGAAATAGAAAATAAGGTGTTTGTGAAAACGTCGCGAGGTCGCTGACGCTCCCGTAACTGCTTCTGCTGAACTGGAGTATCCCCATCAATCTCCTCCATGCTCAAGCTCCTCTATAGGAGTGCTACGGATGCCGATCCGATCACGCATCTCCAGGAACTTCGCCTTTCCGAGAGCTTTAGTAAAAACATTGGCCAATTGATCTTCCGATCGAACAAACTCAATCTCGATTTTCTTGTCTTCGACACACTGCTGCACGAAGTGATAGCGGGTGTCGATGTGCTTTGTCCGGTTATGATGGACTGGATTTTTGCTTAAAGTGATCGCAAATTGGTTGTCTACCAATAGCTTTGCCTTCATCGCTTCATTTCTCATTAATTCGCCAAGTAGTCGGCTCATCCAAACATCTTGACATGTGGCCGACGTTGCCGCAATATACTCGGCTTCACACGATGATAGAGCTACTATGCTCTGCTTCTGGGAGGACCAACTTACCGCCATCCCACCAAGGAAGAAGATGTGCCCCGAAGTGCTCTTCCGATCGTTGCAATCTCCTGCGAAATCTTTGTCACTGTATCCAAGTAGCTATTCCCTCAAATCTCCCTTCTTGTAGAATAGGCCATAGTCTTCTGTCCCTTTTAGGTACCGCAATACACGCTTCACCCCGTTGTAATGCTCTTGAGTAGGACATTCCATATGTCGACTGAAGATGCCTACCGCAAATAGAAGGTCCGGCCAGGTATGTGTTAAGTACCTCAGGCTGCTGATTAGGCTGCGATAAATGGTGGAGTTGACCGTGGTCTTGCCTTCTTCATAGGTGAATTGCGCTCGAGCTTCAAGTGGAGTGCTGACCGAATTGCACTCCCAAGCTTGACATGCTGTAGGATTTTCTGTGCATACGCCATTTGGGACAGAAATATAAAATCCTTACCTTGCTTTACTTCAATTCCGAGGTAAGAACTAAGTGAGCCTAAGTTGCTCATATCAAATGCTCGTGCCATTTCTGCCTTGAAGTCTTTGATGACAGCAAGACTTGAACCTGTGACGATCAGATCGTCAACATAAACACCTACAATTAAGATGGCATCAATAGATCGTTTAAAATAGAGTGACTGCTCATAGGCACTCTTGATGAACCCGAGTGAGAGCAAACATGAATGGAGCTTGAAATACCAAGCTCTTGGGCCCTGCTTCAATCCATAGAGGGCTTTCTTGAGTCGTAGAACATACCCTTCCTTCCCTTTGACCAAGAAGCCCTCCGGTTGCTTCACATAAATGACTTCATTAATCTCCCCATTGAGAAATGCAGACTTGACATCAAGATGATGGATCTGCCAATCCTTCAATGCTACCAAGGCTATCAGTAGTCGAATTGTCTAAAATCGGACCACTGGAGCATAGATCTCATCATAGTCCACCCCTTTCCTTTGTGAGTATCCCTTCACCACTAACCGGGCTTTGTATTTGATGATGACTCCTTGTGGACTCTTCTTCAATTTGAAGATCCACTTCAAACCGATTGGTCTGCAATTTGGTGGGGGAATCTCCAATTCCCATGTGTCATTCCTATCAATTGCCGGCATTTCCTCCCTCATAGCCTTCATCCAAACCTCTTCACTGGCTGCCTCTATATAGGAGATCGGCTCTTCACCTGAGAGGAGATGAACTTCCTCCACTTGGGTAACTGGGGAAGTCTCAGAATACAAGTCAGTCAAGGACCTGAATCTTGGAGATTCCATTTCTCCAGAGATGTTAGATGGAGAGGTTGCTTCGGTTGAGCCCTCCTCTTCATCATCTGAGGACTCAACTTGATCTTCAATGCCCTTTCTGATTCTTCAAAGATAATGTCTCGGCTGATGACTACCTTGAGGTTGACCGGGTCAAGACAGCGATATGTCTTTGATCCAAGTTCAAAACCAATGAAAATCATGGGCATACTTCTGTCTTCAAGCTTGCTTGGATGCTTCCTTGTGTCTTTCACATGAGCAATACAACCAAAAATCCTCATGTGATCAACCGAGGGTCTCCTCCAGTCCATTTCTCATGAGGAGTTTGACCCTTCAAACTCTTGGTAAGTGACCTATTTAGGATGTATATAGCCGTACTGACTGCTTCTCCCCACAATTCTCTTGGTAGGTCCTTGGCTTTCAACATAGCCCGTACCATAGACATGACAGTCCTGTTCTTCCTCTCCGCCACCCCATTTTGCTGAGGTGAGTAGGTGACGAGACGAGACCGCGAGGTCGTCGATTTCACACGGTCTCGTGTCAAAAATTAATCCGAACTTACCAATTTGGGGAATTAAGAGAGAATTGAGGGGTATAATGGTAAATAAGGGTCGAATCCACAGGGAATTTAGGTATTTTTGAGATATCTTTTGGAGTTTGGTCAAATTGGACGATGAATTGAGGTGAGAAATTAGGGAAAATGGTGTTTTTAGAAAGATAACTAAAAGATCTATCAGTGGAATCAAAAATCGCTCGATTTGGATTAGTAATCACGGAGAAATCAAAGATTGAAGTGGGATGAAATTTTTGGAATCGCGAAGAACACAAATTGAAATTAAAATGAAATTAAACTTAAATTGAAATCCTAATCCTAAAATTGACGATACATGACGATAGATAAGAGGATAAACTTGTTTTCTAACCTGAGATAACGATCAAATCGATCCAATTGATAGCCGGATTGATAGCTATTCATTCCGCGAATTCAATCGTGAACATCGATGTTCAAGAGACAAATTCTCCTCGCACGATCGTTGAAATCTCTCTTATAAACACTCCGTGGATACGATTTCGAGTCTAGAAGAGATTAAAAGAGAGAGATTCAAGGGAGAATTGGTTTAGATGCGTCGATTAGATCAAATCCCTCAAGAATACATAAAAACGGCGAATAACTTGTCTATTTATAGGGCGACATGAGGAGAGCCGTTCGATTGATGCGTTAAGGCTTCATCAACGGTCTAGATGTGTTTTGTAACAGTGAACCGTTACGATTGAAGATAGGCCTTTCGATCTTGGATGGACGCTCCCGATTTGATCTTGCGATATGCGTTATAAAACGCGTGAACTCTCGTCCGTTGGATCACGATCCAACGATCAGGATGCGTAGCGCTTAATTAAATCATGGCCGTCATAACTCCTCGTAAAAACGCACGTGTCTGATCAGTGATTTGTGGACCGCGTGTCCGCTCAATCAGTTCGTGTGATGCCGCCACATCGCGTAAGATCCGACCGTTATAAGGTCTCCATTAAAGCACGTGCGATGTGATTGATTTGGTGGTCCGTAGACCATATGATCGACGCGTCACGATCGCACGCCATCCCGATCCAACGCTTCTCCGTCAGCCACGTCACCTGAAAGGTAAGTATAGTGTGGGTTAGTCCCACATGGGAAATAATTTAGGAAACCGTCGGGTTTATAAGACCCGACGGTTTAAGGGGTTAATAACCCTTCCCATCTAGGGAAGGCTGAAGACCCCTTTTACGTATATATGTAATAAATATATAATATATATAAAACGCGCCACGTAGGTGCGCTGCGTGGGTCCGCGTGGCGCTGCCACGTGGCCTTGCGTGCCACGTCGCACCCGCGTGGGACCCGCGCACTTTTTTGCCTTTTATTTATTTATATTTATTTTAAAACGTTTTTAAAATCGAGAATAAAATCGGAAAATTTAGAAAAAATCCCTAGAAATTGTAAAAATCATATCTATTAAAATACAACTCCAAATTAATCCAAATTTCTTTCATTTGATCTGAAATTTAATTATCTATCATTCTAAAAATTTAAAATATTTAAATAACAAGAGATTTAATTTATATTTCAAAAATACACTCATTTCCTTAAGATTTTAAGTTTAGAAATTTAAATGAATGATTATCAAAATAATTTCTCTTATTATTTAACTTTAAAAACCACTAATAATCTCAAGTAAAGATAGGCTCTAAAATCATTTATCCTTAATTTATCATAATTAACCCTAATTTAGTGTATTTTGAGATTATAACATAAATTTGCATGAAATGATAGAAATGCGCTCAAAATATGATAACATGTACATAAATGTAATATTTTATTCCTTAAATTGCATTAATAATCATGTTTTATCATGTTAAGATTGCGTGTTATCAGTAGGGAGCAGTTAGATCCCTCTTGATGCCATTGCTGATGCATAAATTTGAGAATTCTGTGGAGGTGAATTCCCCACCTCGGTCTGTTCTAAGAGCTTTCAACTTCACCCCTTTCTCAGTTTCTGCCAGAGCCTTGAATTTCTTAAAGGCTTCAAATGCATCCGATTTATGCTGTAACATAGCCACCCAAATCAACCGTGAGTAATTGTCAATGATGAGGAGGAAATACCTGCTTCCTCCTAGAGTGGGTGGCGATATAGGTCCACAGATATCTGCATGTACAAGTTGTAGAGGCTCTTCTGATCTATAACTTGAAGCCTTTGGAAAAGGCATTCTGTGGTGTTTGCGAGCCACGCAATTTCTACAGAGTTTGGGTGGTACCTTGATTGATGGCAGTCCTTCAACTAACTACCGAATCGACATCTCCTTAAGAGTATGAAAACTCATGTGTCCAAAACGGGAATGCCTAAGCCAATCCTCTAATTTGTCTTCAGAGAGCATACATTGCTCCATTATGCTGAGTTTCAGCAAGTAGAGTCACCCTTTAGATCTCTGGACTTCTGCAAACAGTTTACCACTGTGATTAAAAATGATGAGTTTACCTTCACCCATGTTTATCTAGTAGCCTTCCTCATCTAAACGACCCAGACTTAGGATGTTTGCTTCCAATTTGGGAACATACAACACGTTGCCGAGACAGAGTACAGTCCCATCCTTTTGAATGACTTCGATTCCTCCTTTTCCTCTTATCTGAATCCTTGAGTTATCTCCAAATTTGACAGAACCGGTAGTTCATTCATCCAAGCTGCTGAAGAATTCCCGCCTTCCAGTCATATGGTTGGTAGCTCCGGTATCTGATAACATGCATTTATAACTTGAATTCTTATCTTAATTAACTCATATTCATGCTTATTTTATGTGAATATGATGCATGTCATCATACTTTTTAGGAATTTTCTCCATTGGCATGTCATTTCACTAAAATTGATATTTATGCATAAATTAGAGATAATTTCATGTTTAATAGATGATTAATCTTTTGTTTAAATTAATAGAAGTTAATCTCTGTTATTGAATGAGTTTTGACTTAGTAAATGTTTGGAAGGATGATTTTATGATGAATTTATAATTTAAAATGTTTAATGAGAAATGATTTAAGTAAATTTTAATTCATATTGATTTCTTCTTTCAAAATATATTTTAAATGACATGATATTAAAAAGAAAAGAATTTGTGATCCAATGGAGAAAATTTGGATTAAAAAGGAGTTGTATATTTTAAATTATGAATTTTTGAAGTTTTCGGCCCTTTTTCTGAATTTTGTTTGATTTTTAAATTGAATTTTCCTATTTAAAATCGAGAAAAAAGGGGCTTACTAACCTGCAGGCTGACGTGGCGAGCGGGAACTGACGTGGTGCGCGAAGGCTGACGTGGCGCGCGGGACCAACTCGGGTTGCGACGCGGCACTGAGGCCACGTGGTAGCGCCCGGGTGGCCCGCGCGTGAGGCGCACTGGGCGCGCCAAGTGGCAGGGTGGCCATGTGGGCGCCCTTGTGGGGCACCACGTATAGGTTTGATAATAGAGGGAATAGAGATTATTAATAGGGGAATTCACTCCCCTATTTATACGTATTATTTCCCTTTATTTTCTCCATGTGGGACTATGTTCCGACATAGTCTTACCTTGCAGGTGACGTGGACGCGTGGCGAGCGTCCGATCTCCCCACGGACGGCTACAATCGCGTGGACCCGAGTCCACGCGATCAGCAAAGCAACACGTGCGTTAATCTCGTTTTAAGTGGACGTCATCAAAGCGCTTACCTCACGCCACGTGGCGACGCGAGGAGCGTCGGATGGTCATCAAAAAGGGATGCCGCTTGATCGCGATCAGACCGTCCATTCTCCTGACGTTTCATCGGACGGCTCAGAGGTTTCGTGGAAGAACTCCACGATTGCGGTTCGATCGAACCGCGATCGCGGCATGATCGAGCCGCGATCGGCGAGCTTCAGAGGCGGAATCGCCTCTAGACAATTGGACGCCGATCGACGAATGACCAAGAAGATGCGTGGACCTCTCCAGAGCACTGGATTTCCATCGAACGGCGGCGGAACATCGTGGAAGAACTCCACGATCGCAGCCCGATGGAGCCGCGATCGCGGCGCGATCGAGCCGCGATGGAGGAGATTCTGGCGCGGGATCGTTGGGGATTCGTCTCCAATCGATCGGCAGGCAATCGACAAAGCACTAGCGTCACGATTGACGCCTGATCGCGGCCCGATCGTGGCGCGATCGTGGCGAAAATCGCGGCGGAAATCGGGGTCTCTTTGAGACTAATTTGAAGCCAATTCCAAGCGGATTTTTTGCAGAATTGAAGCCTCGACGCCGCGTCGAAGGAATCGTTCCCACGACGCCCATGACCGCTTCAACTGGCCACGATCTTTGGGTCAATTTCCCTCTTTAGAAGCATGTATTTCCCTCTTTTTGTTCTTCAACTTTTGATCGACTCGTGAAGAAATTAAGCGAGTTTTGAGGAAGACCTCTAGTTCATCGTGGTCTTCCTGCGTTTAGACTGGATTGCGAAGCAATTGGAGCGGGATTGATCACGAATTTCTCCTTGATTTCATCAAATTTTCCCCTTGAATTCCGAACGTCCACGAGGAAGAATCCGAGTAAATTTGCTTCAATGCACGAGAATTGGAGCCCCATCCTTGTGGAAATCGGGTTAGTAGTGAGATTCGATCGATTATAAGGAGGTAATTTGAGTTTTTATTAGATTTAGAAGTTTAATTTTGCAAATTAGTTCATAGTGTTCTTCATTTTCCCCAATTTTAGTTCCGAAAAGACTCTGATTTTGAAAATAGGATATCTCTTTGATTATAATTCCAAATCACTTGATTTTGGTTTATTGGATTCCTCTTTTCATCAGCTTTCCGTGGATAGCAAATTCATCAAATTCTGAGTTTATTTGACCCTCTAATTTGACGTTTGACCAAGGACTGTTCATCTTTCATCAGAAGTCAAATGTTGACTTTCGGGGTCAATTAATTTTGATTTACAAATCAGAATTGGATAATTTTGGTCTTGTTATATTTCTCTGGTTCTTAGCTTTCCATTGACATAGAAATTGTAAGATTTGGATTTCATTTTGTCATTCAATTTGAAGATTTCCTCCGAGGTGTTAATTTCAGGGATTCTCTGATAGTTGATTTTCAATAATTCATAATAAATCCATTTCTTATCCAAAAATTACGAAATATATATCAATAAATTTCATTATCTGTGTAGTTTCAAAATATTTAATTTTCGTAATCTTCTGACTCTGTTTGATTCTCTGATTTTAAAGTACACCTACTACTGGTTAAAGTCAACGCTTTGACTTTGACTTTTGACTTTTCTCTGTCAAATCCGAGATTCCAATTCTTAAAACTTCTTATTTAGCTTATTTATATCATTTCCTTTCCATAAATCTTATTTTCTCTTATTTAAAACTCCTTTTAAACCTAAGTTTGACCAAGTCAACTCTGCGATTAAAGTCAACCCTCCTCTCTGTGGATCGACCCGATACTTACACAATACTTGATTATTGTATCTTGTCTTTGTGAGTTCGATTTTATAAATTTTGTTTGACCATCGTCTTTGTGTTTTAACGACGCACGAAAATGACACGTCAGTATCCAAATACCAAAGAGCGAGATCAGAGGCTGCTCCTTCTGATCCATGAAGAAGGAGATCACTCACCTCTTCCACGACTGCCATAAGTAGGGATGACGTTGCCACTACCGTATTGGATGAGGACGCCGAAGCCGCAGCTGCCGGGGTGGCTTCCGCCACATAAGCCTTATCTTCGCGAGGTTTCTTCGAATTTCTGCACTCATAAGCAAAGTGGCCATAGCGTTGACAATTGTAACACTTGATTACGGATTTGTCAAACGCCTTCTTATCCTTCTCTTCTTCACCACTTTGATTCCATCCTCGTCCGCGGCCTCGACCTCGTCCTCTTCCTCGGCCGCGATGCCGGCCTCTGCCTCGCGATGAGGAATCATCCTCATTACATATCTTCGCGTTACCCATCGCCTTTGCCAATAGAACTTTTTCCTCTTCACGAGTTTCACGTTCCTTGAGTCTCAACTCATGTACGGTAAGTGATCCGATTACCTCATCGAGACTTACCTTGTCGAGCTCGCCATATTGCTCCAATGACAAGGTAAGGGCGTCGAATTTGGCCGGGGTAGCTCGAAGAAATCGCCGAACAGCTTCCTTCTCCTCCATTGTTTCTCCAAGGTTTCGTAGGTCGGAGACTATGGGCGTGAATTTCATCGTGAAATCCACGACCGTCTCTGCCTTGCCCATGGTGAGTACCTCAAGATCGCGATGTAATCCTTGGATGCATGATTGGATTACCCGATCCACCCCGAGATTCCGCTGACAGAGAATCTCCCAGTTCTCCTTCGCGGTCTTCTTCTCGTCGAGAATGCCAAGGAGCTCTTCCGCAACTCCAATCATGATCGCCGACAGAGCTTGCCTATCCTTCTTCTTCGTCGGATTCTCTTCGACGATTGTCTGCCATAGATCGTGAGAGTCGAGATATACCTCCATCGTCATGGACCACACCCTGTAATTCATCTTCGAAAGCTTGAGAGACGGCGTTGCGGCTCCCATTTCACCATCGGCGAACTTCTTCGCCATTGCTCTTCTTCGGAGGAAGGAACACAAGCTCTGATACCAATTTTTGGGCAAAAGCTCGTGGTAACCCGTCGAATTTCGTCGCAACGGATGAACGAGTGTGCGGAGCAGAGGGAGGGATCGAGGAGAGGATTAAAAACAAAACAACCACGCTTGATCTAGATCGGAGAAACTTTCGCTCTACAGAATACATTTCATCGAACAGGTTGGGTGATTATATAGTTCACCCAACCAATCAAAAGAGGAGAGAGAGCGAGGCGTTTCCAATGGCCATCGCAGACCGCTCCCGTCACTCCTGACGTGTCACCTTCGTGGCCGTCATAACCCTCCGGATCGGACGGTCGTGATTAGAGGTGTAACTCCCTGTAAAACAGAAATGGCAAACAAAGTGTTTGTGGAAACTTTGGGAGGTCGCTGACGCTCCCGTAACTGCTTCTGCTGAGCTGGAGCATCCCCATCATTTTCTGACGCTTACAGCCACACTACCTCTCTCTTTAAGCATCTCTCTTCCTCGCCTCTTCCGATTCCCTATTTCCGGCTGTCTCCTTATCGCGATCTCCTCCCAGATTCTTCCTCTTTTATATTCTTCATTCACTTCCTATTCTCTTAAAATCTCTATTCTTCTCTTATCTCTTTTCTATTCTCCTCGCATTTGCTCCCTCTCTCCTTCATGTTCTCTATTTTCCTATCCCTCTTGCTTTGACTCTCTAACTCTTCTCCCGCATTTCCCTCAAAATTCCTCTAGCGATCTCCTTCTGTCCTTCTAAATTCTCCACTTGTGTTTGCATACTGTTCGCCGCCTCTTTTTGGCTATCTCATTTTTCTAGTTCTTCTTTTTCTAACTCTCTCTTTCTTCTCTGCTCTCTCTCTCTCTTTCTCTATTCTTCTCGCATTGCCTTACGGCTTTCGTGCTCTATTCTACCCTCCGTCATTTGCGCTCTAGTCCCTTACCGCTTTCTCTCACAATTGCCATGTATCCCTCATATTCTCTACCTTGCCTCTCTATCTTCGGCGGTCTTTCTGATGCAGCTATCGCTGCATGTCCCAAAGTTCAGGCTTGGACAACGAGGGGAAGGGGGAAGGAGTAGGAAGAATGGAATGGGAGATGACGAGGGAGAATCGGAGGGATGGAGTTACGTCTTTCTGCACACACGGACACTCAGGTTGCCTTCACGGCAAATCGTTGGGAATTCTCGACAACACTCTCTCTCTCCCCTGATCTGGCGGGTAGTCGATAACCGACGAAGGCCGAGGGGATCTCTTATCAAAACGTTTCACTCTATCAGGTTATCACTCCGAAAAGAAAACCACAAAAAACTATCTTTTCTTCTTAACCGGGGTTCTCTATTTATCCTCGCTCTCCCGACCGCCCCTCCGCGCTAAAAGTAGACGTACTCCGATGCGCGTGTCGGTTTGGCGAGCGTCCCGGGTCGCCCTGTCCGTTCTTCTGCCATGTTGTCTTCGTCAATGTTCGTTTCTGTGGGGCTCGTCGTTGGGGCGTTGGCCGTTACGCCTTTCCTGGGGCTGCGGGACCCATCACTTTCTCCCGTATTCTTCTCTCCCTTCTCTCTAGTGTGATATCTCCTTCGAACTTCTCCTCTCTCTCTCTCTCTAACTTTCTATTGTTCACCCACAACTTCTAACTCTCGCAATTTCTCTTGTACGCATTCTCTCTTCCTCTCTCGCCATCTTTCCCCCGATCAAAATTCCACTCTCTCATTCCAATTTCCCCTATCTCTCTCGCAATCTTGCTCTCTCTCTCCTTCCCTAAGTAAATTCAGCTCATGGTCAATCTCTCGAGTGGTAAATCCCAACTTCTGACTCTCATCTTTTGCATTTTTGCTTCATCTTCTCTCTCGTAACCACACGCCTCTCTCTCTTCCCAATTCCTCTCTCTTCTTTTGCTCTTTCTTCGTTTTCCCCCCTTCTCGTGCTACCGATCTCTCTCTAAACCTCTCTTTTCTATTTCCTCTCTCTCGCTGACTCTCGCCTTTTCTCTCTCCCTAGTTCCTACATTCGTCCCTTTCGAGTTCCTGTTTGTCTTAATCTCTCTGAACTTCTCCTAATCTTCTTTCGCAATCCCACAACCCTCATTCTTTCTCCCTCTGCATTGCGCTCATCCGCTCTTTCACTCTCTCTGTCTCGTCTTCCCTCTCTTCCTTCCATTCTAAAATCTTTCTCTCCCTCTTCCTCTCTCTCGGTTTCGAACTCATCTTCCCTTTCTTTTTATTTTCGCACTCTTCCCTTATTGCTTCTTCCGCCGCTTCTGCTTTCGCCTTCATTCCATTCCTCAATCTCTCGTGCCTCCATTTCTCCCTCCTTATTTCTCTCTCTCTCTCTCTCTCTCTCTCTCTCTCTCTCTCTTTTCCATGCGCAATTTTGCTTAGCTTTCTGTCTTTTTTTTCGCAATCATTCGCAATTTCTCCCGCTCATTGTCTACCTTTCTCTCTCATTCAATCGCTCACACTCCCTCTTTTTCTCTCTTGCTCCTCTTCCCACATTTCGTTCAGTCCTTCTCTTCCGCCCCCATCCGGCTTTCTCGCTTTCTTCTCTTAGTCTCCCCTCAGATTCTCTCCGTTTAACACATCCTCCTCTTCCACATGGATGTCGCCTATTCTCTCATTTTTTATTCTTTTTTATGTCTTTTCCACTTTTCTTCTTTCTTAAAGTCGTTCAAACTCTCTCTAGCCCTTTCCCTTCTTTTTTCTCTTCTGACTACATTCTCTCTCTTATCACTCTCCCACGATTTACTTTCTCCCTCTTGCTCTCTTTCTCTCTCTATTGACCATCATACTTTCTTTTCTCCTTTTCGTTCCAGCTCCAATCCATCTCTCCTTTTAAGTCTCTCTTACCGGCTTTAAAAATTCTCTATTACCCTTTCCCTCTCCCTCTTATCAGCCTTCTCTTTTGGTTAATTGTTTGATCCATTCTCCTGTGTCTCTTTTTTCTCCTAGGTTGCTTAATTCTCTTGATCACTCTCATTCTCCTATATCTCTTTCATCCATTATCTCTCTCCATATATTTCTCTATAGTGCTCGTCTATAATGAATTGGTTTTTGGCTATCCTCTCTTTGGTTTTGCACCCTAGAATTCCTGTGGATCGACCTAGAAAGCTATACACCCTACATAAATCTATCATTCATAGCGTCCTAGCTATAAATAGTATGTTTTTTAGGCTTGAACACAAGACGACCTCAAGCCTATCAGCAACATTGAACATCTCCACGAGAGATGAAATGCTGATACAGCCGATCCTTTAAGTGGAGATTTTTGATCTATGGGTAATAGACTTCATGGGACCTTTCCCACCTTTTGACGGGAAAGAGTACATTTTGGTAGCGGTGGATTATGTGTCCAAGTAGGTCGAGGCAATCCCCACTGATAAGAACTTAAAATATAGTTATAAGCACCTATGAATTGCTCTTATGTAACTCTATTAAACCCTTGAACACAACATCTCCTCTATTATCTCACAACTTGAAGTTCTAGAATATTAGTGTATTAAGAGGAATTTATTTTACATGAATTTTGCCTTTTCATTTTCAGGAAGTTCACAAAGAGGAATGACAGCAAAATCCTCTAATAGAAGTGTTTAAAGGGCTTAGTGGGCTGTCAAAGACAAGTAATTGCAAGCCCGGTCAAACAATAGGAGCCCAGCCAAAGTGGAGATTGTGGAGAATAAAAGGGGAAAAAGTTGTTTCGGGAGACCTTCTTCCTTCTTCTTTCTTCTTTTTTCGGTTGTTCCTTCTCTCTCCTAGGTTTAGAATTTCTTCAGCATCATCCTCAGAATTGTTGTTCAAGATTCAGGTTTGTTCTTTTGGAAAAATGGGGGTTGTTATTGTTGTTCCCTTTTCCATCTCTCATCATCTTTTCTTCCTCTCCCGCTCAAGCTCTCTCGTGTTCTCGTTTCTTTTCTTTCTCCCGACTTCTTTTTTGATCCCTCTATGTTGACTTTTCGATTCTTCTTCTCGTCTGATATCCGCTCTCTTCCTCTTCCAAGTTTCTTTTCGGTCTTTCTATCTCTCTCGATCTCTTTCTCCCTCCCAAAATTTCCTTTTTAAACTGTCGCTCTATCGTTCTCTCTCTTCTATTCCCTCTCTTATCCTCTCAAAATTTCGTCTTCTTTCGCTCTCTCCCCTTTAATGCAATTTTTCTCCGTTTTCTCCTTCCTATCTACCGCTCTCGCTACCTCTCTCTCCCTCGCGATCTCACTTTGTTTTCTCCGAATTCCCCCTCACGCAAACTCTCTCTCCCTTTCGTCCCTGCCTTTTTCTTTCCCTTCTTTCGCACTTCCGTGTCTCTCCCTCTCCACGACTTCATCCTCCGTCACCTTATCCCATCAAATTCCTTGCTTCCCTATAGTCTCTTTCTATTTGCAGGCATCTCTTTCCCCCTTTTCCATTCCTCCCTTTTGTCTCTTCTAATTTCTTTGACGATTTCTGTCCCTCTCATTCCTCTAGGTAAACTCTCGTTCCCTCTCTCGTAATCGCGTCTCTTCCCCAAATTCTCTTTTCTTTCACTTCAACCTCACGTTCTCTCTTTTCCACGATTTCTGTTGATTCTCCTCTCTTCCGTTCTATCTTTTCTGCTATTCCCTCGAATCCTCCTCGCGTGTTTAACTCCATTCCTCCTGCTCTCTCTCTCTCTCTCTCTCTCTCTGATTTTCTCTTTCCTTCTTCTCACGCTTGTTCCTTCTCCCTCCCTTCCGAGTTTGACAATTCCGCTCTTCCGCAATCTCTATACACGAACTCTCTCTCTCCCATTTCTTCCGCAATCTCTCTCTCTCACCATCAACTTTCTTTCTTCTCTCTCCTCATGTCTTCTCTCCCACCTGCCCTGCTATCTTTCGCGCACTCATTTTCTCCCTCTCTCAGTTTCGTCTTTTCTGCCTAACACTTTTTACACGGTCAACCCTCTATTACTTTCCGTTTCTCGTCTCTTCCGCCGCATCTTCCCTCCTATCTCTTCTACTCCTGTTTCTGATTTCCTCTTTCTCTCTTCTCACATTAATTCCCTCTCTTTCCCTCTTCTGAATTTGTCATTTCCGAACTCTTACCCCTCTCTTTCTTCTTCTTTCTTGTTTCTAGTTCCGTTCTCTCGCTCTTACTGCCTCACGAAATCTTATTCTCGGTTCTCCATATATTAGCTGTCCAAATTTATTTTCTCTCCTCATCTATCTGCCAATTTCTCTTCCTCTCCTTTATCACTCTTTCTCTCTATTTCTTTCTCCTAAAAACATCCCCCTCTCTAATTCTTTATTTTATCCATTTCCCTCTCCCTCTTACTATCTTTCTCTCCCGATTGCCCAATTTCTCATCTCATTCCCTCTTTCTTCTTCCCCTCTTACTTCTTTCCTTTCTATATAGTTTAGATTTCCTTAACTATTTATTCTAATACTTTTCTGTATTCTGGATTTAGGATCTTTATATCAGTAGGTTCACTTAAATCATCCTTCAAAATTCCTTCTTCCCATGGTCAACTCATAGAGTTGACCACCAATCCTTCATCTTTATTCTCATCTCTACTCCTGTTATTGGTATTCTCGGGCCCTAGAATTCCTGTGGATCGACCAGGAAACCTATACACCCCAATTACCCCTGTTGTTTTGGAGTTTCCTAGTTTATAAATATTAAGTTTGATGGGCTTAAAAATATGACGACTTTGAGCCTATCAAATTTTGGCGCCGCTGCCGGGGATTTTAGGTGCATGAAAATATCAATATTCTTTTTCTTTTTTTTCTGTTCTCTTCCTTGTTTTATTTCAGGTAAAAAAAATATCAGAAAAAAATCATAAAGGTCAACAATATCAAAGGAAAAGGTCAGCCATCTCCAATCTATCGCAAGGATCAAGATCAAGAGGTAAGCCTAAACTCTGTGCATGCATGGTAGAAGATCATTAAAGCCTCAAATATTTGATCTAGGTCAGCATTCCTATTCCAAAGCCAAGCATCCCATTATGAATCCTCAAGATCAACCCAACCCTATGGCTCAGCCTAATCTAGCCAACCAACCTAAACTCCTTAAAGATTACTTGAATCCTTCAATTGGAGTGGAATAATGCCCCCCACAAAGAAAAGAATGACAAGAATTTAAAATACTTACCTGTTCTTCCTCAGGTACACACCTTCAAAAAATGTCGTCAGCCCCTAGTTTAAAGAGTTCAGGTTTGTCATAGAAATAGTGTTTTACCTCCTTGAAGAATTTTTTTCGTGTTGCATAATCCCAATTGTCTGGCGTTACACCTGCAACCAAATAATTAATGATATGGGCATACCAAGGTAATGGATTGCAGTCTATTGCGAGGATGCTTTCGTCGGGAAAACTCTCATTGATAATGTGCGAATCCTCAATTTGAATTCTTGAAAGATGATCAACTGCTGCATTTTCTCTTCCTGGCCGATCTTTAATCACTAAATCAAATTCTTGGAGTAAAAGAATCCATCTAATCAACCGAGATTTTGATTCTTTCTTAGTTAGTAGATATTTTAATGCTGCATGATCAGAAAATACAATAATTTTGCTACCCAGAACATATTGTCGAAATTTTTCTAAAGCAAAAATAATTGCAAGTAATTCTTTTTTTGTTGTTGAGTAGTTTACCTGCGCTCCTCCAAGTGTCTTACTTGCATAGTAAATTGCCACTGGATTGCCATTGATCCTTTGTCCAAAAATTGCTCCCACTGCATTGTTAGAGGCATCGCACATAATTTCAAAAGGAAATTCCCATCTTGGGGCTTGCAAGATAGGTGCCTTTATAAGTGCTTCTTTAATGAGTAAGAATGAAGATCTAGCCTCTTCTCCTAAAGAAAAATCCACATTATTACAAAGCAAATGTGTTAGAGGTTTTGCTATTTTTGCGAAATCCTTTATGAAGCGACGATAAAATCCAGCGTGTCCTAAAAATCCTCTAAGTTGTTTTTGGTTCTGTGGTAAGGGTAGATTCTTGATGACCTCCACTTTGGTTTGGTCCACTTTGATTACCTCCTTGCTGATAATGTGGCCCAAGATAATCCCTTCCTCCACCATAAAATGGGATTTCTCCCAACTTAGGACTAGATTGTTCTGCACACAGATTTTCAAGACTTGTTCAAGATTAGTTAAACATTCATCAAATGACATACCAAAAAATAGAAAAGTCATCCATAAAGATTTCTAAAAATACACCAATATATTCAGAAAATAATGCATTCATACATCGTTGAAAAGTTGCCTGCGCATTGCATAATCCAAAAGGCATTCTTTTAAAAGCAAAAGTACCTACAGGGCATGTAAAAGTTGTTTTCTCTTGATCATATTCGTGAACTGCAATTTGGTTATACCCTGAGTAGCCATGTAGGAAACAGTAGAATTTCTGTCCAGCTAATCTCTCTAGAATTTGATCTGTAAATGGGAGTGGATAATGATCTTTCTTTGTTGCCTCATTTAATTTTCTGTAATCAATACATACACGATGTCCGGACACAACTCTTGTCTGCATTTCCTCTCCCTTTTCATTTTTTACAACTGTAGTTCCAGATTTTTTTGGTACCACATGGATTGGACTTACCCAAGGACTATCAGAAATGGCATAAATGAAATCTACTTGTAACCATTTTAGAGTTTCCTTCTTAACTACTTCAAAAATATGAGGATTCAACCTTCTTTGAGGTTGCCTAGTTGGTCTTGAATCTTCTTCTAAAAAAATTCGATGTTCACAAATTTCTGGGCGTATTCCTTTAATATCTCCAATAGTCCACCCTATTGCTGTTTGATATTGTGATATCACTGCTATCAATTTTTTTTCTTGTTCTTCTAATAATGATGAGGAGATTATAATAGGTTTAGACCTTCCTTCATCTAAGAAGATATATTTCAAAGTTTCAAGTAAGGGTTTGAGTTCTAATTCTTCTCCTATTTCTGCAACTAATATCGAATTCAGGACTATTTCTGTCTCTACTAATTCAATAGACATTACCTCCAAACTTAATTGATCATATTCTTTTTCACTTTCTAGTAATTAATCAATTCCATTTATATCTTCACAAACATAATCAGGTATCCTCTTTAAGTTTGGAATTGGAATTTCTAACTTATCATGTCCCATCCTCAATTCTATCCTACCTTTATCAAAATCAGCAATTGCCCTAGCTGTTGCAAGAAAAGGCCTGCCCAGAATTATTGGAGCATTGCAGATTGCTCCAATAATTTTTACATCTGTTACTATAAAATCTACATGAAATGCTAAATTTCCTACAATAACAATTACATCTTCTGATTTTCCATATGGAGCTCGTATTGATCCATCTGCTAATTGCAATTCCAGCTTAATTGGCTCTAGATCACTGAGTTTAAATCTGTCAAAAACAAGTTTTGGTAAAATATTAACACTTGCTCTAGTGTCTTAAAGGACTCTATTAAATTCCAAGCTTTGAATGGTACACTTGATTAATGGTGCTCCAGGATCTTTCTATTTTTCAGGGAGGCTATGTAAAAGTATAGAGCTAACATTCTCAGAAAGCCTAATTCTTTTTTTTTCGTGAAGAAGTACACAAGTCCTTCACAAACTTGCCATACGTAGGGATGTATTGGATGGCGTCTGTGAGTGGAATAGTAATATTTGTGTTTCTAAAGACATCTAATAAGTGAGAATTTTCTATTTTCTTTTCGGTCGATGTCAATGCATTTGGGAAAGGAATTGATCTTTCCTCCTTTTTCTCCCTTTCCTCCCTTAATTCAGGAATAACTTCTGAATCTAAAACTTCCTTTGCTGATGTCTGATTTTTTCTTCTTCCTGCTCTAATCTCTTCTGTTTTTTTCCAATTATATTGGGAAGCATCTTCCCATTCCTAAGACATGAAATAGCATTCAATGATCTATTTGTTTTATCATGTTCTTGACAAGAATTCATATTTTTAGCATTTTTTGATACTATAAAAGAATTGCATGTATTTAATTGTGTTTTGTTCTTGTAAGATAAATTTCTAGGATTAACACAAGGCTTGGTTGGAAACTGACCTGAAAAATTACCTTTTGCAGATGATTCTTCCAATTTACCTTTATTCTTTTGTTCTCGGGGCTCTTCACTCATCATCACCATGCCTTGTGTAGATTTCAGCATCTCAATATGTGTTAATAACAGCTTCTTCTCTTCTTCCCATGCTCTCTCCTTATCCTGCAAACGTTTCACAGTCTCCCACAAATTTTGATTAGAGGAATGATTAACATAATTTGGAGCACCCGGATGAGAGATAAGTGCATTTTGGTGGAACTGTTGACCATGCTGAAACTGTGGTTGACCATGATGAAATTGCAGGTTTTGGTATGGTAGGGGCTGGTTTTGGTAGTAATGTGTATTTTGATGAACATGAGGTTGACCTTGCATCTTGGGCTGGTGATGCTGCATTCCTATTCCTTGCTGTATGTTATTATGCCCATGATTCATCATTTTGCTCCCAGCATGCCAATTGCTAGTGTTTTGGTGTTGACCAAATGCATTAACTTGCTTAGTTTGTATTGCCTTATAGTGCTCTTGCAAATGGTCATTTGATGCACACATACCACATGTAGAATTCGCCTGCACTTTACTTACATTTGCTTCAGGCTTGATTGTATTTAGTGCATCTTTAAGAAGATGTTTAAAGTTTTTTGTTATCTCAAGGAGAGATTGTTTCATCTCTCTTTCCATCCTTTCCATCTTAACCTCTGTTTCCATACCCTTTACATCAATTACTCCTCTTTTAATTCCTCCAGTTCTTGAATCTATCATAGAGCTTTGTCAGAAAACCCAATCTTCTACAAATTCCTCCATACGTTTTAAAGATTCTTTTGCTCTTGTGTTGAGGAAATTTCCCCCACTTGATATATCAACAAGTTGCCTTTCTTGATAATCCAATCCTTGGTAAAATATCTGAGCTAATTCGTGATCAGGAATGCCGTGGGTGAGGGCATTTCCTGGTTAATATCATAAATCTTTCCCAAGCCTCTCCAAAAGTTTCATTACCTTGTGTAAAATCTCTTATTGCTTTCCTCAAAGCATGTGTTCTTCCATATGAAAAATACTTATGTAGGAAGCTCGTTTGAACCTCTTGCCAAGTTGTAAAAGTCTTCCCTGTGCCATTTAGCCATTCTCTTGCTCGATCTTTCAAGGCAAATGGTAAAAGCATTAGTTTCACTGCTTCCTGAGAAATTCCTAGAAAATAATAGGATAAACAAAATTGGGTAAATTCCCGCAGAAATTCGCTAAACCTCCCATGGAAGCTTGGTAAGAAATTCAACATTGTAGCATCAATCTTGAAATTTGCATTATCATTTAATGGTGCTGAAATTCTTGTGAAAGCTTCATAATCTGATGGTGCTGACAATTCTTTCAGTGTTGGCTCATGCTGATCCTTTCCCTCCTTTGCCTTATCTGCCATAGTCTCTTTGACAGTAATTTCCCTTGTTGTACTCTTATCTTGATCTGTTTGAAACTTCTGTTCTTCTCTGCTATCAAATTGAATCAGCAACTTTTGTCTTACTGATCTTCTTCCGTGGATATAGTGTTATGCTTCATTTTGATAAGAAGAAATAAACAAAAGTAATAATATTTTTTGCAATTTTGTTAGTTATAATAAGAGAGGAAAAAAAGAGAAAAACAATGCAACGATTTAAATCGAAGGAGAATTAGTTCATAAAAAAAAATTTGCCTTTTGCCTCCCCGGCAGCGCGCCAATTGATAAGTCCAAATTATCCTGATTAATTGTGTCGTTATGCCTTTATTTGGACTTAACCAATAAAATTGTATCTAAAGAAATTTTTCCCTTTGACTCCTAGCTATTTGAAAATTAGGCTTAGTAAAAGGGGTCGATCCAAGGGAGGTTATGGCAAAGTCTACCTTTTTCTATTAAAGTCAAAACTTCTTCTCATCCAAATAATTCAGTAATTGTCTAATTGTGAATGCTTTCTATTTCCCTGCAGTCTCTTTTTCCTCAATTACCACTTATTATGCTAAAGACAAGAAACTAGACTCTATTGAGAAAATTCCTTTTTCAATTCTAATCCAGAATTCAAATTCATTCTTTTTTTTTGTTGTCTTTTATGATATGCTTGATTTGTATTTACCTTCCTCTATTTCTGTAATTTCTTTTTCTGATTGAACAAAATATTTTCTCCTTACTATAGCTAATGAATAGGCAATTAAACTGAGTTTAAACCTTCTCAACTTATTTCAGATCTGATTTTCCTAAAACAGAGCACTTGCCTAAATTTTCCACCTGAATTTGCACACTAAAAGGAAAAACCGAATGGAGATTAGATTCTTTAGTATATATATATTTTTTTAATTTTCTAAAAGAGAGGAAATGACAATTCTAACTAAAATCAAAGAAATGCCTAAAACAGTTTAAATCTAACTCAACGAGATATTTATCTTAAAAAAAACAAAACAAGCAATAACTGCTATAAGAAAGGCCTTCTATCAATACATTCAGTAAAGAGGGACTTAGGTTTTAAAGAAAACAAAATGAAAATATTGTGAAAATTAAAGAACTAAAAATCTAAACCTAATCTTGATAACAAGAATTTCAACATACTAAAAAGAATTATTCTTATGATAACTGCTATAAAAATCGAATCCAATCAGAAAAGCTGATGAAGAATTCTTACTGTCTAAAAGAAAAGAACAGAAACTTCAGAGAGCATTAAAAAAGTACATGCAAAACCTGAGATTGAATTTCATCAATTCATAAAATCTATAAGGTTCGATTACAATATGAAGATATATTCAAGAAATTGTTCTATCTAAAAGAGAAGAAAATACTCACGAAATGGAAGAAATAAAAAAAATGAATCCAAGATCGATAACAAGAAAAACTCAAAAAGATTCTAAAAACTATTCTGGAAATCTGTAAGACTAACCTTCAATCAGAGATACATGGAAGAAATTACTCGAACTAAAAAAATCCTTTACTAAACCTAAACTGAATTCCGACGAACCTCTTCGCTGCTTCAGATTGAAGTCATCAATTCAATGCCACTTGACGTCGTCTGAGATGGATCTTGTCTTCGCTTGTGTCCTCCAGGCCAATCGAACATTGGGAGCAAAAAAGAATCAAGACAACCCTCTTCCGTCTCCTCTCCTCCCTCTTAAAGAAAATTGAAACCCCTTTTGAAATCGCCATGATTTCCCCCCTCTTCTGCGAGTTTGTTAGGTCCTCGGTGTGGTTTGCTCCACACGCGTGTCAGTGCTCTTTGTTGTGGTTGGTCAGCGCCTGGTCTCCCTCCCTCTGATTGGTGGAGGGCGACTTGCATACTTTGATACTCGTACTCAACAGGGAAGCTGGCAGTTGGCCGTGCACACAACGCCATGTACACAACCTATCACTCCCTTGTGTGATTGGTTTGCTCCTGACGTCGTGCATCTCCTGTCCACACTATCTTGAACATTTATTAGTACATATCAGCCCATTAAGGGCATTACTAAAATAGACAGAAATTTAAAGAGATTAATGAAAGTAATTCTTGATGTAAAACAAAACATTATGTAAACAGAAAACAATTAGTTGTGAGAGTAATTATTTCGAAGGTGATTATTACTTCTAATTTGTCATGATATCACTGGTTATTTGCAACTATCTATTCCATTTTCAAGTTGAATGGAATCTTTATTCTAAGCATAATCCACATGACAATATGCAAAATAATATCTAATTTGGGACATTTAATGACCACAATGCAATTGAAATTGATGATAAAGACAAAAACTTTTGCATGTTATCAGCTTCCACCGTGGATGAGCAGATGAATGGCTGGATCATTTTCTCTCAAACTCTTCCTTGATCCACGCTTAGTTCATCATCGCGACGCCTAACTTCTCCCGAATCTCTTCGAATTTGATGCATCCCAATGATTTTGTGAAGGAATCAGCCAGCTGCGATTCCGTCCTCAGGTACTCAATGTCCTCATACCCTTTTTCCACACAATCTCGGATGAAATGGAACTTCATCTCGATGTGTTTGCTCTGTCCGTGCTGACTTGGGTTCTTGCTCAAAGCAATAGCCGATTTGTTGTCAATTAATAATTTAAAAGGTCTCACCTTTATGTTTAGTAATTCTTCAACGAATCGGACGATCCACATGCCTTGACAAGAAGCCGCCGAGGCTGCAACGTATTCAGCTTCACATGACGATAACGCAACCACGCTTTGCTTCACTGTGTTCCATGTGATAGCAGAATTCCCAAGAAAAAAATACTTGACCGGTTGTACTCTTCCGATCATTTCTATCTCCAGCAAAGTCACTGTCGCTGAAGCCTTGAACAACAAAATTCTTCTTTCTTCTCTCATATCTCAATCCGAACAAAGATGTTCCTCGAATATACCTCAAAATTCTCTTTGCTGTACTCATGTGTTCCGAATTTGGTTTGCTCATGAATCGGCTCAAATAGTTCACACTATAGGTTATATCTGGTCGAGTATGTACCAAATACTTGGGCACCCGATTAGGCTTCTGAATTTTGATGGATTCTCCTCTTCTTCTCTTCCTTCCTTCTCAAGTTTCAGCCGCGCTTCCATCGGAGTTCTTGCTGAATTGCACTCGCTCATGTCAAAAGAATGAAGTATGGTCTCGATGTATGACTTCTGAAAAAGCCAAATGTGAGATGATTCATGCTTAATTTCAATGCCTAATTAAGTACTTAGTATTCCCAAATCTGTCATTTCGAAACACTCTTTCATGTTTTCCTTAAATTTCTTGATTTTGCAAGAATTAGGACCTGTGATGATCATATCATCGACATACACCCCAATTATAACTCTTTCATGCATCTCCTTCTCATAGTACACTGCATAATCATTTTTGCTCCTCACAAACCCTTTTTTCATCAGTACTTCATTCAATTTTGAATTCCAAGCCCTCGGTGCTTGTTTCAAACCATATAGAGCCTTTTTAATTTCAGTATATGATCTTATTTCCCTTGACTTCAAAAACCTTCAGGGTTGAGATATGTAGATATCTTCCTTGATTTCCCCATTCAAGAAAGCTGTCTTGACATCCAAATGATGTAATTCCCACTCTTCTTGTGCAGCAATAGCTATCAAGATTCGGATTGATTCCATCCTTGCAACAGGGGAGAAGACCTCACTATAGTCTATTCCCTCTTTTTGAGCATATCCCTTTACCACTAACCTTGCTTTATGCCTCAAAATCCTTCCCTTGCTGTCCTTTTTCACCCGAAACACCCATTTCACTCCAATTGGCTTGATATCACTCTGTGGTTTAACCATAGTCCACGTCTCATTTTTTAAAATTGATGACATTTCTTCCTTCATTGCTTCTTTCCACTCCTTTTGTTTTTCAGCCGAGGAGTAGGAGGATGGTTCTTCGTTGAATAAGAAACATGTTTCACTGCACAAGAGGTTGGTTTCATCATAGATAGACTGAATGGATCTATACCTCACTGCCTCTTCCTCTTCTGAGTCTTCCGGTTGACTGAGATCTCTCCCTCTTGACTCATTTATCTCCAATTGTTCACTTTCTTCTTCCAGTGAGTCTCTTTCACCTTCTTCTAATCCTGAGATTTTAAGAAAATTTGAAGAACATAAAGTAAACTTTCCCAAATTACCTACTTCACTGAATTTAAAGGTTTTTTTCTCATCGAATATCACATCTCTACTGACGTGATTTCTGAAATTGGCAGGATCTAGACATCTGTAGGCTTTCGATCCAGCTTCATATCCCATTAGCACCATGCATTTACTTCTGTCTTCAAGTTTTGATAGCCTTCCAGTGGTTTTGACAAAGACAATTGAACCGAAAATCCTTAAATGACTCACATTTGGTTTTCTTCCATTCCACTTCTCATACGGTGTCTTTCCTTCCAGCCCTTTTGTAGAAGACCTGTTAAGAACATAAACACGTGTACTAACTGCTTCTCCCCATAATTCCAGGGGTAATTCTTTCTCTTTCAACATACTCCTTACTAAGCCCATGATTGTTCTATTTCTTCTCTCAACCACGCCATTTTGTTGAGGAGTATAGGGGGCAATAAGTTGTTTTTTAATCCCACTCTCATCACACAATTTTCAGAATTCATCTGAGGTGAATTCTCCCCCTCGATCACTTCTTATACACTTTATTTTCACTCCTTTCTCAGCTTCAGCCATCGTTTTAAATTTCTTGAATTTTCAAAGGCCTCTGACTTCTCTTTGAGCAGAGCCACCCACATACACCTTGAGTAATCATCCACAATTAAGAAGAAATATCTCTTTCCTCCTAATGTTTGTGGGTTAATAGGATCACAGATGTCCATATGAAGTAATTCAAGAACACTCAAATCTCTATATGATGAAGATGAAAAAGAAGTTCTTGAGTGTTTACCTGAGATGCAGTGAGCACATACCACATTCGGATTTCGGAATTTTGGAAGACCTTTCACTAGATCTCCTCTTATCATATCCTGTAGAGTGTAAAAACTCTGATGGCTGAACCTTTTATGCCATAACCATGCTTCACTTGCTTCTTCCTCAATCAAATTACACCTCTCATTTATATTAATCATCATTTTGTACATGTTTCCCGACGTTTTCTTTGTCTTGGTGAGGAGTCTACCTGATTTGTCATGAACCGTGAGGAAGCCACTGCTCAAGAAGGTTTTACAACCTTGTTCATCTAACTTTCCCAGGCTAAGAATGTTAGTTTTTAAATCAGGTAGGTAAAGAACATTTGGAATAGTTAAAACTTCATCGGTTTTGAGGGTGACAGAGATACCACCCTTACCTTCATAGGGAATTGACGATCCATCACCGAATATTACTTTACCTTTCTTGTTTTCATCAATGTTATCAAAGAACACTTTCTTTCTTGTCATGTGACTGCTTGCTCCCGTGTCAAGATACCACATACACTCATCATGTGGGTTACTTGTTCCTTGTAGTAGTAGTTCCCCACATTCATCAGACATAATCATCATAAGGGCCGATTCTTCTTCGGTTTCTTCTGAGATATTCACCTTCTCTTCTTTACCTTTCTTTTTAGTGTCTGAATAGCACTCATCCACGAAGTGTCCCATTTTTTGGCAATTGTAACACTTTACTTTTGACTTATCAAATAGCTTTCTCTCTTCTTCCTCTTTGTCATTCTTTGAAAATCTGCCTCGTCCGCGACCTCTTCCTCTTCCTCTGCTCGTTCCTCTTCCTCTTCCTCTTGAAGAGGATCCACGATCAGTCTTCTTGGACTGATTGTAGGCTTTGGCAAGTAGAACTTGCTATTCTTCCCTCGAATCTCTTTCTTGGAGTCTCTGTTCGTGAACTCTCAAAGACCCGGTCACTTCATCCACACTCAAACCTCTCATGTTTCCGAATTGTTCAACAGAGAAGGTAAGAGAGTCATACTTCACTGGCATTGATTTGAGGAGCTTCGCCACTGCTTCCTTCTCCTCTAATCGCTCTCCCAAGTCTCTTAATTCGGAGATAATCTTGGTGAAGCGAGACGAGAAGTCACTCACCTTCTCATCTTTCTTCATCGCAAGATTCTCAAATTCACGCCGCAACGATTGAATTTTGGATTGAACAACGTGATCTACCCCCACATGGAGTATCCGAATAGTCTCCCAATTTTCTTTAGCTGTTTTCTTGACATCCAATTGAAAGCTTACCGATTCTGAGACAGAGTTTAGGATGGCCGAGAGAGCTTGTCGATCTTTCTTTCGGTTTGTCTCGGTTCCGGTAATTGCTTCCCATAATCCGTGAGCTTCCAAGTACACTTCCATCCTCATCGCCCATAGACGATAGTTCGTGAATGTAAGGGAGAAGATCGAAGATGTCACTGCTTCGATTCTTGGCACAAGTTCTTGAATGGTTGTGTTTGAGTCACTTGCGGATGAACCTCCTTTCTTCGGCATCTCAACGGTTTAGAACGAGGCTCTGATACCACTTTTCGGCAAGATTTGAGAGCGTAACGAAGATGAGGATTTGGACACTTAATTGAAACAAACAAACAACTCAGATTTTATTCAAGAACAAACCCACGCGATGGTATTCGAGATACCGCTCACACTCACTCTGCTTTTGGCATTACATCAAACACCTATTTATAGGAAGAAGATACAAAACCGTCATAACGGTTTTGTCGACGTGGCGCGTGTATCACCGTTATAACTTCCCAATGTAAACGGCTGAGATTAAGTCTCCAGAGATGTAACTGAAGAAAACACTTCCACCGTGGATGAGCAGATGAACGGCTGGATCATTTTCTCTCATACGGCATGGAAGAAGTGTGAAAATCAGTCACGAATAGATACCATCGTACGGATGCGGAATATCTCCACGTCGCCACGTTCACCCAATAAACCCGACGACGGACCAGCCGCGGGAGCTATTTTCTTTTCATCAGTCCATCGAGTGAACATCAACAGTCACCAAACCGGGTCAACTCCTCCAACATTCACGTCATCATAAGATTGACCAGTTATCCTTCTCCAATTTCTTCATCACGGGAGCAACGAAGACTATAAAATTGATCTCGAGGAATTTAAAGAAGACTCTTAACAAAGAGCATTACCTCTCGCGTGACTCGCGCCTCGACGGTTTCCGAGGATTACGAAGGCTAGATCCGGCTGCATTAAGTGATCACTAATCACCGATCCGACGTCAAAATGCCTGGAGAACTAAATTATTCCCCACCGTCCTCTGCTGCTGACGTGGGAATTGAAGAACCGTGAGACCTTCACGACAAGACGCGGCAACTGCTCGGAACTGTCACGTCTATTCTCCGTGCACATCTTCACGATAATTCATCTCTTTCCCTGATCTCTTACTCTATAAAAGAGACAGATGTAAACGAGAAGAAGGATGTTGTTTTATGAAAAATTGGTTACCTTTTGGTTCGTGTTTACCTTTGTGTTTCATCGTCTTCCCTGTGTCTCCATCGTCCCTCTCGCACCTTCTCTCCTCTCTGAGTTCTATCCTCCTCTCTTTTCTCCCTCCTCTTCTGTCGTCTTCATCACTTTCCTGTTAGAGGCCACTCGAGATGTACTTGTGTCATTGGAGCGATTCGAGAGCATCGCTTCTTCCTTCCGTCAGGTATTCATCCTCACTTCTTTTAACGTGATTAATAGTTCTCCTGAAGATCTTCTATAAGTCCAATGTTGACCGAAAGGAGTTCTACCGATTTCTATCGTGTCTCCTATCTTCTCCGGGAACTAAACCAACATATTATATATAAGTTTTACTTCTTCTCTACCACCTACTCATATTTCTCTATTTTATATTCTATCTTATTATCTATCCTTCTTAGCATCCATCCCACTATCCGTATTCTACATTCTCTGATCTCACCTATCCGAGAATTCTATAAGTTAATTCTATTATTATAATAATATAATAACAACTATTATCGGTCTTCTTCTTCTAATGGTCTTATCTTTTTAGCATCTCATCCACATCTTCCCTATCCATCACTTCTATTCCTATCTACAATCTCTTCTCTATTAATATAAAATTTATCACCATTATCATCCTCTTATTCACCTATCACCCTTCACACATATAATCCTCTATATTTTAAATATCTACCCTGCATCATTCTCATTGATATCAACTCATAGATCCTCCCCTTATTGTAGGATTTAGATACATCTCATAAATATCCTACATCACTCCATTTTGAGGGAAGGAGTGATGTATCTATGGAGAGGGTAAGGAATTATATCCGCTCATGAGAGAGTGAGTATCGTTTTATCACCATAGCATCATACCTTAGATATGCTCACCTTGATCACAATTGAGAATTATACTTGAGCATTAGCCGATGAGCACTACCCTAATATGCACTAGAGAAGTGAACCTAGAGATGGAATCTAGATCATTATGGCCTACACTATGAGGAAAAACGTAATCATACAGTCATACGCTTCACCTTTTTAGTAGTAAGATCAAAGGATGAAAGGACCTTCTAAGGAGATTATATAGTAAATTTCTAAGAGACTAGCAATCATTTAAGTTGAGGGGGTATGATAACATGCTAATTAGACATGATAATACATGATTATTAATACATATTAAGGCATAAAAGATTTCATTCCTATGCATGTTATCATATTTATGAGTATTTATCTATCATTCTATGAAAAAGTCATTATAATATCAAAATACCTTAATTTAGGGTTAATTATTATGAATTAAAGATAAATTATTTTGATGACCCATATTTACTTGAGATTATAAGTACTTTTTAAAGTTAAACAATGAGAGAAATCATTTATATAAACATTCATTGAATTTTCTAAATTTTAAATCTTAACGAAATGAATGTATTTTTGAAATAGAAATGAAATCTTTTGTTATTTATTAAATTTGACTTTTTAGAATGATAGATAATTAAATTTCTGATCAAATGAAACAAATTTCGATTAATTTCAGGTTATATTTTGAAAGTTATGAATTTTCTAATTTTAGGGATTTTTCTAGAAGTTTTCTGAATTTTTTTGAATTTTTAATGAATTTCTAAGGATTTTACGGAATTAAAAATTGATTTATCTAATTTCAAATTGATTTTCCAGAATATTTAAAGCGCGCAGGTGACATGACGCGATCAGAGCCGTCCGATCGATCGTGATCAATGATCGCAATGAGGAGGTGGCGTGGCATCGTGAGGAGCGTCCAATCGCACCTGAAATATTAACCGTTGATCTTCACTTAAATCAATGAGGACACGTGGTTAAATTGAGTTCCTCAGATTGTCTTAATCTCGACCGTTGATTGCAAGAGTTATAACGGTCGAGATTAAATCGCGGAAAATGCATCTGATGCATCCGATCGCGATCCGACGGTGAGCATTTCGATGCAATTTATAACGCTTGGCAACGTGGCTTCATCTCGAGCGTCCGATCGCCATTCAATGGCCACGACTTAATGGTAACGATTTGCGATCATGCGTTTCATCAGAGCAGTTGATGAGTTTTGTCAGACGGTTACACCCAAATTGCCTATAAATTGAGATGTTCTTCGCATTTGTAAAGCATTAGAGAGCAATTCAATCGAATTGAACTGTTTATACACCAAATCTCTTGAATCTCTTGATCCCAATCTCTTCTAGACTCATTTCCGCGTCGATGGAGTGCTTAAGATCAAAATTTGGATGATCGACGAGGACAAAATCGACGCTTGAACTCCATGATCGTGATTTTTGGATTTTTTATGCAAAGCCTTGATTGTAGCGATTAATTGGATCAAGTCGATCGCAATCTTGGGTTAGTGATCATGTTTTATCCTAATCTATCGTCTCTTACCATTTAATTTGTGTTTAGATTAGTAATTTCAAGTTAATTTCCTTTTATTTTCGTTGATTCCGTTCTTCCGATTATCGAAAATTACCCCTCACTTCGATCTTCAATTTCTCCGCGAAATCAAAGTCGAGTTCAATGATTTTTGATTCCGTGGAATTGTCTTGAAGTTCTCTTTCATAAAATACATTTTCCCCAATTTCTGTCATCGATTCATCGTTCGATTTGATCAAATTTAAAGAGATCATCAGAAATTGCCCTCATTCCCTACGGATTTTACCCATATTTACCATTAAAAATCTTTATTTTCTCTCTCTCACATATTTGGCTCTCTATTAGCATCACGCTAGCAGAAGGAAATAGAGAGAAGGTCAAGGCCCAAGGAGGAGTATTGTTTGATCCTTAATCTTGTTGTGGAGAAGGAAGCAAGTGAAGACTATGCACAAAGCAGATGGAGCAACACCTACCCTAGGACAGGCATGCCAAAAAAGTTTTGCAACGATTTGGATTAGATTTTAGCTTATGAACACCTCCATTAATAGTATATATGTGTTTTCTAATTATTTTTCTTTTTATTTAGTAGCTTTGACATCATCGCACATGTGCATCTCTCCCTCTCACCATCATTGCCCACTGATCCATCACTCTTGCCAATCATATTTTCTCTCCTTGCCATTTTCTCATTCCCATTTTATCCCTCCTCATTTAAATTTTTACTCTAGATTATAATTTCTATCTTGACTATAAAAGAAACTCAAAACTATTTCTCACACTCACCTCCACATGCTGCATTCTCGCTCATGCATATTCCCCCACTCTCCTCTTTCTTTTGAACTCCTAAATTCATTACTTCAGCTTCTTATAGATTTAGCCCATGCTAACACTCTACTAATTACATAATTCTAATTTTATTTCATGAAAGTGATGAATAACAACGATGAAAAACATATGCGATCAAGCTCATCTCTTATCGTACTCTCAAGCTCAACAAATCTATTAAAGCAGATGCAAATTTAAAGGTAGAAAAAATAGGCTTTTCAATGTTTCATTGTGTGCTTCTAGCACTAGCTAGCAGTATAGTACATTGATTGATCATTCTTCCAGTATAGTATATTATTTCTAGTGAGTTTATTCTCCTTTCCATTAATTCCTTGTGTTGGATGCAAGACCCCAAGTGTGAGAGAAATGTAGGACTCTTGAATGTTCATTTTGATTAGACAACAACACTTGAGGCTATTTTCATCCCAAATCATTAGTTCATTAGTCTATTTTTCCATCTATAATTTTCATTTACTCCATATTTTCATCAAAATTTTCATATTTTCAAACCCTAAATCATATTTCCACTGTCAATCAAGGGTTTTTAATATTCTAAAGGAGTTTGGAAGCATATGATCAATTCATTTCATTTTCATTGTAAATCTTCTTCTTTTTATCAGTCATCTCCGCTTCCTTAGTCTTAAAATACAAAAAATATTGTTGATTTTAATCTTTTAACCTTCCTCCTCGTGGATTCAACCTTGACTAGCCACTATTCTAAATTTTGAAACCAGATTTGTAGAGTTCTTTATAATTTTTAATACTCGAAGTTGTGCATTCAATGATCGGAGACTTATGTATATCAAGATGGTCCCAGCTACAAGAAACATGTGAATGTTTAGGGTGCTATGATAGTTGATCATTTCGTGCATGATTCGTGGGATGCCTAATCCATGCATACAAAAATCAAGGCAATTAAACTTAATTACTTGTGTTTTTGTCGTTGTTGTGTATCTATTTCATGAAATAAAATTAATAATTCCCTAATTTAGTCCGAGCAAGGCTCTAATACGCATGGAGCTACGGTAATGAGATTAGATATCCAAATGAAAGATCAGAGTGTGGAAAGAAGAGAGGGGCATAAATGGACCCACTTGTAAAGATGAATGTGAGTGATAATTTTTAGGTTTCTTTTTGAATTAAGAGAGAAATCATAATTTAGAGGGAAAATTAAGAAAAAAAGAAATGAAATGGGGTGAGATGATAGCAAGGTGAGAAGAGTAGTTGGTAGTGATGACAAAGTGATCTTGATAACATGCAATTTTTTGCATTAATATCATGCATTTTATGCACTTTTTCTTACAAATATAATCGTAAATATATGTTATCACGATTTAAAATGATTAAAATGATGATTCTTATATTTTATAGGATATTCTCATTTTTTTAATAAATTAGTAACATTCTATGAGGATTTAAGGAATCTCTCTCTCTTCCTCTCGAATTTCTCTCTATCTCTCTTTCTCTTCTGGGATCTCTCTCTCTCCCTCTCCAGAATTTCTCTCTTTCTCTCTCTCCCTCCCGACATATCTCTCTCTCTTCCGTGATCTCTCTCTTTCTTTCTCTCTCTCTCTCTCTCTCTCCCAATCACTCTCTCTTTCTCCCGATCACTCTCCCTCTCTCCCGCGATCTTTATCTTTCCCTCTAGAATTTCTCTCTCTCTCATGATCTCTCCCGATCGACCTCTCTCTCTCTCTATTGCTCTCCCTCTCTAATGTGATCTCTCTCTCTCTCTCTCACAACAGAAAATTTCTGCCACTAGGAGAGGTGCGCCCTTTTTGTGCTACTCTTTCCTCCCTCCTTTATCTTCCTCTTCCAACTCTCTCTTCTCTTCTTCTCTTCCCTCTCTCACTCACGCATGTGCGTGAATTCCTCTGCCACCCTTCTTCCTCTCTTCCGTGCTTTCTCCTCATCTTCCTCTATACCTTCTCTCCTGGGTGCACGTGTGGATGTGTAAGGGGGAGGAGGAGGATACGTTCCTATTTATTTTCTTTCTCATTCTTTTCTTTCCTTCTCAGCTCCCCCACGCACCTCACCTATCCTCCCTCTCGCGTGGCAATTCTACCATCTTTCCCTTCTCTTCCTCCACCTTCCATATTTCCTTTCAATTTGTTGCTCCCTCTGCAAGTCCCGTTAAGGTAATGATTTAACCTAAAACGGGGGAGTGAATTAGGTTTATGTGTTACTTTGATGTTTTCTACTCTCTTTAATTCTGATTCATTAGTTTAACACTCACTTCTCGTCTTCACTGTGCACCAAGGATTATTATACTAGTTGGGGGACCTAACGCCCCTTAGTCTAGTCCCGAGTACTGTCCAACTCGAGCCTCAATCCTCACCAAAAGAAACCTAATCCTCTCACCCTACAAATCGGTGAAGGACAATGTTTAAATACAAGGATTTAGGTCTGCTCCCAGTTGCGATCCTAACACTCACCTTCACATGTTCCTACGACACTACCCTCTAGACCTCAACCCCCTCCGCTCCTCGACGTCCTAACTCCCTCAGGCCGATCTCCACACAGTCGTGCGTCCCTTGAATCCTTGCCGTGCCTCTCATTCTAGTACCGTCGACCTCAGGTAACGTGAGACCTCGTCTACAGGCTACACTTGCTCTCCTCACTCCTTAAGTCTTGACTCCTTGTCTCAACTAATAAAACACTCCCAATCTCTACTGATTGTCTCATCATCTCATTAACACTCCTCCTCTCCGTCTTCTATAAAGGAAAGATTGTAAGAGAAGAAAAAATGATGTTTGTGATAAAATTGTTTACCTTTGGTTACTTCTACCTATGTTTGTGTTCATCACGTTCACGTGTCTTCTCCGTATCTCCATCGTTCTTCCCGTGAATCTCCTGCAACCCATCTCCCGAGTTCTATCTCCCTTTCCTTTTCTCCCTCCCTTCTATCCGCTTTCACCATTTCGAATCTGAAGCATCTCAAGGCTATCCTGTGTCAGCGGGACTAATCTGACGACATTATTTCTCGTCTTCTTCAGGTAAATCATCCTTTCCATTCCGTGAATAATAGTTCGTCTCATATATCTTAAGTCCACATTAGTTATACCGTCTCTATTCCCCTCCATCTCTCGTTCTATCTTCATCGCTCTTCATTTTCTCTCTATCCTATATATTAAAATATATAATGTTATCTCCTCTATCATCGCTAACTATATTATTTAATATATATTCTCCTCTCATTCATATTTCCTCTCACTATCCCGATAATACTCTCTCTTCCATATTTCTACTCTTCTCACTTATAATCCTATCATTTATAAATTATCTATTCTATCATAGTCACTGATATCACTTCATAGATCCTCACACATCTGTAGGATATTTCTTATTTAAAATTAGTAATTATTCCCTTCATACTCCACATATAGTTCTTCATTATCTTCACATTTACATCACCATCTTCTTACATACCTTAGTTTCTAAATATCCTACATCATTATGATAAATTAAGAAGAATATGTTTTATAACCCATCTTTAATTGAGATTCTAATTAGTTTTTAAGGTTAAATAATAAGAGAAATCATTTGATATAGATATATATATATTTCTAAGTTTTAAAATCTAAAAGAAATCAATATATTTTTAAAATAAAAATTTATTCTCTTGTTATTTATTAAATTTGACTTTATCGAATGATAGATAAATGAATTTCTGATCCAATGAAATATATTTGGATTAATTTGAAGTTGTACTTTAAAGGATATGAATTTTCTAATATTTTGGGATTTTTTTAGATTTTCTCTGAATTTTTGTAAATTTAAAATCGATTTATTTGATTTAAATTCATTAAAATGATATTTTTATTTTTCATGTGCTAATGTGGCGCAAACAGAAAAAGGGTGCCACGTGGCAACATATGAGACCACCATCTGTCTCACACATGTATATATATGTGCATGTGCGAGTGCGTGACGTATCGTTTTCGCGTGTCGTTAAATCACAAAGACGATGGTCAAAGAAAATTTATAAAACCGAACTCACAAAGATAAGATATAAAAATCAAGTATTGTGTAAGTATCAGGTCGATCCACAAAGAGCAGGGTTGACTTTAATCGCAGAGTTGACTTGGTCAATTTTAGGTTTAAAAGGGGTTTTAAAGAAGTAATAATAAGAATTAAGGAGTGGAAATGATATACATAAGCTAAATAAGAAGTTTTAAGAATTGAAATCTCGGATTTGACAAACAAAAGTCAAAAGTCAAAGTCAAAGCATTGACTTTGACTAGCACTAGGTGTTCTGCAAAATAAGAGAATCAAACAGAGTCAGACAATTACGAAAATTACATATTTGGAAACTAGAGAGAAAATGTAATTTATTGATATATATTTCGTAATTTTTGGATAAGAAATGAATTTATTATGAATTATTGAAAATCAACTATTAGAAAATCCCCGAAATTAACACCTCAGAGGAAAAATTCAAATTGGATGACCAAATGAAATCCAAATCTTGCAATTTATATGTCAATGGAAAGCTAAGAACCAGAGGAATCTAACAAGACAAAAATTATCAATATCTGATTTTTAAATCAAAAGTAATTGACCCCGAAAGTCAACATTTGACTTCTGATGAAAGATGAACATCCCTTGGTCAAACGTCAAATTGGAGGGTCAAATGAACTCAGAATTTGATAAATTTGCACCATGGAAAGCTGATGAAAAGAGAAATCCAATGAAGCCAAAATCAAGTGATTTGGAATTATAATCAAAGAGATATCTTATTTTCAAAATCAACGTCTTTTCAAACTAAAATTTGGGGAAAATGAAGATCACTATAAACTAATTTGCAAAATTAAACTTCTAAATCTAATAAAAACTCAAATTACCTCCTGATAATCGATCGAATCTCACTACTAACCCAATTTCCGCAAGGATGGGGCTCCAGTTCTTGTGGATTGAAGCGAATTTGCTCGGATTCTTCCTCGTGGACGTTCGGAATTCAAGGGGAAAAGTTGATGAAATCAAGAAGAAATTCGTGATCAATCCCGCTTCAATTGCTTCGCAATCGAGTCTAAACGAGGGGGGATCACGATGAACTAGAGATCTTCCTCGAAACTCTCTTAATTTCTTCACGAGTCGATTAAAAGTTAAAGAACAAAGGGAGAGTACATGGCTTTTTAAAGGGGAAATTTGGCCCGAATTCGTGGGTCATTTGGAGCGGTCGTGGAGGCGGTTTGATGGCGTCGAGGGTGTGATTCCCTGGGCATAGATCGTGGCTTCAATTTCGCGACGGATTGGCCCGGAATTAGCGGTGAGTTGGATTGACTTCGCTTCAAAAAGAGGCCACGATCGGGCCACGATCGAGCCACAATGGTGGTTTGATCTTGGTCGCGATCCACCTTGGATGTCGTCTGAAGGTCGTGGAGTCGCTTTCACGTTGTCGGATTAACGATCGTGGCTCGATCGCGCCGCGATCGCGGTTCGATCAGACCGCGATCGTGGAGTTCTTCCACGTGTGTTCGTAGCCGTCCGATAGCGTTTCAGGTGAGGTGGATGGTCACGATCGCGCATCACCGTGGCCGTCAGATCGCGATCGAGAGTCACTCGATCCACCATCACAAGGGAGCTCCATCGCCAGCCGTCCGATCTGCAAAAAATCGCGATAAATATCGCCGCCGTCCGATGAAAGTTGATGCCATTTCGCGCTGCCACGTGTCGCTCATCCAACATATCACTTAACCCCTCTCTCGCGCACGTGCGTTGATGCATGATCGCGTGGACTCGAGCACACACACGACTTCATTGTAATGATTCGCATCTGGGCGTTTCATCAGAGCCGTTGCTTGAAGATTAAATGTCGATCGAACTGTTACACCCAATTTACCCTATAAATTGAGATGTTCTTCGACATTGTATAGCATTCCAGGGAAATTCGAGTAAATCGAACTATTTAGACACCAAATCCCTTGAATCTCTTGCTTCCAAATGCTTTTAGGCTCATTTTGGTGTCCACGGAGTGCTTGAGAGTGAGATTTTGTTGAGAGAGTAGGAAGAAATCGACGCTTGCACATCAGCGATCGCGTTTTCCAAATTTTGATGAAGGGCATTGAATCTAGTGAGTAATTGGATCAATTAGAACGCAACCTTGGGTTAAGGATTGTGTTTTATCCTAATCTTTCTTAGTATAGCTTTAGATTTTATTCTTGAATCATAATTTGAGTCAATTTAAATTTCAATTTCAGAAATTTCTCTCTTGTTCATTTGATGATTTCTCCGCAAATCTTGATCCAAATTCAAGGACTTTTGATTCCGGGGATTTGTCTTTGAGTCTTATTTCTAAAGATACTAAATTCCCTAATTTCTATCCTCATTTCATCGTCCGATTTGATCCCATTTGAAAATATCTTCAGAAATTACCCTAATTCTCCATGGATTCGACCCTTATTCAACACTATACCCCTCAATTTGTGTTAATTTCTTTAAATTGGTGAGTTTGGTAATTGTTTTGACTCTTGACCATGTGTTTTCAACGCTGTTGTGGTCTCAATTCGTCACACGCGATGTGAAATCTGGACGGTTCATTTCTGATCCAACGGTCATGACTTAGCCGTAACGATTCACACTCCTCTGTTTCATCAGAGCTGTTGATCAAAGATCAAGCATTTCATATGACGGTTACACCCAATTTGCCCCATAAATTGAGATGTTCTTCGATGTTGTAAATCATCCTTGATTTCTTCGAGTAATCAAACTATCTAGACACCAAATCCCTTAAATCTCTTGCTTCCATCTGCTCTTAGATCCATTTCCGCGTCCACGACATGCTTGATAGTGAGATTTCGTTAAGAGAATAGGAAGAAATTGGCTCTTGAACATCAATGATCATTTTTTGAATTAAAAAATGAAAAGCCTTTGAACTGACGAGTAAATGGATCAATTCGAGTGCAATCTTGGGTTTGAGATCGAGTTTCAGTCTAATCTTCCTTCGTATAGTTTTAGATTTCAATTTTGAATCGTAATTTTAGTCAATTTCACTCCCAATTTTGGCTTTTTGCGATTTTCAATTTCGGAAATTTCTATCTCATTCACTTGATGATTTCTCCGCGACTCTCGATCCAAATTTGATGATTTTTGATTCCGTGGATTTGTTTTCATTGTCTTCTTTCAAAAATATGAATTTCCCTAAATTCGCACCACATTTCACCATCCCATTTGATTGAGATCCAAAAAGATATCTTAAAATTCTCTTATTTCTCCATAAATTCGACCCTTATTCACCCCTATACTCATAAATTCATGATTATCTCTTTAAATTGGTGAGTTCGGGATTTTTTTTATATGAATTGGTGTTCATTCAACAACCGCATCTATTCATTCTGTGAAGAACATTTTGGCGTCTACTCAAGGTATCGACTACTAGGGACCCAATATTGGAGCGTAATATTTTTAATGGCCCTCGTGTTTAGTGAACTTAATTTTGGGGGTACTTTTAGTTATTGTGCCAGAAATATTTCTAGTTTCGTCACTTAATATGAGGTCAAGGGTTGATCCTTGGGGAGCGTAGGTAATGAAATCAGTGCTGTTAGGAAGTATATGTACTTATATAGGAGCGATGGATATGATTATAGTATAGAGAAATGTGAAAAATTGATAAGATAAATATGATGTAGATTTCATTCTAAATATATATTTAGATCTTTATCACTAATATTTAGGAAATAATGAGAGGAAGAATGATGGAGAATTATATCAAAACATGAACACAAGGGTTCCAAGTGAACCTATACTCCTCCTTACTCATGAGTTTGAGAAACTCACCTTCCATTAAGTGGATGAAGAAGACCTCTCAAGAACATTGAAAGAGAGTGTAGATCTTAAGGGAATTATCTTCCCTCCTCTTCCTATTTTACACTGATCTAAAGATTGACTTGGTCAACAGAAATTTAACCCTTATCCTTAGCTAATTAGAATCCCTTGAATGGACCAAATCAACCACCTTCTACCTTGATATAGGTTCCTTATTTTCCAAACCATATCCACTATATCATAGGTACCTTGTATAGTCATAAGTAATGATCTCAAGGAAAATTAATAGGACCATCTTTGTTATTAAATTCCTACTTTCTTTGAAAACCACCCTTAGTTAGAAATTTTAGAAGAGATCTATTATTGATGGAAGAAACTATCTTCCTAGTCTACGTGAGACAAATCCCTTGCATGAATAAATCCATGCATATAGTGAGTCCAATCAGACTGAAGAATTGAAGATGTTGGTAATAAGTTTGAAGCAATCTACCATTAAAGAAGATCCTTCTCTCCACTACTTCCTATTCAAGCAAGAATATTATGGTCAAAGATGAAGATGAAGAGTTGTCATCAGCCATCATGAGAGCAATGAAGAATTCTCAAAGCTCTTATAAAACATATGAAGTCAAATTTTGAAGAACATCAAAGAAGCTTCCAACAAAGAAGATTATCTCAGTCTCAATCTCATTTCAAGATCAGTATGGAGCATTGAAACGCACATGAAGCATTCCACAACCACTCCACGGTCAACTCTCTCAAACTATAGACAGAATTCAACAAAAGAGCAGCTTCAACCGTTTCTATCAGTTCCTTGACCCAGAAACAATAGTCCAACCTGAACAAAATGGACAAGAAAAGCCAGAAAAGCTTTATGGAGGGATTCTTTGAGATCAAGCTTACATGGCTTCTCCGTCAGAAGTCACTCACTTCTACTCTCACCGACAACAACTGCTTGATATCGCTCAATCTCTATCTTACTTCACCTCACCGAATGGACTCTCGACGTCCGAAGATTAAGCTAACGTCACTATCGTCACCAAGTATTTTCTGTCCGGGTGAATCTCAGGAAGACTAGAAGCTGGGCGATGGGAGGATATCAGGATGTCTCGGTCTATTGAATCGGCGAATTCACTCTTTCATCTATTGAAAGTTGTGAACGTGCTGAGAACACGAGAAGACTTCCGCGATGTCAGCAAACAATTCCGACGACAGGAACGCCGTCAGACACGACCGGTTCTGAAAGAGAAAATCACGAAGAAATAATCTCATACGCACTCTTCTTCACGCATGCGACCATCGGTGAATTTCTACAGCGGCCACTACACGACAAAAAGACGTCAATTTCATTTCATGGAGATGGTCAACTACACGATCATGCATCAAACTTTCGAGGCACGTTGCAACTACTCACGCGCAGCGGATCGGCAGGTAGCATCAGCGGAAGCAAGAGAAAATCACACACCGTCAAAAATCGTTCCACGTAACTCACCTCACACGATGCCTACGACAAGGAAGAAACGGTTCACAAGAAGACGTAAAACCTCCGCGACGCGACGCTTCACCGTAACGTCCCTCTTGAATTCTATAAAACGGGAATTGTAAGAGACAAAGCGCAGTTGTTATTGATGAAATTTGGTTACTTTTATCTGTGTTCGTGTTTCCTCCGTATCTCCTCCATTCCCTCTTCCGCATCTTCCCTCCGAGTTCTATCCCTCTTCTGTTCTCCCTCCTGTTCTGTCCGCTTTCACCGCTTCGAGTCTGACGCATTACGAGGATAATCTGGAGCATTTGGAAAATTCCACAAGCCTCACTTCCCGTCATCATCAGGTATCATCCTCTCTTCCCTCTCTCCGTGAATAATAGTTCGTATAATAATATCATAAGTCCACTTTAGATTTCCCGCTTCCTCTATTCTCCTCCGTCGCTCTATCTATTTTCGACGTTCTTCACTCTTTCTCTGTTCTCTATATTATAATATATACTATATTCTTCCCTGTTATCTCTCCTCATCTACCTACCCGTTCTCTGTGCTTACATCCTATCCGAAAGTTATTATTCTTAAATATCCCCCCCTCACCATCGCATTTCTCTTACTTCTAACTATTCTCTATCCTATAAAATTACTATCCGAGATTAATCTTTAATAGATAAACCCCCTTCATAATTCTGTCCTGTCATACCATCCCTCTCATAAATCATATTATCAGTTCATCTATAATCTTATCCGTCATTCTCTTCCATATAATTTCTCTACACATTCCTATTATTATCTTCATTATCCTCCTATCATTCCTAGGTTATTCTATACGATATATTCTCTGAATTATACTTATTCCTCACTGATATCATATCATAGATCCTCTCTTAAACTGTAGAATTTAATTAGAAATTAATAAACTATTACAACTTCCATATAAATCACCCTCACTATCATCATATTCATCTCTACTCATATTCATCTTCTCTTAATCATTATCTTTCTAAAATATCCTACATCAGAGAAGAAAATGAGAACGATGGAACGGAAAGATAAGAAGCATTGATGTGCTTTTTGATAGGATGATAAGCATATGATGGTTGTATGAGATTTTGAAGATGGAATAATGAAAATTCTACTACATAATAAAGAGAAAAGGTTCTATGCTATAAATAGACGGGATTATAAGAAAAAAATCTGACCTAAATCCTCACCCAAACCCTGTCTTTCATAACAGTCCTAGGCTAGTGGTGCTAGACTCATTACAACCTTGATCCTTGACTTAATCTTGCCTTGAAGATGAACTTGGACACTAAAGAATGCCATTTGCCTAAGTCACTCCTTTTCCTTCTGGTTACTTGATGATAAGAGAGAGCTAAACATCAAGAAAGAAAGAAATCATTCAAGGATTTGTAGGTTAAGGATTTTAGTGGTTGATTCATCAATGGTGGAGATGAATCTTCCTTGGAATGAAGGATGGAGATGCATCCATCCTTAAAATTTTAACTCAAATTTCACTCTAGATCATGAGATATCATGATTGCAAGTTGGAGAATGTTTAAGTGTTGATTTTTTTTATCAGATGCTTTGAAAAAAGAGCGCCACATGGTGCACTTTGATTGGGTAGATGTCATAAAAAAATTAGAGGGGTTTTTCTAAGAAATTATATTCCAATGTTTGGAAGGTTTTTCTTGTAACAGTTTGCATTAAATGTGTAAGGGGTTTTTTAAATAAAAATCTTCTTGAAAACGTCCAAAAAGTAATCTCACAAACTAAGTCTTCAAACTTAAAAAATTGAAATTCTGACAAACTACAATTTTTTGCCAATTTTTCTCGTCCATTAGTAAATAGAATTTTGAAAAAAATTAAGAGGTGATTTAAAGAAAATTAAAAAGAAAACTAATTTTGGTCCAACCTCCTAAAAAATAAAGTGGTTGACCAACTTTTGCATCATCGGAAAAAATGTAGGATGATCCCTGTATCAAATTCAAACTTGATTAATTGCTTTTCTTCACAAAAATAGGGGTGAGTTGGCTCTAGAAGTTGAAGAAGAGATGTTTCTTCCTCTCTCTCGCTCATTGATGAGTTGCGTAATGCTTTTCTCTTTGGGTTCCTAGGTCCTGGTCTACCCATGACTAAAAAAAAGTAAGAATGTAACCACTTAACCTTGAAAATGCCAAGGTTAGATTTAAAATATAACCAAAATAAATAAGATCATGCACGATAGGACAACCATTTTTACACCATGTTCGGCTTATATGAACTCAATATTCTCATTATGTGAGTCTCATTAGTTCCTAAACATGGTCGTTTATGTATAAATGTAACTAACGTTTTAGAGTTATCACTGTCTATACATAATTACTAGGACCCCCTATTATTTAGGGCTAGTAGAGGAGGGACTACACACAAGCTTGTACTTTCATGGATGAATCCATTATGGATTAACGTAGTTACTTGATGATGTAACTCCTTAAATTTTATTGGAGTGAGATGGTAGAGTGTAAAGTTGGGGAAAGGAGTGTCTGGAACTAAAGCAATATCATGTTGTATTTTATGAAACGGAGGCAGATGGTCTGGTAACTAGTCTCTTTTTTATATTTATGTTTTATAATTTATTTTTGAATTCGTGATTATTTTGAGTAAATAATCACGAATTCAGTTCACTCGTGTACAAGATTTTTATATGTTGGACAAGGCATTCAAAACCCCCATTCCAGTCCCAGGAGGAGATAGTCCCTACGGAGTCTCTGACCTTAGTAGTCCATTGGTAGAAATTACTCATTAGTCGCGTGAGAGAGATCAAAATTTAAACATGAACTTGCGATCTTCCCGCTCATGCTCTCGATTAGTGACCTCACTTTGCTATAGTCATTTGCTATGCGGCCACCTGTCCGGTCTCCCAAGAGTCAACTCCTAGATTTTGTGCAACTCTCCCAACTCTTGTTAGGGCTGGCCTACCTCTCTAAGGTCCCCAGGCCTCGTTACCAATCCATGCATGCTCAAAGTAGGTCTCGCGTACTTCATCTCGCGTGATCCCGCAAAGTAAAGACCAAATAGCCTTCCATATGATTCTTAATTGATCGGTGGTCTAAACTCCAACAATAAGATAATCAGTAGATAGTACTCAAGTACATAGTTAATATAGATGTGGTGATTCCTTATACAAGTAAAAAAAACATAACAAACTTTTTTATTCTGCCACTAGCCTATTTCATTCTTTCGTATCATCGCAATACGTTTGACGCACAAGATGATGCGAACAAATGAGAACATTTCAAACACAAAACATGGGAGGAGTCCTTATTGACATACCAACACTTGCTTAAGAACACGACGTAGCGGCGTGACATCGGACGGTTAAGGGCAAGAGCCGATGGTATAGTTCTTCCCGCATCCTCTGAGAACGATATTGACGGCACTGGTAATATTGATGAATAAACCAAAGACGGATGCTGTCAGACTCAGGCAGAGGCAATTCACAGTCGTGTTTGGCGTCATTGGGGAGAGCAAACTGCAGCAAGAATTTCTCAGGATGGTAGTCAGAGGGGGAAGGCTGATGATGCCGAAAATATTGCAGACTGCTACTGAAGCGATCCCGAGCGGACATGTCAGGAGCTGGGCAGAGGCGTAGGAGGAGCTCATCATACTGAGGAGGAGGAAAGCTGAAGCAAACTGAGTCTTGGTGGCCATCTCGTCGGGGGAAGGAACGACTAACGATAGAGAACGATGGAACTTCTGGGATTTGGCTTGAGAACCAGAAGAGATTGGGACGTTGGGGAATATTTATAGGCCACTGCACCCCTAATTAATTCCTTGGATCGTGGAATATAGGTGTTTGGTGTTAGTTGGGAGCCGACGAGAAGAGATTGGGACGTAGGGGAATATTAAGTGGCCATTGCTCGCCTAATTAATTCCTGGGGTCGTGGCTCATAGGTGTTTGGCGATAGTGGGGATAAGGCCTAACGAATATGTAAGATCTTACCCGTCATTTTCCTTTTTGATCGCCAAAAGTTCTAACCATATACACCGAGACACGGGGCCTCTCATGGACGTTGTTTTGTTGTTTTGGCGTCGGAAGTCAATGCCTTCCATTCGACTGCCAGCCGTCACCTGGTATCAGCCATGTGAACACATTACTTTCGTTGCACGGTTAATTGAGCGGGATATATGCCGGGGAGTATCGGATGATGCTTGATGTGGACGAGCACGGCTCTGCAAGAAATCTGTCGGCCATTGCTGTGCAGCTTCGGCGGTGAAGATTTGTGGTGACCTCCACAGAGCCTCCTCAGACTCTTTTACTCCGAATTCTAAAGCACTTTTCAGTAAAGATGGCAGAGTCGACGATGCCGCGAGTCTTTATCAATCAAGAGGATCGAATACCAGGAATTAGGATCCTGAAGATGATCTCAATAAGAAGGTTTGACAGAGCGTGCGGATAGGATTCTGAACCGTCATTTTTCTTGCTGACGATACATTTTGTTGCTGAACCGTCATCTTATCGGGATAAACATCAATTAACTGAGCATGAAGATCATACGTCATTTGCTTCAGAAATCAATGGTCTGTTCGAGAGGGATGCATGGCATATTTGCAGTCTCATCGCCGGTCGAGATGACAGTTAACTGCTGAAATTAAGGCATCTTTATCCAGAGATGCTTAGATGTAGTCCCCTAGAAAATAATTCTATAGCGTTGGGAAAACCCTTACCATTGTTTGACTGAAAGCTCTGCCGTTCAGTGCACAATGAATTTGTGCGATACGTGTCGACAGTGCGTCGTCATCATGGACGGAGAATATGGGGAAGGATGCAGAGAATATGTTCCCTTTCTTAACAAGCGTTCTAACAACCAGAAATAGAGAAAGGGCAAACTGTCATTATGCCACGTCCGTCTGATCTTGACACCGTTGCCTTCACACGTAGCCGTAATGGGCAATTGGGCATAAGGATGATAAGGAAATAGACTGCAAAGACACCAGAATTGGCTTGGACTAATGAACCCAGAGGAACACCCTAAACTCCAAATTAAGAATCAATATAAGAATAAACCAAGTCTAGAGTTGATAAAGAAGCCCATGCAGAATTCTTGAGGAATCACTGGATACAAAGAAGAGCGACAAAAAATGTCAAATTCGTGACCAAATTGTACCTTCTCTCGGTAAGTGTCTTCTAGTTGGGAAAATCTTACAAAGAACCTCCAAAGGCCAACAGCCAGCATTTCCACCTTCAGAAATCTCCTCAGTAGCTCCTGCCATTATTGATTTGTAGATCAGAAACAAGGTTTCTCTGTAGGTCTCAATGGTAACACGAAGAATATGTGGATTTTGACTCTTATTCATGGGATATACAAGAATCCCTCGAATTAACATAGACACAAAATTTCTCTCTCAACTTTGTCTTCTTTAATCATTATTATTTATTTTCTTATCTATTTATTTAATTTATCTTAAAAACTGTTTTTTTAATGATTATGACTTCTATAAATTCTCAAAAACTTTCAAAAAATCCAAAAAATCTTGAATTTCATACATAAAGAATTTGCTTTCAATAAAATTCATGATAAAATATATTCATAAATATTTTCATGTCAATAAAGTCATTTTGAATGAGAAACAGATACAAATTTTATTTATTGATATAAGAAGATTATCTTTTTGATAAATAAATCTAATTAAATGCTTATAATTTTTTTTCATTTACAAAAAATTAAGAATATCCTTGTAAACATAATTATGATCATTTTTATCATTTTAAATCAGGATAAGATTCATTTATGGCTCTATTTTTAAGAAGTGCAAAAAGTGAATGAAATTGCATGTTACCAACCATGCTGTTTTGTTATTTTCATATTGTATTTCAGGTGAGTAAGAAAAAGAAGGCAAAAAATTGTCAAGATAGCAGAAGTTTCATCTAAAAGGAGTTTTCTATGAGAAAGATATGAATATTTAAAGTTTTAGGGGCTTTGTATAATTTTCTCGACTTTTCTGAAGTTTATCTAATCTTTCTTGAATTTTCTAAAGGTTTCTAACACTTTTCTAGCTTACGCCTGGCGTGAAGGCGTGGGGCCATTATGGGGAGTGTTAGTTTTGTTAATTGTATTTATTTATACTTAACTATCATAGTAGACTGTGGTGTATAAACTTCAAATCTTTGATTTATACTTTTGAAATTAGAACTAAAGGTACTTTTTGTAAGGACACATGGTGAATTGTGGGCTGCTTGCTTTGGTGGACTGAGTCAAATTTTGTGACTTGTTTCATGTTGTGATGCTTTGGATGTGATGGATGGCCTAACCATCAGATCTGATGCATCAGATTAATCCTCATATATCAGATTTTCAGGGTGAATGGGGAATTTGAAGCATTCTGAACTTGTAAAAGCAGATCCTATAGCTACATTCTGATTGACATTTCTCTTTTCTCCTAATGAATCACAACACGATGCATGGTACAATCTAGTGCATTTTGACAATGATAAAAATCAATGGCTAGAAATTCTCCAAATTAAAAGCATGATGTCTCATAATCTTAAGGGAGTAGGGGTGACATTTCAGGGGCATTATTGATAATGTGAGTTCATTTTAATTATTATAAATGGACTTAAATGCATAATTCTTCAAAAAATAGTGCACATTATCATGTGTTTTATATTATTGCACTCATTATTTCATTCCACTCATATACTTAACTTGCATCTATTTAGTACTAATTAGGCAAAAAAAAGTGAACATGTTCTATCATGCATCATTATTTTTAATTGCTTATATTATGAGAACGACCCTATTTGACATCTTCAATATCAGGTGGTTGAATTCTCACAATTTTTATGAGTTGTATGAATTCAAGGACATAGGCATGTGCGTAGGAAAACATGGATACAAATGGCATTGAGAGAGAGGAGGAACAACTCTCCACCAAATTTGAACACCCAGTCAACCTTATTTTCACCAAAGAAGTGATAAATGAGGTTTGGATTTGGTAGAAAGATCATCTTAAGCTTTATAGGATGGTCCACATAGATTTGAAATGTGAAATTTGGGTCAACCTCCTTATTTTAAGGATGAACAGACACAATGTAACGGTGATGATTCGCATCCAACCGTTTCACCTATGACGTGACTGAAGATGAAGAGGCACGTCGAACGGTCATGACCAAATTTACCTATATATGTGCACGTTCTTTGATGATGTAAACCATTCTCAGGTGTTTCGACCAATCAAAGTGTTAAGACATCTCAATCCTTGAATCTCTTGCTTTCCTTCTCTTCTAAACTTATTTCTATGTCCAAGAAGTGTTTAAAGTTAGATTTCGTTGAGAGAATTAGGAGAATTCTTTGCATAATCACTGAATGTTTGCTTTCCAAAATGCCGAATGAGAACTCTCAATTCGGCAATGAATTGAATCATTTTGAGTGTGATTTTTTGTTAAATTATGTGTTTTCTCCCCATTGTTTATTCCCCAATGAGATTTCAACTTCAAATACTAGATTAGTCAAATTTTACATTTTCTTTTTGTGTTCCCTCTCTTCGCAATCGAATTTTTGTATTTGGACTTTGCTTCTTGATTTCTCTGTGAATACGTATTCAAATCAAGATTTTTTTGATTTCATGGATTTCTCTTGGAGTATTCTTTGGAAATCTCAAAAAACCCTAATTTCTCACCTCAATTACTTGTCCGATTTGATAAAATTTTAGGAACACCTTCAAAATTCTCTATTTCTCCATAGATTCGACCGTTATTCACCATTATACTATTCATTTCTTGATTAAAAATTTATATTGGTTAGTTTAGAAATTGTTTCAACACAAATTCGTGCGTTTTCGATGACCTCACCTATTTGTATCGTTAGTTATTCTATTTCGATGAAATTTTTGTATTCATCATATTATATCATTCATAAGCTGAATTTGTATTAAGTTTCTGTTAATTTTATGCATTATTGATATTTGGCCTTCTTTAAGGTCAAAAAAGGACAAATTAATTATATGTGCATGAGTTTTCAGGATCATAGAGTTATGAACGAAGGACAATAAGGACAAAGACTTGAAGAAAAATAGGTGGTTTTTTAAAAAAGATTTAATTTTTCTAGCTTCTTTATACTTGATTGTAGATGATATGATAAAAAAGATTAATATGGGAAAAAAATTTATTCCAAAAAAGAAGTTTGCAATGAAAAAAATATGATTGTTTTTAAATGAGGGATTTTCTATAATTTTCTTCCTTTTTTTCTTAAATTTTAATAATTTTAAATTTATTTTTCTGAATTTTGTGTTTTTGTGTTTTGATGATATTTATGCATTCGTCATGTTATTCAGCTCATGTACTCAATTTGCATCTGATTAATGCTGATGACGTATATATATAAATATCCCTCATCATGCATCTTTCCATTGACTTCTATGAAGTCAAATAGTTGAATTTTGACTTTTTCATGAGTTTTTTGGATGGAAGGACATAGGAAAACATATGGAAACATATGGAGTGCACTTCAAAAATCAAATTCATCAAAATCAATGGCTGTGACCTAATCAAGCAAGAAAAAAATAATGACCTCGAGTGTTCCAAATTTAAATAATAGTATCTCATAATCTTGAGCAAGTTAGGGGCCAAATTTTTAAGGGTATGATCCTTATTGCAAGCTCTACAAATAATAATGCAACATATTTAAATTGTGAGGTAGAAAAATTGAGGTTTTTTTATGTTTCACTAAGTACTTCTAGCACTAGCTAGCCTAGAAGAAAGAAGGCACCGATTAATCATTCTTTGTGTATGAAGCATCTTTAATAGTGATTTTCTTCTCTTTTCTATTCATTCCTTGTATTGGATGCAAGACCCCAAGTCTAGGAGAAATGTACAGGCTCTAGAAGGTACACTTTGTTTGGAGAGTAGTTGAAGAGTATGCTTTCATCGCAAATCCTTAGATTAGAATCAATTTCCATTGATCTTTTTCATTTCCTCCATATTTTTATCAAAATTTGAATAATTTCAAACCCTGAATCATATTTTCACCATCTATTAAGGGTTTTAAATCTTCTAAAAGAGTTTTGGAATCATTTGATAGGTTCATTTCATTTTCCATTTACATCTTCTTTTATCCATCAATCATCTCCACTTTGTTAGTATACAAATACATAAAAAAATACTTGATTTCAATATTTTAACCTTCTTCCACGTGGATTTGACCTTGGCATGCGAGTATTGTAAATTTCAACACCAAATTCAAAGAGTTGTGTATAATATCTGATAGTTAAACTTGAGTATTCAAGGACTGTAATTTTTTGCATACCAAGATTCTTAAGCCTACAAGAAATATGTGAACATTGAGAGCACTATGGTAGTTGATCATTTCGAGCATGATTAGTGGGATTTCTGATGCATGAACCTTGCCTTTTGTGAGGACGATCCATGCATGTAGAAATCAAGGCAATAAAACTTGATTACGTGTGTTTTCGTCATTGTTGTGTATCGATTTCAGACATTCAAATTTAGAATTCCTTCGCTAGTATATTGTGAGCAAGGTTTGAATCCACAAGGAGCTGAGGTAATGATATTAGACATCTAAATGAGAGGCAAGAGCGTGGAAAGAATTCAAGGCGTAAATGGGAAATATAGAGACGAATGTGAGTTATACTTTTTAGGTTTATTTTTTAATTTACAGAGAAATCAAAATTTAGGCGGAAAATTAAGATAAAATAAGATAAAATTCAGGTGGAAAATAAGAATTTGGAGATGAGATGATGGCAAGGTGAGAT
>CM044109.1:6905688-6934772 GCA_024174645.1 Lemna minuta
GAGTTAATAAAGATAAGAATTCATGTTATAAATGCATGTTATCAGTCCCACGTATCTCTTGTGTCTTCATCTCTACTGTTATAATGTGATCTTATGGACGACCATGATTATGTTCCTGCGCTCAAAATAAAATTTCTGTTGCATGAAGATCTGACTACTTGGATTACACTCTCATACTCCTTGATCCGAGCCCTATTTCACTTCGACAAGTCCTATTTTCTGGCGAAGGCGCAATGATTCAATGAATAAATTGTCAAGCTGGTCATCCATGCATACATATCTGAACTCCACCTTCTTCTCTTCCACACAATTTTGGATAAAATGGTACCGAACGTTGATGTGTTTAATTCGTCCGCGATGAACCAAATTTCTGCTAATTTCAATAGCAGACTTGTTGTCGATACACAAATCAAAATACCCATAGTCAACTCTAAGTAGCCCACATATGAATCTGCTCATCCATACCCCTTGATAGGCTGCCTTTGTAGAAGCTCTATACTAGTCTTCACCACATGACAGAGCAGTCACTTATTGTTTATGGCAATTCCACGCAATTGGCTTAGACCCACAAAACAAAATCAGTATTGATGTGCTCTTTCTATCATCTAAATCTCCTGCATAATTGTTGTCACAATATCCAAACAAGTGGCATTCCTTTTCTGATCCATACACAAGCCCATTTCCAAGAGATCCCTTCACATACCTTAATATCCTTTTAGCAGCAGCCATATAATCCGAGCTCGGTTTACTCATATACTGAATCAAATAACTCACACAATAAACTTAATCAGGTCGAGTTAGAGTAAGATACCTCAGACACTCGTTTACTTTTCAGAAGTGAGTGGCATCCACTTCAGCACCTTCACCTTATATATTAATTTTAGACGACATTCCATCGATGATTTGGATTAATTGCATTATCTCCTATTAAAATCATCAAGTACCTTCAAAAAGCTTTTGGCATAGACTGATCTCTAAGTTTCCTTGCATCATTTCAATTCCCAAAAATGAATTTAGAAGACCAAAATCAGTCATGTCATATTAGGTCTTCATAGAGAATTTAAAATTCTCAATTTCCTCAACTCTTGACCCTATGATGATGAGATTATCCACGTATACTCCCACTCTATCTTCTTTAGTGCTTGAAATGTAGACTGCCGGATCACATGCACTCCACTAAGTCCTATCGAATTTATTGCTTAATCCAATTTATAATTTCATGCCCTTGGAACTTGCTTAAGCCCATAAAGGGCCTTTTTTAACGTGAGCACATAATATTCCTTTCCCTTCTTGATGAAGCCTTCAATTTGAGCCACATAAATCTCCTCCTTAATCTCATCATTCAGGAATGCTGATTTTATATCAAGGTGATGTAAATTCCACTTATATTGTGCTACTGATGCCATAAAAATTTAAATAGATTCCACTCTTCCTACAGGTGAAAACACATCATCATAGTCAACTCCCTTTTTTTTACTGTACCCTTTTTCTACAAGACGTGCTTTAAATCTTTTAACCTCACCCGTGGAATTCCTCTTGATTTTATAGACCTACTTAACAACGATTGGCTTGCACTTCTCAAATGGCTTGACTAGATCACAGTTTGAATTCTTTTCAATCACTTCAATTTCTTCTTTCATAGCTTGTCTTCAAACTTCCTCCATAGCTGCACATTCATAAGACAAGGGCTCTTCACTTAAAATAAAAAATCTCATTATCTTCTATTTTTTGTGTCTCCTCATAGATCAATTGAATCGACATAAGTCTCTTGGGTCTCTCTTCTACATCAGAGAGTTGGCCTTGGTCAACACTTTCATGTGAGGGCAAGTCTGATGCTGAATTTGAGTCTTGATTGATTTTTGAGACTTCATATGTGTTTACCACGTCAATGGCTGAAATGAAGATGAAATCAACACATTGAACAACCTGTTGGCTAAAGTCCCAACATTGAGATTCCTCGAAAAGCACATCTCTACTGATAGATCGCTTGAAAGTGGAAGGATCAAGGCACCTATATGCTTTAGTGCCCAACTCATAGCTAATGAAAGTCATTCATAACATGCTAACTAAACATGAAAATACATTATTATTAATCCCAACTAACGCATAAAATATTCCATTCTAATGCATGTTATCATATTTTTGAGTGTTTGTCGATCATTATATGAAAAAGTCATTATAATCTAAAAATGCATTGATTTCAGGTTAATTTAGATGAATTAAAGATATATTTTCACAACCCTTCTATACATGAGATTATAATTAGTTTTTAAGGTTACATAATAAGAGAAATCATTTTAAATAAACTCATATATTTTTCTAAGTTTTTAAATCTTATAGAAATGAGTTAATTTTTGAAATAGAAATTTATTCTCTTGTTATTTAGAAAATTTGACTTTTTAAAATGATGGATAATTTAATTTATATTCAAATGAAAAAACTTGGATTAATTTAGAGTTATATTTTGAAAGATATGAACTTTCCTATTTTTTAGACTTTTCAGATTTTTTCTGAATTTTTTTGTATTTCAAATCGATTTATTTCATTTAAATTTAATTTTAAAATCACGGAGGTGACTGATAACATGCATATCTAACTTAAATTCTTATCATATTTAACTCATATTCATGATTATTTTATGTGTTTATGATGCATGTTATCATAGCTTTTATAAATTTTCTCCATTAATATACCCGACTAAAGTTCATATTTATGCATAATTTAGGGTTAATTACGTGCTTTATTGATGATTAATCTTTTGCAATGTTAAATTAGTAGAAAGTAGTCACTTTCCCTGATTTACTTTGACTTTAGAAGATGATTAAAAGGATTTATTCCAAGAAAAGAATGATTGGATGATTAAAAGAAAGAATTCTTAATGAATGACTTTATATTATTTTCAATCCATCCAATTTTCTTGTTTGAATTTATAGTTTTAGGTCGGGTATAATATCAAAGATGAAGAAATTTGTGATCCAATGCAGAAAATTTCAATTAAAAAGGAGGTACATTTTTAAAGATATTGATTTCTGAATTTCTTGGATTTTTTTCGGCTTTTATTTGATTTTTATTAATTTTATTTCCTTATTTCAAAAGGCAAAAAGGGGGTATTTTCCCCATGAACCGTGGGCTGATGTGGTGCGGGACCCACGTGGATGCAACATGGCACGCAGGGCCACATGGCAAAGCCGCGCGAGCCCACACAACGCCTAGGTGGCGCGGAGGAGGCGCGGACGTGTGGCAGGGGCCACGTGAGTCCACACGGATGCCTGGGACGTGCCACATGGTATGAGGAGTGGCTAGGTGATAACATGCATTTAAAACCTGAATTCTTACCCTAATTAACTCATATTCATGCTTATTTTATGTGAATATGATGCATGTTATCATACTTTTTAGGAATTTTCTCCATTGGCATGTCATTTCACTAAAGTTGATATTTATGCATAAATTAGAGATAATTTCATGCATAAGATATGATTAATCTTCTGTTTAAATTGATAGAAGTTAATCTCTGTTATTGAATGAGTTTTGACTTTGGTAAATGTTTGGAAGGATGATTTTATGATTTAAAATGTTTAATGAGAAATGATTTAAGTAAATTATAAGTCATCCTCATTTCTTCTTTCTAAATATGTTTTAAATGGCATAATATTAAAAAGGAAAGAATTTATGATCCAATGGAGAAAATTTCAATTAAAAAGGAGTTGTATATTTTAAATTATGAATTTCACAAGTTTTAAGCCTTTTTCCGATTTTTATTTGATTTTTAATTGAATTTTTAAGTATTTTATTAGTGAAAATCGCGAAAAAGGGGGAGAAATTACCTGCGGCTGACGTGGCGACCGGGCGCAGGCGACGGGCTGACGAGGCGCGCGGGTCCACCGCGCCGTTACGACGTGGCGCTGAGGCCACGTGGCAGGACGCGTGTGGCCCACGCGGGCGGGTGTGGCGGCGACGCGTGGCAGGGAGGCCACACGGACGGTCACGTGGGCGCCCGTGTGGCGCCCACGTGGCAGATTGGTTCGCATGTGGAGGGCCCACGGATATAGTGGGCCCTTGTTAGAGCTCAGGGCGTAGCGCATTGGCGTTTACCGCCCCTAATTTATAGGGGCGAAAATCGTTTTTCTCTTCCGTGTGGGACTATGTTTCCACACGGGTCTTACCTTGCAGGTGACGTGGCGGCTTGGCAGGCGTCGGATCGGATCAAAGCGGCGGAGATCAAGACACGTGGCAGGCACGGCGGCGACCAATTAAAAGGGCGCCTAACAAGACAAAAATCTCTTTCTTCCGCGTAACTCGAGGCACGCCAGTCGAGGAGGCGGCGGCCAATAGAAAAAAAGATGGTCTTTTTCGCCGCCTAATAAGAGTAATTGATGCTCTCTTTTTCAGGAATAACGGTTTAGGCGACGTGGACCAATGAAAAAAAAGATGGCTTTTCTTCCGCCTAATAGGACAAAGCCGTGTCAGCGCCGCCTTCGATGCATTAAATGCGCGCATTAAATGCGGCATTAAATGGAAACCGCGTGCATTAAATGCAACGCGGTTTCAATGTGGCCGTTACACGTGGACCTGCATTTACTTCAGGTGGCGGCGCGTCGCATCAACGCCATTGGATCGCCATCGGAAGAACGAGATCTTATCATGCGAAAGCACGCGGATTGAAGCCACGTGGACTCACCGTAGCTTTGATCTCAATCTGACGGCGGTGCTTCATCGCGATCGCAGCTTGATCGGGAGATCGAGACCGTTCATTTACCTGAGCTTCATCGGACGGCGCAGACGTATCATGGAAGAACTCCGCGATCGCGGCGCGATCGAACCGCGATCGCGGCGCGATCGAGCCGCGATCATGGAGCATTTGGCGCGGAATCATCCTCACAGGATTAGAGAATGGCCGATCAAGCTCCAGGATCACGATCGTGACCCGATCGTGGCCCGATCGTGGCCCGATCGTGGCCCGATCGTGGTCCGATTGTGGCCTCCTTTTATGAAGCAAAGTCAACCCAACAAACCTCAAATTCCGGAGATACGCCGCCGCCAAGTGAAACCGCTCCCTTGACGCTGCAAATCCGCGTCCACGACCCGCTCCATCACCCACGATTACGGGCCTAATTCTCTCTTTAAAAACTCATGTACCCCTTCTTTGTTCTTCAACTTTTGATCGACTCGTGAAGAAATTAAGCGAGTTTCGAGGAAGATCTCTAGTTCATCGTGTTCCCCCCGCGTTTAGACTCGATTGCGAAGCAATTGGAGCGGGATTGATCACGAATTTCTCCTTGATTTCATCGAATTTTCCCCTTGAATTCCGAACGTCCACGAGGAAGAATCCGAGCAAATTCGCTTCAATCCACGAGAATTGGAGCCCCATCCTTGCGGCAATCGGGTTAGTAGTGAGATTCGATCGATTATCAGGAGGTAATTTGAGTTTTTATTAGATTTAGAAGTTTAATTTTGCAAATTAGTTCATAGTGTTCTTCATTTTCCCCAAATTTCAGTCCGAAAAGTTGCTGATTTTGAAAATAGGATATCTCTCTGATTATAATTCCAAATCACTTGATTTTGGTTTCATTGGATTCCTCTTTTCATCAGCTTTTCGTGGATAGCAATTTCATAAAATTCTGAGTTCAATTGGCCCTTCAATTTAACGTTTGACCACGGACTATTCATCTTTCATCAGAAGTCAAACGTTGACTTTCGGAGTCAATTACTTTTTATTGGCAAATCAGAATTTGATAATTTAGGTCTTGTTGGATTCCTCTGGTTCTTAGCTTTCTATTGACATATAAATTTCAAGATTTGGATTTCATTTGGGCATTCAATTTGAAGATTTCCTCTGAGGTGTTCATTTCGGGGATTTTCTGATCATTGATTTTCAATAATTCATAATAAATCCATTTATTATCCAAAAATTACAAAACTTATATCAATAAATTCCATTTTCTCTCTAGTTTCCAAATATCTACTTTTTGTAATCTTCTGACTCTGTTTGATTCTCTGATTATGCAGAACACATACTGCTGGTCAAAGTCAACGCTTTGACTTTGACTTTTGACTTTTCTCTGTCAAATCAGAGATTTCAAATATTAAAACTTTTTATTTACCTTATTTATATCATTTCCATATCTTAAATCTTATATTCTTTTATTTAAAACTCCTTTTAAACCTAAGTTTGACCAAGTCAACTCTGCGATTAAAGTCAACCGTGCTCTCTGTGGATCGACCCGATACTTACCGAGTACTTGATTATTCTATCTTGTCTTTGTGAGTTCGGTTTTATAAATTTTGTTTGACCATCGTATTTGTGTTTTAACGACGCACGAAAACGCATCGTCACTAGGCTGGCAGGTGAAGGGCCCACGGGTTAGTGGGCCCTGGATATAGTATTGGGCCGGTAAGGCATTTGCATCATGCTGCCACACCATTTATACTCGCCCTTTCTCTCTTTTTCTTCTGTGTGGGACTATGTTCCCGTGAAATTCAAATGTGCAAGTGACGTGGCATGGCGTGGCGTGTCGGATACGTTCGTGAGGCGTCGATCACGTGGACTTAGAGTCCAGCAAATCTTCATCAACGCATGTTGTTAATAAGATCCGTTGATTTCATTAGTGACATCAAACGGTCGCGATTAATTGGTTACCCGATTTATAATGGGGTGACAGGTGGACTCACCTCGATGCGATGATAAAGAGATCGTGAGATCGTGGCCCACGGTCATCGCGCGATCGTGGCCCACAATTATTGCGCGATGGCGGCTGTCGATCAGTCTTAACCAAATCAAATGCCCGTATTTTTCGCGCGAAAATCCCTTATAAATATCGATGGTCTTATTTGTAAACTCAACTGTTCATTGAATCTTGAAGGAATTAATCCATTTTTGAGCAAGATCTTGAGTTGTTCATGATCCCCCCGCGTTTAGACTCGTTTGCGATCCAATCAGAGTGGGATTGATCACAGATCATTGCTTGATTTGATCGTACTCCCCCTTGAGCGCCGAACCGTACGACGAGGAAAAAACCAAGGAAATACTCTTCAATCCACGTAAATTGAAGCAAAATCTTCACGTCGATTGGGTTAGTAGGGTGAATCAATCATTCATGTTGTAACAATTTGTATTTAGATTAGATTTAGGTAATCAATTTTATCATTTTAGTCATTTTGTTCTCATTTTTGCCCAAATTTGGTTTGAATTTTTGCTGATCTTGAAATAAAAATATCTCCCTGACTTTAAGTCCAAATCACTTGATTCTAATTTCATTGGATTTCTTGTTTCGTCAGCTTTCCGTAGACAACAAATTTGTAAAAATTTGACCCCTCAATTTAATACTTGACCAACTACTGTTAATTTTCAATCCGAATTTGGGTGTTGACTTGCAGGTTCAATAACTCTTAAAATAAAAATAAAAATTTAATGATTTTGGCCTCTTTGCAATCCTCTGGTTGTTAGCTTTCCATTCATGTGAATTTTAAGATTTGAATATCATTTGGATAGTCAATTTGAAGATTTACACCAAAGTGTTCATTTAAGGATTTTTCTGATCTTTAGTTTTCAATAATTCATAATAAATCCAATTCTTCTCCAAAAATCACGAATTGTATATCAAAAATTTTTATTTTCTCGATAGATTTTGAATATATAATTTTCGTAATCTTATGAGGCCTTTTGACTCTCTGATTTTATGGAAAGTCAATAGTTGGTCAAAGTCAATGCTTTGACGCTTGACTTTTGATATTTCTCTATCAAATCAGAGGTCCAAAATCTTAAAATATCTTCTATGATTTATTTATAAATATCTTCTATTCATAAATATCATCTTCACTTCTCAAAACACCCTAATTAAACCTAACTTTGACCAAGTCAACTCTGCGATCAAAGTCAACCATGTTTTCTGTGGATCGACCCGATCTTTACACTATACTTATTTTTATATCTTTGTTATTGAGAGTTCAAAATTATAAATTTTTTTTGACCGACGTTTGTGTGTTTTAACATTCGCATAAAACATCTCGTTAGTGACATGGCAGCATGTGGTCCGTCCGATCGCGCGATTAAATCGCAACCATCGATCATCTCTTGAGGCCGAGGGTACATCGTGCAAATAAATTCGTCGGTGAATCTTTTTAAAATGATTTAATCTTTATCGTTGATCTAAGGAGTTTTAACGGGTGAGATTAAAATCGATGAAATGCATCTGAAGCATCGGATCAAGATCAAACGACAACAATTTGATGCATTACTCATAACGCGCGCGACGTGGCTTCATCTCAATGGTCCATCTGAGATTCAACGGCCATGACTTTACCGTAACAATTTGTACTTCTGCATTTCATCACAGCCTTTACTCATAGATTAAGTACTTGATTGGACAATTATGACCAATTCACCCTATAAATAGAGGTGTTCTTTGAGATTGTAAAGCATTCTAGGGCGCATCAACTAATCAAATTGTTTAGACACCAAATCTCGTGAATATCTTGCTTTCAATCGCTTCTAGATCAATTTCCGCATCCACGAAGTGCTTGAAAGTGATATTTCTCATGATCAAGTTATTTTTGCCCCTTTTCTAGGCATTACATATGATCATTTTGTCAAATTCGCGTTAAGAGCGCTTCACTATCACGGATACGGACACTCAGGTACGATTGACGTCATTATTTGATATTTAATAAGTATTTATAATTTCTATTCATAAATATTCGCTCCACCCTTCCATGAGACGACATACCACTTGAACGATCGGCACAACGACCATTCCATGGAGATAACAGAGTAATCCTTTACACGTAGATCTCTTTGAACGATCCTTACAATCTCCTGACACAATTGAGACACCTTTCACCTCAAAACCAGTTGAACCAGTAGAAATGGCTTGGAACGATAAGGGAAAAGTAAGGAAATGTCTTATTGACAATGCTAAGCCTGTCCTCCAAAGACCTTTCACCTGAATTCACGCACCCCTAAATAGAGGGGCAAATTTTAGAATAGATTCACATGCTATGAGCATGCTTCCTATCTTCCACGGTAAACCTTCCGAGGACCTGTATAGACACGTAGATAAACTTAGCAAAGTATGTGAAATCAATCATATTTAGAATGTCCGTGCTGACATAATGAAGATGAAACTATTTCCCACTACACTTCAAGATTAAGCCAAGGATTTGTTCTTAAAATTAGGGAAAGAGTTCACTAGTTGGACCAAGATCGAGTGAGACATTTCACGAAGCCTAGAAGCGACTTAGAGACCTCACAAGGGAGTGTCCCCACCATGGAGTGTCTAACCATGAACTAACGCAGATATTTTAAGATGGTTTCGGCCCGCAAGATAAATACCTTTTAGATCCAGCAAGGGGCAACACCTTCATGAGCAAATACGAAGATAAAGTCATGGAACTCATCCAGACAGTGGCAAAGAATAGCCACCACAATGCAGCCAAACCACTCGAAAGAGGTGCGATGCCGAAGGGACAATTAATTGATGCAAAATTAGTAGAGGCGGGAATGCTCCTTTAAAGAATCGACAAAATGGTGGAGGTCAAAAATTTCTTATCGGACCGACTAAATTTCTGAAGGACTCGCCCTCATCTGACTCCAAGAAGCATCACCATGTGCCAAATGTTCAAGATTCAGCCATGTAGAATTAGATTTCCCAGTAATGGCGATCCTAGGGCAGGGCATGTTCAAATAAGGCCCATTAGGAGGACCAACTCAACAGGGACGACCAAATTTTATGGGTTCATACCTGAATTATTATAATACCCATGTTTTCAATAACAATCCTACATAGCATGCAGGATATAGGAGAAACAATGATCAACCATATCCTCCATTATACAACGGTCAGAAATAACATCAACAACACAATGCAAATCAAAGACAGTCATCGTTCGTCCCGCAATCACAACCGCAAGCTCCACGCCAGACCATTTCAACATCAGATCTGATCCTCAGAGCAATCTCACAACTAATGGAGCAAATGACATGGATGAATTCGTGTGTGGACGAGATATAAGACTTTGTCAAGACGAGCGTCCAACTGACGACTGATAAGAAGCGTAAGCAAGTCTCTTTTTCTGACCAACTAACTACGCAGGCCATAGCCAACGCAAGAAATCAAGGGGCCTCATTAAGCCAGACACATAACTAGAACTATATTCATGTCCATTAAGAGGCTGTGGAAACGCCACTAGCGATATTGAGCCTTCGGAGTGGTACAGACCTACCAGATCCATACAAAGACCATCCAATCCACCAAGGCCTGATCATTGAAGATATACCAAATGTTGTCAAGCACGACAATGATTCAGAGGACGAGGACGAACATGCTAAGGCCAAACCTAACCCTAATACATACAAGCCTCTTGTGCCTTATCCTCAAGCACTTAATCGCCTTAAAGCCAATAATAATAAATCTGATGATCATCTACTAGAAGCCTTTAAAAAGGTAACGATCACCATTCCCTTGATAGATGCCATCAAGCATATCCCATCCTATGCCAAACTTCTAAAAGTTATATGCATACCCCCACAGAAACCCTAAAAGGATCCTACTTAGTGAAACAGTAAGTTAAATCACGATGAATTCCCTACGAATTAAAAAGAGAGATCCGAGAGTGACGAGACGAGACCGCGAGGTCGTCGATTTCACATGGTCTCGTGTCAAAAATAATTTCAAACTTACCAATTTGATCAAAATGTCTCGAATTGAGGGGGTATAATGGTAAATAAGGGTCGAATCCATAGGGAAAAAAGAAAATTTAAGACGATCTCTTCAAAATTGATCAAATCAAACGATGAATTGATGATAAAAATTGGGGAAAATGGTAGATTATGAAAGAGAACTTGAAATTGTTTCCACGGAATAAAAAATCATCGAAATTGATCTTGATTTCACGAAGAAATTGAAGATCAAAGTGGGGAGAAGTTTCCGAGATCCTTAATCGTGATTTTAACTAAAATTAAATGAAATTAAACATTCAATTCCTAATCTAAATCAAAATCAAACATAAATGGATGAAAGATTAGCAAAAACCGCTTCCATGAATCCCAAATTGCGCTTGGATTAGCTCGATTAATCGTTGTTAATCGAAGATCCAAAGATAACGTAATGTGGAGAGTCAAGCGTCGATTTCTCCTTCTCCATTCAACCAAATCTCGATTTAAAGCCCTCCGTGGATAAGGAAATAGGTGTAGAAGAGGATGGGATCGAGATATTCGAGAAGGGAGGAGTCTAAAAAGATCAATTGGATTGATTTCTAACTCAAATGCTTACAAATGGGAAGAACATGCCTTATTTATACACTTTTTGGGCATAACCGTCTGATCGAAACGATCGGCAGTTACGATGGAACGCTTCATCATAGACCGTTTCAATTAAGTCGCAGCCGTCGGATCTTGATGGACGGTCCAGATGAAGTCGTGTGATAAGCGTTATTAAAACGCTTTAAATCACTGCCGTTAGATCGCGATCCGACGATTAGGATGCTCCTCGCGCGATGAAATCACGACTGTTATAACTCCCGATTAAAGGCACATGCCTTTGATATGATCCGGTGGTCTACGAGTGCATCCAATTGACGCGCGTCGATCGCTTTAAATCTGATCTCACGCTTCTCCTTCGGCCACGTCACCTCCAACTTAACATTCCGTGTGCAACTTAGTCCCACACGGTAGAAATTAAGGAGAAAGGGAGGGTATATAGAGAGTGACGAAATATAACGTTAGCTTAAATCCGAAATATCGGATGCTGACGAGATGAAACTGCGAGGTCGTCAATTTCACACGGTCTCGTGTCAAAAATAATTCCAAACTTATCAAATTGATGAAAACGTCTCGAATTGAGGGGTATAATAGTAAATAAGGGTCGAATCCACAGGGAAATAAGGAAATTTCTGATGTTTTATTCAAAATTGATCAAATCGGATGATAAATCGATGGTACAAATTGTGGAAAAAGGTATATTATGAAAGATAACTTCAAATTGCTTCCATGGAATCAATAATCATCGAAATTGATCTTGACTTCGCAGAGAAATTAAAATTTGAAATAGAGAGAAATTTCAGAATGTTGAAATCGCGAAATTAACGAAATTAAAGCGAAATTAAACTTTAAATCCTAATCTAAATCGAAATTAAACTTGATTGGACGGTAGATTAGCAAAAACCGCTTCCACTAATCCCAAATAGCGATCAAATTAACATGACTAAACCTCTTAATCGTCGAAAGCGTGAAGAACGCGATGTGGAGATTCAAGCGTCAATTTCTCTTTCTCTACTTAACCAAATCTCGACTTCAAGTGGTCCGTGGATGAGGAAATGGGTGTAGGAGAGGATGGAATCAACAGATTCGAGAGGGGTTGTGTCTAAACAAATCAGTTGCTTGATTTCAAACTCGAACGCTTACAAATCGGAAGAACATACCTTATATATAGGCTATTTGGGCGTAACCATTCGATCGAAACGATCGACAGTTACGATGGAACGGTCCATCGTGGACAATTTCAGTTAAGCCGCAGCCGTCAGATCTTGATGGACGGTCTAGATGAGCCGCGTGGATGGGCGTTACAAAACGCGTGAGATTGCCGCCATTAGATTGCGATCCGGCGATCAAGATTCTCCCCGCGTGATTAAATCACGACCGTTATAACGCTTGAATTAAGCCATGTGCTTTTGATCATATCCGGTGGACCGCTAGCTCACCCGATCGACGCGCGATGTTCCGCGCTTTGCCCAATCCAACGCACCGCGATTGGCCACGTCACCTGCACTTAGAAACCGTAAGAAACTTAGTCCCACACGGGAAAAATTAAAGGAAGCGAACGGGTTTATAACATGCAACAGACTTAAGGGTTAGCTTAAATCCAAACTATCAGATGCTTATATGTACTATAACCCTAAGTAATAAAATATATATTATATACACGTCACATCGCGCTGGTGTTGGCGCTGCGTGGGCCTGCGTGGCACCCCTACGTGACCCTGAGTGCCACGTCGCATCCACGTGGCTCCGCGCGATTAAACCCCGCTTTTTGCATATTTTAAAAATCGTTTTTAACATTAAAATTCGCAAAAATTAATTCAGAAAAAATCCACAAAAATCCCTAAAAATTATAAAATTCATAACTTTTAAAATATAACTCCAAATTCATCTCAATTTCTTTCATTTGATCCCAAATTTAATTATCTATCATTCAAAAAAGTCAAATTTAATAAATAATGAGAGTTTTAATTTCCATTTCAAAAATACATTTATTTTTTTTAAGTTTTTAACTTAAGAAAATGTAAATAAATGTCTATAAGATGATTTCTCTCATTATTTTAACTTTAAAAAAATTTATAATTTCAAATAAAGACAGGTTATTAATTTATTTATCTTTAAATCATCATATTTAACCCTAATTTAAAGTATTATAATTACTTTTTAATGGAATGATAGAAAATACATATAAATATGATAACATGCACTGAAATGAAATCATTTATGCCTTAATATGCATCAATAATCATGTTTATCTTGTTAATTTAGCATGCTATCAGATGCTTATATGTACTATAACCTTAATATTACGAGTAAATATAAATAGCATGACACGTGTCACTTCCGCACCACGCAAGCGCTCGCGTGGGTTCGCGTGGCTCTGCCACGTGGCCTTGCGTGCCACATCGCATCCACGTGGGTCCCGTGAGAAAATAAACCCCCTTTTTGCAATTTTTTTATTGTTTCAATCATTAAAATTTGAAAATAAATTCAGAAAAAATCTAGAAAAATCCCTAAAAATTAGAAAATTCATAACTTTCAAAATATAACTCCAAATTAATCCAAATTTCTTTCATTTGATCCAAAATTTGATTATCTATCATTAATAAATAATGAGAGTTTTAATTTCCATTTCAAAAATACATTTATTCTTTAAAGTTTTTAACTTAAGAAAATGTAAATAAATGTCTATAAGATTAGTTATTAATTTAACTTTAAAAACATTTATAATCTCAAATAAAGATGGGTTATTAATTTATTTATCTTTAAATCATCATATTTAACCCTAATTTAAAGTATTTTTGAGATTATAATGACTTTTTAATGGAATGATAGAAAAATACATATAAATATCATGATATGCATGGAAATGAAATCATTTATGCCTTAATATGCATCAATAATCATGTTTTATCATGTTAATTTAGCATGTTATCAGGGAGCATCCATGATAATGAGTGAAATAGAAGGAATGACCTTTACTAGATCCCTGTAAGATATGGGAGCTAGTATTAATATCCTCCCGAAAGTTGTATTTGATCAAAATTCATCATTGACCACTCTCTAAGAGGTGTTAATCTTACCACTTCCCTAAGGAGGTGGGCTTACCTCTTTCTCCTCCTATAAATATGGATCCTTCCTAAAAAATAGGAAATATCTAAATTGAGTAGTAATAACTATAAGAGAAGAAGTTTGTCCTCTTTGACCCTTCAAGAATGTCTTTCACTACCTTTGACTTATCTACAAGAAGGTGGTTGACTAACCTCCTAAAAAGGTGGAAAGTTTTGACTAACCTCCTAAAGATATAACAAGGTTTGACCATCCTCCTAAAAAGGTGTAAAGGTTTGACTACCCTCCTAAAAAGGTGGAAAGCGTTGCCTAACCTCCTAAAAAGGTCGAGCACCCATTTTCTTCTTCTTCTAGATAATTTTCATCCATGCTCCCATTAAACTTCACCTAAGTCCTTGCATTCACATAACTTATAAAAATGTGAGAATTCAACCATTTAACTTTCAAGAAGTCAAGTGGGGTTAGTCTCATAATACAGTAAAAAAATAAGAAATGATACATGATAGGACTTAGTCATATTTTCATCACACTCAGCCATATAAAAATAGATATTCTCATTCTTTTAGTCTTTATCAACACTTAAACATTATAAATGATGCATGAATGTGACTTATATTTTAGAGTTATCATTGGGCTATCAAAAAGTTCAACCTATCTCTGGACAAAGCAAGGAAACAATGACTTCTCTAGCTCCAGGAGTTACGGGAGCTAAGGCACGATGCGTATGAGAACATGACGATTTACGAAGAAAAGACGAAGGCCTTTCTTGACCAACACATCAGAAGACAATCCTTTCAGGTCAACGATAAGGTCTAGCTCTACTACTCCCGCCTTAAGCTCTTTCTTAGGAAGCTGCGCACGTGATGGGATGATCTATACATGATTCTAGAGTTGTTTGAAGGCAGATTAGTACTCATCTCTAACATCAGATCTGATAGACAATTCAAGGTAAACGGTCATCGTCTCTACCTGACATCAGAGCCACCCGCACCAGCATATAAGGTAAATGTGCATCTTCTCGAGGTACATGAGGACGTGAAGACGGTATCACCCTCGCCCCATCAGTAGTTGTTGGTTTTAGTAGAGTTTCTTCTGGCTGAAGACAACAAACTTAGTGCTCTTGGGAGTCACCCCAAGAGCATCTCACTTTTTAGTTTTCTTTTGTACTTTGCTTTCAGGTTCTAGATGTCAACGAAGAAGAACTACACTATAGAAAGGGCGCATGCACAAGAAATCCCATGAACGAGCTTCAACGCATCAATAAGTTTTTCTAAGCCTTTGTCTTCTTACCTTATTTTTGTATCTTTTTCATGTCATGCTTAGTATTTATTGCTATCTTTTTCACGAGCATGAAAATTTCATTTAGGACAATGAAAAAGCTCTAGTTGGGGGGTGAGGACTTAGAAAAATTCAACTATTTTTAAAAAAAATTAAAATTCTACATTCTAAAAACTCCTATTGCCCAAATTACATCGACTTCTACCTCACCTTTGAAGTCTTAACATTTAGAGATCGAATCTACTAGAGATGTAGAAGTGAAGGCCTTATAGCCCATATGATTACATTTTGAGTAATAAAGGTAAGTGATCTAGAGAAACTATGGGATGACATCTAGTGGTTGACTTCTTTGGGGTTGGGTATCTAACAAGCACCAGGGAAAAATGAGTAATAAGATGTTGAAATTCTATGCGATTGAAATGGAGAGTTTTTTTTAGAGAAGCTAATATCCAATTCCTATCCCTTACCTGAAATCAGCCGAACTTGCTTAGTGTGGGAATTTCTCACTTTCGAACTTTATCTTTAAAGAGTGCAATGCTCCATAATTTTTGAGTCACCTATCTTTCTATGTTAGGCATTTAGTTTTATGTCTTCCAAATCAGTCAGGTAGTTACACCATTTTTTTAAAACTTCACTCATGATAATAACACTCCCAATTGATTCACGCATCCATCACATCACATTTCTTTCATATTTCCCTCACATGTACATATCCCTTCACACTACACTTCACATTTGTTACATACTCTCTTCAAAAACCAAAAACTCTTTCATATACTTATTTCATGTAAATTCTTCTGAAATTAAAAAAAGAAAAAGAAAAAAAGAGAAAAATCAAGGAAAGAGATAAATAAGAAGTGAAAAGAAGAAAAATAAGTTGGGAAATATCTTCTTCCACCATCATATCTATCACCTCCACCATCATCTCTACCATCTACCCTATCATAAGTGGTACATCCTTTGTTTTTAAAATCCACTTTGTCTATTTGCATATTTGCTTTTAACCACGTCATTCCCTTAGAAATAGTATCTTTTTATTTCCTTCAACCACCTCACACATTGTATCCTAAGATAGGAATCCCTTTTCAATTGCACTCTTTATAGGAGGAAGACAAGTTGAGGGGAATTTTAATACACTAAGTAGCCTCCATTATGAGGCAAAGAGTGATGTATCTATGGAGAGGGTAAGGAATTATAACTGCTCATGAGACAGTGAGGATCTTTTTATCCCCATACCATCAAACCTTAGATATGCTCACCTTGATCACAATTGAGAATTAGACTCAAGCATTAGCCAATAAGCACTACCCTAATATGCACTAAAGAATTCAACCTAGAGATGGAATCTAGATCATTATGGCCAACACTATGAGGAAAATGTAATCATACATTCACGCTTTACCTCTTTAGTAGTAAGATCAAAGGATGAAAAGACCTTCTAAGGAGACATATAGTAAATTGTTAAGCGACTAATAATCATTTAAGTTCGGGGTTGTGGTAACATGCTAACCAAACATGAAAATACATGATTATTAATGCAAATTAACACATAAAATATTCCATTCTATTGTATGTTATCATATTTTTTTTAGTGTTTATCTATCATTATATGAAAAGGTCATTATAACATCAAAATGCATTAATTTAGGGTTAACAATGATGAATTAAAGATAACCCATCTTTACTTAATATTATAATTAGATTTTAAGGTTAAATAATAAGAGAAATTATTTCAAACAGACACATATATTTTTCCAAACTTAAAAATAAAAAAGAAATTAGTGTAATTTTGAAATATAAATTTGACTTCTTAGAATAATAGATAATTTAATTTCTAATTCAATGAAACAAATTTGGATTAATTTGGAGTTATATTTTGAAAGATATGAATTTTCAAATTGTAAGGGATTATTTTCATTTTTTTTTTCTGAATTTAAAATTGATTTATTTGATATAAATTCGATTTTATATTTGCACAGGTGACCTGGCAGCACATGGAGAGTTTGATTGTGCAATTAAATCACGACCGTTGATCGTCACTTAAGGCAGGGGTACATGGCACATTTCTATTCGTCAATGAATTGTTTAAAAATGATTTAATCTCAGCCGTTGATATGAGGAGTTATAACGGCTGAGATTAAAACGTATGAAACGCATCTAGAGTGTCGGATAAAGAGCAAACAATGATGGTTTGATGCGTTACTCATAATGCGCGTGACATCGCTTCATCTCGATAGTCCATCTGAGATCCAATGGCTACAACTTAACTGTAGGGATTCACACTCCTGCATTCCATTATAGCAATTGATCGAAGATTAAATACTCGATCGGATAGATACAACCAATTTTCCTAATAAATAGAGGTGCTCTTCGACATTGTAAAATATTCTAGGGAAATTTGAGTAATCAAACTATTTAGACACCAAATCCCTTGAATCTCTTGCTTCCAATCGCTTCTAGATCAATTTCTGCATCTACGGAGTACTTGAAAGTGATATTGCATTGAGAGAATAGGAAGAAATCAGCTCTTGAACATCAACAATCATTTTTCAAATTCGGGAATGAAAAGCCTTTGATCCGGTGAATAATTCGATCAATTGAAGCACAATCTTGGGTTAGAGATCGTATTTCATCCTAATCCTCCTTCGATTTCAACTTCGAATCATAATTTTTGTCCATTTCAATTTCAATTTTGGTTTTTCGCGATTTTAATTTCAAAAATTTCTCTCTTATTCACCTGATGATTTCTTTGCAAATCTTGATCCAAATTCAGTAATTTTTCATTCTGTGGATTCATTTTCAAGTCCTCTTTCCAAATATATTAATTTCCCAACTTTCTCGCCATGATTCATCATCCGATTTGATCGAATTTCAAAAGATCATTTGAAATTACCTTAATTCTTCGTGGAATCGACCCTTGTCCACCACTATACTCCTTATTTCATGATTATTTGATAAAATTGGTGATTTTGGTATTAGTTTTGACATGAATTGGTGTGTAATCAATAACCGTATCAATTCGTTCTGTCAGTCATCACACTGCTTTTGTCATCAAGCTTGCTCACTCTCTTAATAGTCTTCAAATCCACCACTGATTCAAATACCTGCAATTGCTCCAAATTAGGCTTTCTCCCATTCCATTTCTCATATGGAGTCACTTCTTCTAAACACTTCGGGGCAGATTGATTTAGGACCTAAACACAAGTGTTTACTATCTCAGCCCACAACTCGAGAGGTAGCTTCTTCTCCTTCAGCATGCTTCTCACACATGACATTATAGTTTAATTCTTTCTCTCCACTACTCCATTATGTTGAAGTGAGTAAGAGGAAATGAGTTGTCTCTTTATGCTATTCTCTTCACAAAAACATTTGAATTCATCTGAATCAAATTCACCTCCTCAATCTGACCTTCTTCCACCTAATGTTGATGGTTGAATGGGGCCACATAAATGACCACGGTTTAACTCAAGCCTCTTTGATGCCTAATGAGCTGATAAATCCAACTGAGAAATGAATGCTAAAGGGGAAGATCTGAGGATGGAAGACCTAGAGCAATATACTATGATGATGGTGCTCTCTCGATGTGTACTTGATAACATGCATATTTAACTTAAATTCTAATCTTATTTAACTAATATTCATGCTTATTTCATGTAATTATGATGCATGTTATCATAATTTTATGAATTTTCTCCATTGGTATGCCATTTTACTAAAGTTCATATTTTTGCACTAATTTAAGGTTAATTACTTCACTTTATTGATGTTTGATCTTTTTCAAGATTATATAATTTATATTTAACCAATTTATTTGTCTAATTTTTACTTTAGTAGATGATTCAAAGGATTAATTCCAAGAAAAGAATGATTGGATCGTAAAAAAGAGAATTCTTAATGAATTACTTAGTATTATTTTCAATCCATTCCATTTTCTTGTTTGAATTTATATTTTTAGATGGCATAATATTAAATATTAAGAAATTTGTGATCCAATAGAGAAAATTTGAGTTTAAAAGGAGTTATAATTATAAAGATATGAATTTCTGAATTTTCTTGATTTTTTCAGAATTTTTTTCGATTTTTTTGGGAATTTATTTCAATTTTTTTAGATTAAAAAGGGCAAAAATGTGGCGTGGGACCCGCGTGGATGCAACATGGCACGCAAGGCCACGTGGCAGCACCACGCAAACGCACACAAGCGCTTGCGTGACGTTGATGTGGCGCGGACGCGTGGCAGGGCCATGTGAGCCCACGCGGATGCCTTGGCGAGAGTGACTGGGTTGACAGATGAGGGGTGATAACATACATATTTAACTTAAATCCTTACCTTACTCAACTCATATTCATGCTTATTTTATGTGATTATGATGCATGTTATCATAGTTTTTATGAATTTTCTCCATTAGTATGCCATTCTACTAAAGTTCATATTTATGTATAATTTAGGGTTAATTTTGTGCTTTATTGATGATTAATCTTTTGCAAGGTTAAAATTAATAGAAGTTAATTACTTTCCCTAATTTACTTTGACTTTAGTAGATGATTAGAAGAATTAATTTTAAGAAGAGGATGTTTGGATAATATGAAATACATTTCTTATCAAGATCACTTAAGTTATTTTGAATTAACCTTATAGTCTTCTTCCTCTAATTTATTTTAGACGGCATGATATTAAAAAGAAATAAATTTGTGAGCCAATGAAGAAATTTTGAGCTTAAAAGGAGTTCTATTTTTAAAGATATTGATTTCTGATTTTTATAGATTTTTTTGGAATTTATTTTGATTTTTACAGATTTAATTCTCTTTAAAAAAGAGCAAAAGGGGGTTATTATCGCGCGGGACCCGCGGGGGTGCGACGTGGCATGAAGGCCACATGGCAGAGCCACGTGAGACCACGCGAGCGCCTACATGGCGCAAAGGAGGCGCGGACACGTGGCAGGGCCACATGAGTCAACGTGGACACCCGGCTGGCGCCACGTGGTGGTGTAGAGGCTTGCGAATGATGGGCCCACGGGTTAGTGGGCCCAGGTAAGAGTATTGGGGCGGTAACACAAAGGCGTTACGCCACCCCACATTATATACTCGTTAGTCTTCTCTATCTCTTCCGTGTGGGACTATGTTCCTGTCGTGGGCCCATGTCGTGGGATCATGGCCTAACTCATGAGTGCGACTGTGGCCGTCCAACCGATCTTCTTCAGGTCGAATAGTCTGCGATTTTCGAGGACTTTTTCTTATAAATGCCGATAATCTCCCCTTCTAAAACTTAACTCTTCATTGAGTCGTGAATAAGTTAAGCAATTTTGGAGCATAATCTTGAGTTCTTACTGATCCCCCTGCATCCTAGACTCAATTCCGATCGAATTGAGGCAGATTGATTGCGAATCGTTGCTTGATTCGATCACATTCTCTCCTCGAATGCCGAATACACGCGAGGAAGAAACCAAGCCAATCCTCTTCAATCCACGTGAATTGAAGCCAAATTCTTGCGTCCATCGGCTTAGTAGTGAGAATCTATTGTTCATTTTGTAACCATTTGTATTTAGGTTAGATTAAGGTATTCAATTTTATCATTTTAGTCATTTTGTTCTTCATTTTCGCCCAAATTTGGTTTGGATTTTTTCTGGTTTTGAAACAAGGATTTCTCCATGATCTTAAGTCGAAATCACTTGATTCTGGTTTCATTGGATTTCTTGTTTCATATGCTTTCATTGGATAGCAAAATTCATCAAATTCCATGATCATTTGACCCCTCAATTTAATGTTTGACCAACCACTGTTCATTTTCAATCCGAATTTGGGCGTTGACTTGCGCGATCAATTACTCTTAAAATATAAATTGAAATTTGAAAATTTTGGTTTCTTTGGAATCCTTTAGTTGTTAGCTTTCTATTGATATATCAGTTGTAATATTTGGATATCACTTGGTTAGTCAATTGGAAGCTTTTCACTGAAGTATTCATTTCAGGATTTTTCTGATCTTTGTTTTTCAATAATTCATGATAAATCCAATTCTCACGGAAAAATCACGAATTTTAAATTCTATGTTTTCTCTAGTTTCTCAATATATAATTTTCGTTATATTTTACGCTCTTTTGATTCTCTGATTTTACAAAAAGTCAACTATTGGTCAAAGTCAATGCTTTGACCTTGACTTTTGACACTTCTTCTTAAAATCAGTTTTCTAAACTCTTAAAATAGCTTATTTAGTCTATTTATATCATTACCATAAATAAAATATCATTTTCATTTCTTTAAAACCCTAATTAAACTTATGTTTGACTAGTCAACTCTACGATCAAAGTCAACCGTGTCCTCTATGAATCGACTTGATACTTACACTATACTTGGTTTTAGATCTTTGTCATTGTGAGTTTGGAATTATAAATTTTGTTTGACCGACGTTTCTGTGTTTTAGCGACCGCATAAAACACTTCATCAATGGGCCCATGGGTTAGTGGGCCCAAGTTATATAGTATTGGGGTGGTAACGCAAATGTTTTAGAGCGCCCCACCTTTTATACTCGCCAAGTTCCAAAATTTCACTTATATGGGACTAACATGTTCCTTCAGCTTGCAGGATACGTGGCGAAGTGTGGCGCATCGGATCAATCGTGTCAATTGAGACACGTCGATCGCGTGCACTCAGAGTCCACTCGGTCGCCATCAAAAGCACGTGCACAAAAGAGGACCGTCGATCGTGTAAGTGGACATGAGACGCTCGAGATTTGATCACGCTTTGGCGATCGTGGGCAACACGTGGACACATTAGGAGCTTCTGATCAAGATCGGCCAGACAATTATCATGGGCAACACGTCGATCGTGCAATTGCGGCCGTCGATCGGTCCTCACCGAATTGAACGGGCCACAATTTTCACAGGGATTTCTTCTATAAAACGGTGTTCTTCCTCTTTGTATCTCAACTCTTGATTAATCGTGAAGAACTTAAACAATTTTACAAAAGACAAGAAAAAAATAGTTGTAACTCCGGGTATTAGCCCTAATAAGACAAATTGTGCTGATAAAAATTCAGAATTGCAAAAACCTATTTGGCAAATAGTCAAAAGAAAAAGTACCCGATTATCTTGAGTTCATCATGATTCCCCTGCATTCTAGACTCAATTGCGATCAGATTGAGGCAAGATTAATCGCGAATCATTGCGAGGATTGATTAAAATCTCCCCTTGAATGCTGAAATCACATAGAAGATGAAATCGATCTAATACTCTTCAATCCACATGAATTGAAGTCGAATCTTCACGTCAATCGGGTTAGTAGTGTGGTTTGATCATTCTCCTTGCAAAAATTGTAATTTAGATTTGATTTGGTAGGTTAATTTGATTTAAAAATTGTTTTGTTCTTCATTTCGCCCAAATTTGGGCGTGAACTTTACTGATTTTGAAACAAAAATTTCTCCCTAATCTTAAGTCCAAATCCTTTTATTTTGGTTTCATTGGAGTCCTTGTTTCATCATCATCATTTGACACCTCAATTTTACATTTGATCATCAACTGTTCATTTTCAATCCGAAATTGGGCGTTGACTTTCAGGACTAATTACTCTCAAAAAACAAGGTAAAATTTAACAATTTTGGTGTCTTTGGAATCCTATAGTTTTTATCTTTCTATTGATATATCAATTTCAAGATTTGGATATTATTTGGTTAGTCAATTTGATGATTTAATCATAAGTGTTCATTTCGGAATTTTTCTAATCTTTAATTTTCAATAAATCATAATAAATCCATTTCTTGTCAAAAAATCACGAATTAGATATCAATAATTTCCATTTTCTCTGTAGTTTTTGAATATATAATTTTCTTAATATTTTAATCTCTTTTTATTCTCTGATTTTTAGAAAGTCAATTGTTGGTCAAAGTCAACGCTTTGACCTTGACTTTTGACTTTTCTTTGTGAAATCAATTTCTAAATTCTTAAAATATCTTCTCTGATATAATTCTATAATTTCTATTAATAATCTTATCAATTCATTTCTTCATATACCCCATTAAACCTAAGTTTAACCAAGTCAACTTTATGATCAAAGTCAACCGTGTTCTCTATGTATCGACCCGATCTTTACACTATACTTGCTTTAATATCTTTGTTATTATGAATTCAGAATAATAAATTTTCTTTACCGACATTTGTGTGTTTTAACGACCGCATAAAACGCTTCGTTAGTACTACACAAGTTGCCTTCCCGCACGTCGTCTCTAAAGCTCCTGAGGCACGTCGTGTAGTGTCAGTCCGAGAGACCTTCTAGGTCTACGTCTTGGCGGTGTTGGGCCTTGCATCATCGAAGGTAGCTCGATGGTCAACGCAACGGATTGGACCATGGTCTTAATCCACTCGAATCGTCTTGTCATCTAACCTAAACTAGAAACCAATGGTGGTGGAAGCAAGTGCGGGAAATACTAGAAGAAATAAATGAACTTCAAATTAGCGGGAAGCAGATGTCTGCCTAACTTGTAGGGCACATGCCCGGTCAGACGTGATGGTGGAGGTCTTTTGTACGCAGAACAAACAATCAATAGAAGATAGGCCTGATCAACGATGTCGCGGTCACGAAAAATTCCTCGACGCGCTTGTGGCTTATCCAGGAAGAAAGTTGTGACAGTGATACAGGGCAAGGCAAGGCCATGGTCACAATTAAGCAGAGCAATGGGCAGCGCACACGGAGGCTAGGCACAGATAGGGTGCGGAACGGAGGCTAGGCACAGATAGGGTACGCAATAGTGAGGGCGTCGTGGAACGGGCAGGCACTGATGCAGGACGCGGTGGTGAAAACCCTCGTGCCTGATCAATGAATCTGAGAATGACTAAGGATTGCTAGTCAACCCTAACCTACGGGTAAGCGAGCCCTGGACCCTAAGTAAGAGACCTAACCTAAACCTAAATACAGGCAGGCGTGCCGATCAGCGGGGTCGACTCCGGGTGACCTGGGGAAACTCACGATGATGGATAGGGCCAGATCCTCTCGATCCACGTCCGGAAGCGTGGGAGTCGCTCGTCGTGGAGTAGCCAGGAGGCTGCAGCTCACGCTCAGTGCCGGGCCTGATGTACGCGGAGAGTTCTCGAACCTATATCCGTACTACCCTACCTACGTTGTCCGACGGCGGTGGAGTCGAGGAAAGGAAATGCTTCGAAAAGTAATTAACTATAATTGAGGGGTTGAAGCTAACCTGCGGGACGCGAGCCCGGTAGGTCGTGTTGAAGGAGATCGTTTGTACGTGACACATGCGGTCAACAGTAGCGGCGCCGAATCGGTGGTGTCGGGGAGGGCGAACGGCGTGTCGCGGAGAAGGGAGGTGGTGCTCCACGACTATCGGGCGGCAAGGCGCGGGGCTGGCGGTAGGGCGCCGTCAGTGCGAGCCAGTGGTCACGAGCACAATCTCAGCGGGGTTATCCGCCCGGATGCGGTCGTGGTAGGAGCAGAGGGGCGGGAGTGGCTCCGGCGGAGTTGACCAGGTTCTGGGTTGACCAGGACCCTGGGTTTACCGCAAGGGCAGTTCGGGCTGGAGGAGCGGCCACTGCCAGAATTGATCGCGGGAGAACTCGAGGACACAGACGCGGCCTGGAGTTCAGGTCACCGTCGCGACCTGAATTCAGGCCACGAGGTGAGTCTGGCAGGCGCGGGGTGATCGCCAGAGAGACGAATCGCGCCTGGCATCCACACGACTGGAACAGGTTGGTGCGGCGCGGGCAGAGTGAATCCAGAGACAACGGGCTCCAGTGGGGGAAACAGCCAGGACGCGCGGCGGACGGAGGCCTGCTGGGCGGCAGATTGAACTTCGAGTGGAATCAGCAGGTGAGTTCGGGCGAGGGTCTTGATGACTTGCGGGGTGAATTTCTGGCACGAAGTGGGCGAGTTCGGATAGGATGGTTTTGGAGTGAGGTTCGGGATTCGGCGGGAGGTGAGGTACTATTCGGGTGCGGTGCAGAGGACGGGAATGGGGAGAGGGTGGACTGGGCACGGAATGAGGAGAGGATGGCTGGTTAGGAGAAGGGAGAGAGAGGCGGGGTATCGACTGGACGGGTGCGCGCATAGTGGTGAGGGCGACGGAGGGAAATTCGATCGCGCGTAGTGGAGGGGTAGAATTCCGCGTTCGATAGGTCCCGGGCAAGTTTGAAGGTCGCAGGCGATTGAATTTCCGGGAATGCTGGAGGAGGGGGGTGACGGATGCTGGAGGTGAATTGAGGGAGCGATGCGGGAGAGCGGAAGGGGCGAATTCGGCCAGGGAGGGGACGAAGTCGGCTGGGCAGGGAATGGAAGTCGGGATGGTCACGGGAGTAACGTTTCCAATTCCTGCGGAGTGCTGGGGAATTCGGGGGAAGGGGAGGGAAAACCAGAATGCTTGGGGGAGGGGAAACGTGACCAAGGTCACGGCCGGAATCGAGAAATCGTGAAGTGGTTAAAGAAAATCGCGAACGGTTGGGGAGGGGAGGAGAAGAAACTAGAAAGAGGAGAAATTCGGCAGGGGAATTTGAGAGTGGCGATCAATCGGGAGATGAGGGGAGGTCGTGGGGTGTGGCGGAAGATACCAACAGGACGTGGAGGAGGGTGTTGACGGTCGTTGGAAATGGGAGAGGAATCGGGGTTGAGCGGAGGAGGAGGTGCAGAGCAGGGCGCTGCGGGCAGAATTCGGAAGGGCAACGGGCGAATTCAGGCAGCGTGACCGGGTGCGGCCGGAACTGAAGGAGAGAGAGGGAGCAGAAGGGGAAGAACAGGAGGGGCGGTCCGGCTTTCATGAGGGGGATGGGCAAAATTGTGGCGGAATGCGAGTTCGTGAGAGGGCTTCGCGTGGAGGGAATTTCGCGATGAGACGGGCAACGGTGGGGAGAGTCACCGGGAAGGAGAAGGGAGGGGAGAAACTCAGGAATGGCAGGGATGGGTTCAGGACAGAGAAACCGTGGAGGAGGTGGTCTCGGCGGAGAGGGAGATGGTGATGATGGGGATGGAGATGGAGGTGATGGCGGTGTGGCGGTTTGAAGGCGGCGGCGGTAGCTTGAGGACGGCGACGTCGTGATAACAATGGAGAAGAACTTTGGCCGGGGCAAGGAGTGGCGGCGGTCGTCACGGCGGCGGCGGCAGCGGCGGCGGTGGCAGCGGCGGCGGCGGCACGGAGGCGTGTGGCGGTACGGAGGCGTGCGGTGGCGGCGACGGTGGCGGCGGCGGTTGGACTCCTTCCCCGGCCTTCCTTGAGCAGCCACTTGAGAGGGAGATCACTCCTTTCTTTCTTCAAATGACGGCTAGGGTTTGTGGGGGGGTCCCTTCCCCTCTTATAGAGCCCATAATGGGCCAAGAGGGGAAAGGGCCCACTTGAGGCCCACAACCCACACCTAACATGCTCATAGAAAGAAATAAGGTTCACAAAGAAAGATGGGCTTCACAAATGGGATCCCGAAAAGGGAAGAACCCACCCGGAAGCCTAAAAGGGAGAGGGAAATAAGCGAGGACCCGCTTAAACACGTGCGGGTCAAAAGTTCAAAATAAAGAAATAAAGATAAGCGGATATATCCGCCCGCGCAAAAGGCTCCTCCGGCGCCGTGGTATCGTGTCTTGGTGGCGACGGGGGTTGTACGCTACCAGGCACCCCTTGAGCGTGATGGTGAGGGCGATGGAGTGCAGGGGGGGCACGCCTAGGTCACGACGTTAGGCACCGGGTAGTGCGCCTAAGGCAAGGCAGCAAGCGCACTTGGGCGCGGTGGCGGTGCACCTGGGCGTAGTGTTAGACACGCTTGGGGGCGCAAGGGAAGTAGGCCCATCTCGGCGCTAGGGAGGCATCGAGGCACAGGGGCGACAGTGGCGAGCACAGGAGGCGTCGGTAGCAAAAGCGAGCGGCAGCAACATCTAACGCGGGCAGCAGCAGCGACTGGCGTAGACGGCGGTGGCATCGGTGGTTCTGAGCAGTAGCAACGGCTGACTTGGACGGCAGCAGCACAGGGTATGGGGGACGGCAGCAGTCGTGGCAGCGGCGGCACAAAGGTGTGCGGCAGCGGTGTCGGTGTGATCACAGCAAGGGGAGGCGGCAGCAGCGACAATGGGTGCGACGTTGGCACGTGGGCGTGCGGCGGCCGCGGTCGGTCTCCTTCCTTAATCTTCTGTGAGTGCTCACTCAAGGGGGAGATCACTCCTTTCTTTCTCAAATGACAGCTAGGGTTTGTGGGGGGAGTCCCCTTCCCTATTACAGAGCCCAAGATGGGCCGAGAGGGGAAAGGGCCCACTTAAGGCCCATGACCCTAAAGCCTAACATAATTATAATAAAAATAATGGTTCACAAAAGACGGCCTTTATGAGTGGGACTCCTCCCACAAAGGGCCCATTGAGAAGCCCAAAAGGGAGATGGAAATAAAAGAGGGCCCACTAAAAACACATGGGGGCTGAGAATGTTTAAAATGAGGAAAGACGATAGATCCACGTGCGCGCGAGCTCGGAGTGTGGTAGACCTTGGCGAGACGACATCATCAAGTGGTGTAGTGAAAGTTGGTGTCGTTTGTCTTCGCTCGTCCTAGGGGCTGGACGCGCGTGGGTGTCGGCTGATCCAACATCATGGTGTCGTGCCTTGGTAGCAACAGGGATTGTACGCCACCACTCTTTGAAGCTCAAAATTTTGATGCACTCAGAAAAGCACTTTGAATTTGCTTTCCAGCCAACCACTCTTGGATAGTTGATTGATAACATGCATCTTATTATATGCATTACATGCTTGTAAACACTTTTTATGCATAATTTCAATCTATATGATGCATGTTATCATCTTAAAATGGAATTTTTTCAATTTAAGGCAAAATCACTAAATTCCATATTTTCATCAATTTGAGCATTCTTATGTGTTTTAAGTGTGTTTGATCTTTTCAAGGGTCAAACCACTTGTATTTGACCCCAAGTTTGTGGTTTCAAATATTTCAAGATTTATGTGATTGCATGAAGGTTTAAGAAGAGGAAGAAAAGAAGAAAGAAAAGAGTTAGGAGTAAAAGAGGGAATTAATCTAGTTGATTTTAGAAAGTCAACTAGGAATTAATTCACTCATAATTTTATTTCCTATCTAATGTTTTATTTTAAGAGGATCAAATTCTTAATTCAATGAAGAAAATTTAATTCAAAAAGAAGTTCTAGAAATGAAGTTATGAATTTTTTAAGTTTACATAAATTTCTAGAATTATTTTGATTTTTCAGGATTTTTTTTAACACCAAAAAAGAAAAAATGGGGAGTATTTGGCGCAAGATCCGCGCAGTGCTGATGTGGCGACAAGGACACGTGCTGGGCCTGCACAGACCCACGCGGGCACCTACGTCGCGAAGGCTGAGTGGGCTAAGTGGGTTTGGCCCATGGACATCGTGGGCCCAAGTATCGGGTAGAAGATAGTTGGGGTGTCAGAAGGATTTTATTTCAATATTGATGATCTTATGATTGTTAATTGATAGGTGGTCTAAACTAGACCAATATGATAATCAGTTGAGAGCACTGAGTACATAGTTTAC
>CM044109.1:6935272-7229941 GCA_024174645.1 Lemna minuta
ACATTGATTTTCTTCCTTTGGTTTTGATTGCTTGAGTTGACTTTCATTCTCAGTTGATGGCTTTAAACCTCGACGTCTCTGCCTCTTGAATGTCATAATAATATGAAGATAGAATGTAGCTAGTCCTAGAACTGTCCTATAAATACGTTTATGATGATCCTAATATGCCTATATGATGAATGGACTATGAAATGACTTACTGAGGACTAAATCAATTCGTAGTCCATTCATCACAAACATACTTATAGATCCAGCTCAGATCTTCAGTTGGATCAGGACTCTTTAAACCTACCTCTCATTGGCTTTCTTCTTTTTCTATATCAACCTCCGCTGCTTTTCGTTGGCGAACACCCATGTTCATCGTAAAATATAGAGTGATTCTAACAGGAAGAAACAGATTTATGTGAATACATCCACATGTATATGTATGTTCTTTGTGAATATGAAACTGAGATACAATCTTTCCACCTCACGACATTTCCTCGAGGATTTTATTTCAGGATTGATGATCATATGTTTTGTTAACTGATCGGTGGTCTAAACTAGAACAATACGATAATCAGTAGAGAGTACTCAAGTAAATAGTTAATATAGATGTGGTGATTCCTTGTACACGTAAATAAAACATAACAATCTTTCTTATTCGGGCACCAGCCATTTTTATTCTTCCAATTTCAAACTCAACGTATCATCGTAATACGTTTGGCGCACAAGATGATGCGAACAAATGAGAACATTTCAAACACAAAACATGGGAGGAGTCCTTATTGACATAACAACATTTGCTTAAGAACACGACGTAGCGGCGTGACATCGCACGGTTAAGGGCAAGAGCCGATGGTATAGTTCTTCCCGCATCCTCTGAGAACGATATTGACGGCACTGGGAAGATTGATGAATAAACCAAAGACGGATGCTGTCAGACTCAGGCAGAGGCAACTCACAGTCGCGTTTTGTGATAGTGGAGAGAGCAAACTGCAGCAAGCATTTCTCAGGAGGGTAGTCAGGGGAATTTGGATGATGCTGAAAATATTGCAGACCGCTACTGAAGCGATCCCGAGCGGACATGTCAGGAGCTGGGCAGAGGCGTAGGAAGAGCTCATCATACTGAGGAGGAGGAAAGCTGCAGCAAACTGAGTCTTGGTGGCCATCTCGTCGGGGGAAGGAACGACTAACGATAGAGAACGATGGGACTTCTGGGATTTGGCTTGAGAACGAGAAGAGATTGGGACGTTGGGGAATATTTATAGGCCACTGCACCCCTAATTAATTCCTTGGGTCGTGGATTATAGGTCTTTGGTGTTAGTTGGGAGCCGACGAGAAGAGATTGGGACGTTGGGGAATATTAAGTGGCCATTGCACGCCTAATTAATTCCTGGGGTCGTGGCTCATAGGTGTTTGGCGATAGTGGGGAGCCGACCAGCTGATGGCAGGAGATAAGGCCTAACGAATATGTAAGATCTTAGCCGTCATTTTCCTTTTTGAATGCCATAAGTTCTAACCATATACACCGAGACACGGGGCCTCTTATGGACGTTGTTTTGTTTTATTGGCGTCGGAAGTCAATGCCTTCCATTCGACTGCCAGCCGTCACCTGGTATCAGCCATGTGAACACATTACTTTCGTTGCACGGTTAATTGAGCGGGATATATGCCGGGGAGTATCGGATGATGCTTGATGTGGACGAGCACGGCTCTGCAAGAAATCTGTCGGCCATTGCCGTGCAGCTTCGGCGGTGAAGATTTTTGGTGACCTCCCCAGAGCCTCATCAGACTCTTTTACTCCGAATTCTAAAGCACTTTTCAGTAAAGATGGCAGAGTCGACGATGCCGCGAGTCTTTATCAATCAAGAGGATCGAATACCAGGAATTAGGATCCTGAAGATGATCTCAATAAGAAGGTTTGACAGAGCGTGCGGATAGGATTCTGAACCGTCATTTTTCTTGCTGACGATACATTTTGTTGCTGAACCGTCATCTTATCGGGATCAACATCAATTAACTGAGCATGAAGATCATACGTCATTTGCTTCAGAAATCAATGCAGTCTGTTCGAGAGGGATGCATGGCATATTTGCAGTCTCATCGCCGGTCGAGATGACAGTTAACTGCTGAAATCATGGCATCCTTATCCAGAGATGCTGAAATGTAGTCCCCTAAAAAATAATTCTATAGCGTTGGGAAAACCCTTACCAGTGTCGACAGTGCGTCGCCGTCATGGAGGGAGAATATGGGGAAGGATGCAGAGAATATGTTTCCTTTCTTAACAAGCGTTCTAATAACCAGAAATATAGAAAGGGTGACTGTCATTATGCCACTTTCGTCTGATCGTGACATCGTTGCCTTCACACATAGCCGTAAAGGACGATTGAGGCGTAAGGATGATAAGGAAATAGACTGCAAAGACACCAGAATTGGCTTGGACAAATCCACGGAGAGGAATATACTAAACTCCAAATTAAGAATCAATATAAGAATAAACCAAGTCTAGAGTTGATTAAGAAGCCCATGCAGAATTGGGGAGTCACCGGATAAAAAGAACGACAAAAAATGTCAAATTCGTGACCAAATTGTACCTTCTCTCCTTAAGTGTCTTCCAGTTGGGAAAATCTTACAAAGAACCTCCCAAGTCCAACAGCCAGCATCTCCACCTTCAGAAATCTCCTCAGCAGCTCCTGCCATTATTGATTTGTAGATCAGAAACAAGGTTTCTCTGTAGGTCTCAATGGCAACAGGAAGAATATGTGGGTTTTGACTCTTGTTCATGGGATATACAAGAACCCCTCGAATTAACATAGACACACAATTTCTCTCTCAACTTTGTCTTTTGTAATTATTATTACTTCTTTTCTTATTTCTTTATTTATTTTCTCTAAAAACTGATATTTTTTTTAGTGATTTTGACTTGTATAAATTCTCAAAAAATTTCAAAAAATCTAAAAAACATGATTTTTAATAGATAAATTGATTTTAATTAAATTCACGATAAAATGTATTCATAAATATTTTCAAGTCATTATAGTCATTTTGAATTAGAAATAAATAGAAATTTCATTTACTGATATAAGAAGATTATTTTTTTGAAAAATAAATCTAATTAAATGCTGGTACATTTATTTTAATTTAAAAAAATTAAGAATATTCTTTTAAGAATAATAATTATCATTTTAATCATTTTACAGCAGGTTAAGATCATTTACGTATCTATTTTTAAGAAGAGGCGCGTAAAGTGAATGAAATTACATGTTACCAATCGCTCTTTTTGTTATTTTCATATTTCATTTCAGGTGATTAAGAAAAAGAGGGCAAAACAGTGGTCAAGATAGAAGAAGTTTCATCTAAAAAGGAGTTTTCTATGAGAAAGATATGAATATTTAAAGTTTTAGGGGCTTTGTATAATTTTCTTGATTTTTGTGAAGTTTCTTTAATCTTTCTTGAATTTTCTAAAGTTTTCTATCATTTTTCTAGCATACGCATGGCGTGTAGGTGTGGGGCCATTGCGGGGAGTGTTAGTTTTTTTAATTGTATTTATTTGTATTTAACTATCTTAGTAGACTGTGGTTATAAACTTCAAATCTTAGATTTATTTTTTGAAATTAGAACTAAAGGTTCTCTTTGTAAGGACACATGGTGAATTGTGGGCTGCTTGCTTAGGTGGACCGAGTCAAATTTTGTGACTTGTTGCATGTTGTGATGCTTTGGATGTGATGGATGGCCTAACCATCAAATCCGATGCATCAGATTAATGCCCATATATCAGATTTTCAGGGTGAATGGGGAATTTGTAGCATTCTGCACTTGTAAAAGAAGATCCTATAGCTACATTCTGATTGACATTTCTCTTTCCTCCTAGTGAATCACAACACGAGGCATGGCACAATCTAATGCATTTTGACAATCAAATTGGGAGAAATTAATGGTCGGAAATGCTCCAAATTGAGAGCATGATATCTCATGATCTGCAGGGAGCGAGGGTAAAGTTTTAGGGGCATTATTGATAATGTGCATTCATTTTAATCATTATAAATGGATTTAAATGCATAATTCATGAAAAAATAGTGCACATTATCATATGTTTTATGATATTATCGATTTCATTATTTCATTCCACTCATATACTCAACTTGCATCTATTTAGTAAACATGTTCTATCATGCATCATTATTTTCAATTGCTTATATTATGAGACTAACCATATTTGACTTCTTCAATGTCAAATGGTTGAATTCTCACAATTTGTATGAGTTATATGGATTCAAGGACATAGGCACATGAGTGGGAAAACATGGATAGAAATGGCCTTGAGAGAGGAGGAAGAACTCTCCACCAATTTTAAACACAAAATCAACCTTATTTTCAACAAAGAAGTGATAGATGAGGTTTGGATTTGGTACAAAAATCATCCCAAGCTTTATAGGATGGTCCACAGGGATTTGAAATGTGAAAGTTGGGTCAACCTCCTTATTTGAAGAATGAATGGACATGACTTGACGGTGATGATTCGTATCCAAGTGTTTCACCTAAGATGTTGATTAAAGATGAAGAGGCACATCAAATGGTTACGACCAAATTTGCCTATATATATGCACGTTCTTTGATGATGTAAATCATTCTCAAGTGTTTCGACCAATCCAACTATTTAAACATCTCAATCCTTGAATCTCTTGCTTTCTTTCTCTGCTTGACTTATTTCCATGTCCAAGTGAGATTTTGTTGAGAGAATCATGAGAATTCGCTACATCACCACCGAATTTTTGCTTTTCAAAATACGGAATAAGAACCTTCAATTCGACAATGAATTGAATCATTTCAAGCGCACTTTTTTGTTAGATTATGTTCTTTCTCCCTACTCTTTCTTCCTATATCATTAGATTTCAACTTTGAATTGTAGATCAGTCAAATTTCATATTTTCTCTTTGTTTTCCCTCTCTTCATAATTTTTTTATCTAGATTTTGCTCCTTGATTTCCCCATGAATACTAATTCAAATTGAGTGATTTTTGATTCCGTTGATTTCTCTTGAAGTATTCTTTGGAAGTCTCTAAAATCCCTAATTTCTCATGTCAATTCTTTGTTAGATTTGATCGAATTTGAAGAATGACGAATCATTTTCGTGCGTCGTTAAAACACAAAAAAGTTGGTAAATTTTTTTTATAAAAACCAAACTCACAAAGATAAGATATAAAATCAAGTAATGATAACATGCAATCTTAACATGATAAAACATGATTATTAATGCAAAATAAGGCATAAAACATTCCATTTATATGCATGTTATCATACTTTGAGTGCATTTCTTTCAGTCTATGCAATTTTATGTTATAATCTCAAAATGCGTTAATTTAGGATTAATTATGATGAATTAAAGATTAAATATTTTATAACGTATCTTTACTTGAGATTATAAATGGTTAAATAATAAGAGAAATCATTTTTATGAACATTCATTTCATTTTCTAAAATTTAAATCTTAAAGAAATGAATGTATTTTTGAAATAAGAATTAAATCTCTTGTTATTTAAAATAATTTGGCTTTTTATAATGATAGATAATGAAATTTCATATCAAATGAAAGAAGTTTGGATTAATTTTGAGCTGTATTTTGAAACTTATGAATTTTACAATTCTTAGGCTTTTTTCGGATTTTATTTATTTATTTTTTATTTAAATTAATTAAAATAATTAAAATTAAGGCAAAAAGCGTTTTATTTCCGCGCGGGGCCATGTGGATACGACATGGCACTCAGGCCCACGCGGCGCCTACGCGGCGTACATATATTTATAATTATATTATATACTCTATATATAGGGGTATTCAGCCTTCCGTAGACCGGAAGGGTATTCGAACCCTCTAATCCGTCGGGCCTTATAAACCCGACGGGTTTCACTAATTTTTTTCGTGTGGGACTAAGTCCCACACAGATATTTTAAATGCAGGCCACGTGGAGTGATGTAGAGCGTTGGATCGGGCGGAGCGCAGAAGATCCGCGCGTCGATCGCGTGGGGGCGGACCACCAATCAATCAATGGAGCACGTGTCATTTAAAATGGAGGTATAACGGCTCTGATTTAATGCGCCGAAATGCATCGCGATCGTCGGATCGCGATCCAACGGGCGTCGTTCAACGCGTTTTTAAACGCATATCAAGCAGATCATCCTGGCGCTCCATACGCGATCTAACGATCGTGATTTAACCATAACGGTTCGATGAGATGCATTTAATCCAGATCGTTGATGCGGATTAAACGCATCAATCAGACGGTTACGCCCAGATTGCCTATAAATTGAGGCATTCTTTGACTTTTGTAAGACATTCGAGAGGGAATTCCCTTAATCAACCCATCCAAACCCTTCCTCTCTTGAATCTGTCACTTGTAATCACTTCTAGACTCAAGTTTGCGTCCACGGAGTGTTTATAAGTGAGATTTCGTCGATCGATCGAGGATAATTTGTCTCTTGAACACCGACGTTCACGTTTGAATTCGCGGAATGAATAGCTGTCGATCCGGCGATCAATTGGATCGATTCGATCGTTACCTCAGGTTAGAAAACAAGTTTTTCCTCTAATCTATCATCATGTATCACCAATTTTTAGTTTAGGATATTCATTTCGTTTAATTTAGCTTCTAATTTCAGTTGATGTTCTTCGCGATTCCGAAAATTTCCTTCCACTTCACTCTTTGATTTCTCCGCGATTACTAATGCAAATGGAGTGTTTTTTGATTCCGTGGATAGATCTTTGAGTTATAATTCTAAAACCACCATTTTCCCTAATTTCTCACCTCAATTCATCGTCCAATTTGATCAATATCTAAAAGACCTCTCGAAAATACCTTAATTCCCTGTGGATTCGACCCTTACCATTATACCCTTCAATTCATGATTAAATCCCAAAATTGGTAAATTCGGACTTTATTTTTGACAAGAGACCATGTGAATTCAACAACCTTGCGGTATCGTCTCGTCAGTCAATCCACAGAGAGCAGGGTTGACTTTAATCGCAGAGTTGACTTGGTCAAACTTAGGTTTAAAAGGGGTTTTAAAAATGTAAAAATAATAAGTAATAAGTGTAAATGATATAAATAAGCTAAATAAGAAGTTTTAAGAATTTAATTCTCGGGTTTGATAGAGAAAAGTCAAAGTCAAAGTCAAAGTGTTGACTTTGACCAATAGTAGGTGTTCTGTAAAATCAGAGAATCAAACAGAGTCAAAATATTACGAAAATTCTATATTTGGAAACTAGAGAGAAAATGGAATTTATTGATATATAATTCGTGATTTTTGGATGAGAAATGGATTTATTATGAATTATTGAAAATCAAATATCAGAAAATCCCTGAAATTAACGCCTCAGAGAAAATCTTCAAATTGACCGATCAAATGGAATCCAAATCTTGAAATTTATATGTCAATAGAAAGATAAGAACCACAGGAATCTAACAAGACAAAAATTATCGAAGTCTGATTTGTAGATTAAAAGTAATTGACCCCGAAAGTGAACGTTTGACTTCTGATGAAAGATGAATAGTGCTCGGTCAAACATTAAATTGATGGGTCAAATGAACTCGGAAGTCGATGAATTTTCTACCCACGAAAAGCTGAGGAAAAGAGGAATCTATTGAAACCAAAATCAAGTGATTTGGAGTTATAATCAGGGAGATATCCTATTTTCAAAATCAGAAATTTTTTGGACTAATAATTGGATAAAATGAAGAACACTAAGAACTAATTTGCGAAATTAACAGTTCTCAATATCAGATAAGATATTTTTATAGTTGGTTTGATTAATAGATTGATATAAGAGGAAGGAAATGTCCTAAGATTAACACATAAACCCTAAGTGTTGGTCAATCCGTCTAATCGTGATGCAGTCATCATTATTCTACCGGAGCTTGAATTCGCGCCCAAGCTTGGTGTCTATCACGGTAGAATAATGAGCTGAATAAGCAACTAGAACTCTCATAGTAACAACCTTGCCCCCTATCCTCAGTCCTCACGGGGCTAAGACCCTCGCCCTAGCCTTGAGCGGGATCTCAGTGACAAGGCCCTCTAACTTTCTCGAGATCGATTCAACCGATGGTGATTAATTCTAAACACGATAAGAAGATAAAACCTGATCCACTGGTGGTCCCTTGGCCTTTCGACACGAAACACTCTTGCCATGGAATAAGCGATCACAAAAGAGGATACAAAGAAGCAAGTTGGGTATCTAGATGCACTCGGTTCGTCACACCGCACAATCCTAGATACCAGGCGAACACATAAGAACATACGAAGAACAAACAATAACTAAACATACCAAGATAGTTGATCCCAATGGCCAACCTCCATAAGGAGGCTAACTATAAGATAAAAAAACAATGTCTTCGTGAGCCCTATTTATAGCTCAGAAGACATGGATGAAAAGAGGAGAGAGAGAGGAAGTTGCCCCCAAAATTTGGGCTTGATCCGCCTTCTGGATCGCTAGATATCACGTCTGGAAGTTGGAGAAATATGAGCCGTTGATTGATGATGTCGCGTTGATTTCCGTGCCTGAATTTCCGTTAAAGAATATAACTGCCGCTCCGATCCGCGTGAAATGATTCCTTCAATCATGGCCTGACACGTCGCATCATCGTCAGCGATCCACGTGAAGTGATTCTTGCAATCATGGCTTGATATGTCCCATCATCGTCAGGGATCCGCGTGAAATGATTTGTTCAATCATGGGCTGACACATCACGTCACGCGTCAACGATCCTCCTAAAATGCTCCTGTCCAATCCGCTATTGTCACGTCATCTTCGCGCCTACAAAATCAATTAAAAACAGAAAAGACATCTTTGTCTTATAAGGCGGGAGAAAGTCCCTACTTATTTTTCATTGGCCACCGCCCTTCTTGACTGACACGTCTCAGTTATAGTCCATAAAAAAAACAAAACCCGTGCCCAATCATTGGGCCGACGTCCTTCTTCACTGACACGTTGACGTATCATTTTCGTGCATCGTTAAAACACCAAAACGTAGGTCAAAAAAAATTTATAAAAAACGAACTCACAGAGATAAGATATAAAATCAAGTAATGTGTAAGTATCGGGTTGATCCAAAGAGAGCAGGGTTGACTTTAATTACAGAGTTGACTTGGTCAAACTTAGGTTTAAAAGGGGTTTTAAAGAAGTAAAAATTAGAAGTGATGAGTGAAAATGATATAAATAAGCAAAATAAGAAGTTTTAAAAATTTAATTCTCGGGTTTGACAAAGAAAAGTCAAAGTCAAAGCATTGACTTTGACCAACAGCAGGTGTTCTGTAAAATCAGATAATCAAATAGAGTCAGAAGATTATGAAAATTATATATTTGGAAACTAGAGAGAAAATGGAATTTATTGATTCGTGATTTTTGGATAAGAAATAGATTTATTATGAATTATTGAAAATCAAATATCAGAAAATCCCCGAAATTAACACCTCAGAGAAAATCTTCAAATTGACTGATCAAATGGAATCCAAATCTTGAAATTTATATGTCAATAGAAAGATAAGAACCACAGGAATCTAACAAGACCAAAATTATCGAATTCTGATTTTTAAATTAAAGGTAATTGACCCCAAAAGTCAACATTTGACTTCTGATGAAAGATGAACAGTGCTCGGTCAAACGTTAAATTGAAGGGTCAAATGATTTCGGAATTGGATGAATTTGCTACCCACGAAATGCTGAGGAAAAGAGGAATCCACTGAAACCAAAATCAAGTCAAAATCAGAAATTTTTCGGACTGATAATTGGAGAAAATGAAGAACACTAAGAACTAATTTGCAAACTTAAACTTCTAAATCTAATAAAAACTCAAATTACCTCCTGATAATCAATTGAACCTTACTACTAACCCGATTGCCGCAGGCATGGGGCTTCAGTTCACGTGGATTGAAGCGAATTTGCTCGGAGTCTTCCTCGCGGACGTTGGGAATTCAAGGGGAAATTTTGATGAAATCAAGGAGAAATTCGCGATCAATCCCGCTCCAATTGCTTCGCAATCGAGTCTAAACGCAAGGGGATCACAATGAACTAGAGATCTTCCTCAAAATTTTCTTAATTCCTTCACGAATCAATCAAAAGTTAGCAAAAGAAAGAGAATACATCGTCGTTTTAAAGAGAGATTTCGCCCGAAAATTAAGGTCGTTTGATGCGGACGTGAGCTCGAATCAATGGCGTCGTGGGGGCGTTTTGACGTTGCGATGTCATGGCTCGTGATTTGGGGCTGAATGCCCCACGATCGCGCGATGATTGAGCCACGATCGCGCGTCGATCGTGGTTCTTCGTGAGGCACGATCCACTGTCTGATGGGGTCAGGTAAATCGGGAGGTCATGACTTAACGCTTCAGTGTCTCGGTGTTCCGCGCGATGCTGCCCATTCGATGAGGATCCAACCATACAGAGGCATCGCGATGCCGCCCGTACGATGAATGCCATGATCGCAATCCACGATGATCAATCAGCAATGACAATCGGGTGCACTTCATCGCCTCCACGTGTCACCAGGTGAGTTGTCGATCGTCTCCACTTAGTCAAGTATTAGTGCACGTGCGTTAATTAATGATTGCGTGGACTTGGGTCCACGCGATCGATGCATTTTAAACAATGTGATTAGGATCCAACGTACACAGTGTCTCCACATCACCTGCAAAAGAAAAATCGTGTGAGGACATAGTCCCACACGGAAGAAATAACGGAGAATGTCATGCTTAAATATCGGGGCAGTTTAAAGCAATTGCATTACCGCCCCAAACATCTTATCAAGGCCCACTAACTCGTGGGCCCTTCACTTGCCGACCCTACCTGCCACGTGGTGCCCCACACGGGGGCCCATGTGGACTCGCGTGGACGCGTGGCCCCCAGCCATGTGGCCGCACCGTGTGCGCCTCGCGTGGCCCACCCACGGCTCTGCCACGTGGCCTCAGCGCCGCGTCGCACCCGTGCGGTGATCCCACGCGTCACGTGTCAACTCGCCGGAGCTCCCGCTTGCCATGTCAGCACCTGCAGGTAAGAAATTCCCTTTTTTGCGATTTTTAGTAAAGAAAATATTAATAAAAAAATCAAATAACAATCAGAAAAGGCCTAAACTTCATAAATTCATAACTTTAAATATACAACTACTTTTTAATCCAAATTTTCTACATTGGATCACAAATTTCTTTCTTTTTAACATCATGTCATTTAAAATATATTTTAAAAGAATAAATCAAGATGAATTAGAATTTACTTAAATCATTTCTCACTAAATATTCTAAATCATATATTCATCTTGAAATTATCCTTCAAAACATGCACTAAAGTCAAAATCATTCAAGAAAAGTGATTTACTTCTATTAATTTAAACTTAACGAAAGATTAATCATCTATTAAGCATGAAATTATCCCTAATTTATGCATAAATATCGACTTTAGTGAAATGACATACCAATGGAGAAAATTCCTAAAAAGTATGATGACATGCATCATATTCACATAAAATAAGCATGAATATGAGTGAATTAGGATAAAAATTTAAGTTATAAATGCATGTTATCACGCGTCTCGGTTATAGTCCATAAAAAAAACAAAACGCGTGCCCAATCATTGGGCCGACATCCAATGATTGGAGCACGTTTAAATTTCCGGACTTGGATGGTTCAGATCGTGACACGTGTCGCGATCTGATTAAATCTGCAAAAGGCTTAATAAATCATTATAAAAATTATTAAAATGCCTTTAAATAAATCCAAAATTATATTTCGACTTTAAATATTTATTTCTCTATGATTTTGAAGTCGAAAAATTACCAAAAAAATACCAACAAATGAGGAAAAATAGGAATTTTACTGTAAAGCCGGAATTAATCATTTCCTATGATGATAACATGCATAAACAGTTAATTTAGTCCACATAAGCATGTAAAATGCATGATTTTAATACATTAAATAACATGTTATCAAAGAACACATCCAAAATTCTCTATTTCTTCGTGGACTAAACCCTTATTCACCATTATACTATTAAATTCTTGATTAAACCTTTATATTGGTTAGTTTAAAAAAAATTTTGACACAAATTCCTGCGTTTTCAATGACCTTACAAATTCATATCATTAGTTATCGTATTTTGATGAAATTTGTGTTCATCATATTAGATCATTCATAAGCTGAATTTGTATTAAGTTGTAGTTAATTTTATGCATAATTGATGTTTAGCCTTTTTTAAGGTCAAACAAGGAAGAATTAATCATATGTTAATGAGTTTTCATGATCATAGTGTTATGAACGAAGGACGATAAGGACAAAGACGTGAAGAAAAATAGGTGGATTTTAATAAAGATTTAATTTTTCTAGCTTTTTTATACTTGATTTTAGATGATACGATAAAAAAGACAAAAAAAGGATTAATATGCCAAACTATTTTATCCAAAAAGAAGTTTGGTATGAAAAGATATGATTGTTTTAAATGAGGGATTCTCTATAATTTTCTTAATTTTTTCTAAAATTTTTAGATTTTTAAATTTATTTTTCTGAATTTTATGTTTTTGTGTTTTTATGATATTTATGCATTCGTGATGTTATTTCACTCATATACCCAATTTGCATCTAATTAACGCTGGTGATGTATAAATATAAATATCCCTTTCCATGCATCTTTCCTTTGATTTATATATCTTAAGACCAACCCCATTTGACTTCTTTGAGGTCAAATAGTTGAATTCTGACTTTTTAATGAGTGTTTTTTATGTAAGGACATAGGAAAACATATGGAAACATATGGAGTGCACTTCAAAAATCAAATTCATCAAAATCAATGGTTGTGATTAAATCAAGCGATTTTCAAAGAAAAAACAATGACCTCAAGTGCTCCAAATTGAAATAATGGTATATCATGATCTTGAGCGAGTTAGGGGCTAAATGTTTTAGGGCATGATCCTCATAGAAAACTCTACAAATAATACTGGAACATATTTAAATTATGAGGTAGAAAAATTGAGGCTTTTTAATGTTTCACTATGTACTTCTAGCACTAGAAAGCCTAGAGGAAAGAAGGCACCGATTGATTATTCTTTGTGTATGAAGCATCTTTAATAGTGATTTTCTTCTCTTTTCTATTCATTACTTGTAATGGATGCAAGACCCCAAGTCTGGGAGAAATGTACAAGCTCTAGAAGGTACATTTTTTCTAGAGAGTACTGATAGAGTGTGTTTTCATCGCAAATCCTTAGATAAGAATCACTTTCTATTGATATTTTTCATTTCCTCCATATTTTTATCAAAATTTTAATAATTTCAAACTCTGAATCATATGTTTGATGGATATTATGTGGCCTATAAGCCAATCACACTTTCATGTATCTTGTTTGTGTTCATGGAAATAAAATTTATTCATTGTCATTCTTGTGTGATGTTTGCAATGAAGTCCATGAGCATGTGCAATGACTAAATGAATTGTGATGAGATCATAATATAGTGATCACTAGTCTTTAAACATCTGTTCTAAATATTCCTATTCGTGGGATATTCGAGAAGGACATCGAATTATCCGGAAAGAATAGCACTATCTAATCCATCTCATATGATGAGTATGGCTGATCCTATAGCCATCGGTGTGGAGTACCTAAGGATAGATAATGGGTGCTCTTCTGAGAAAGAGTTCACTGAATTGATCCGTATGAATCCCTGAATGGTATTATACCTAAGTGTCAATCAGGTTGATTCATGTCATGGTTATTTATGTGGTCGTTTGACTTGAGACACCAAAGACATCTTGTGGATGGATGATCGTGTCTTGATTATGACTCACGAATTCCTAGTCACGGGATATCTAAAACATCATATATTGGATACGACATGAAGTCTACAAAGATGATTAAGTGATCAAGATGGGATCATTCACCCTCGGTATTTGAGGAGATAGACTCAAAGGAATGAGATGCGATGAAATCCTTGGCCAAGGTTGTAGAAATATCGAAGAAAGGGTTCTCGATGATTTCTACATGCATCAATACTAACTTGAGTGACTGATTAGGTTTTGACAGTTGACCATACCCTAAGTCATTCATGAGTTTAATGTGGATGAAGGATTATACATACATGGTAATCGATGACATGAAGGTTCCATAAGTGAGTTCTTACATACTCCATATCTCCTAGTGTACGTGGTGTAGCTTGGCACCCAACGAGATAGTAACTCAACCTATCGATTGGGTTAAATCGATTCTTGATTAATTAATATATATGTAGATGTGGATAATTAATTAAGACTGACCAATAAGGTGTTATTTGGTCTATAGATTTATTAACTAGTGAGATATATGGACCTAAAGGGTCACACACATAAGGTTTATGGATGTTGATGGATATAGACATAATTATGGGGGTTTTTTTATGAAAAACCTCATACCAAAATGTCTATAAATAGGGGGAGGATGACCACAACTTAGGTGCCCATGCAAGCCTTGTGGGAATTCTCTCTTTTCTTCTCTTTCTCTCTTGGTGAAGAGCTTTGAAGAGGAGATCCAACCATCTAGAGACCGTGTGGATACCGCTAGAGGCTAGACACTTGAATAGCTTTAAGAAGTCCTTCAAGGAATCCATGTAAGTATGTTTTCTCATTCATACTAGATGATATGATCATCTGTTCTTGGTGGCTTAGTATTGTGAATGTCCGATTCAATCTTTTCTGCTGCATTTGATGTTCTGATCAAAATTTCGGAAAGTTATCGACCTCATATCCCATCAATGTTCTCACTCTATCAAGGTTTTAAAATCTTCTAAAAGAATTTGGAAACATTTGATACGCTCATTTCATTTTCCATTTACATATTTTTTATCCATCAATCCTCTCCACTTTGTTAGTAGAAAAATACAAAAATATTCCTAGATTTCAATATTTTAACTTTCCTCCCTTTGGATTTGACTTGACTTGCTACTATTATAAATTTCAAAACCAAAATTCAAAGAGTTGAGTATAGTGTTTGGGCATATAGTCTCAAGCAAAGGATTGGAAATGGACAAGGCCAAGGTTGAGGTGGTACAAGACCTTGCACTCCCAAAGTCGATAAGGGAAATTCAAAGTTTTCTTGGGCATGTCGACTTTTATCGTCGCTTTATTATAAATTTTGCTAAAGTTTCAAAACCATTGACTTCTCTGTTGTGCAAGGATAAAGATTTCATCATCGAGGACAAGGAGAAGCAAGCCCTCATGCAGCTGAAGCAATCATTAGTGGAAGCATCTATTTTACAAAGTCCTAATTCGGACTTACCTTTTGAGATTATATGTGATGCTTCAGATTTTGCAGTTGGAGCGATTTTGGGGCAACAGAATGTGAAGAAGGCAACTGTCATTTGTTATGCGAGTAAGACGTTAGCTGATGCTCAACTCAATTACACGACTATGGAAAAGGAGTTGTTGGTGGTCGTCATTGCTCTAGAGAAGTTTAGGCTTTATGTCTTGGGCATTAAGAACATTGTGTACACTGATCATGCCGCTTTAAAGTACTTGTTGTCCAAGAAAGAGGCTAAACCGTGAATAATTTGATGGGTTCTCCTTCTTCAAGAATTCGAGTTGGAGATTAAGGACAAGAAGGGAAGTGAGAAATTAGTGGCTGATCACCTTTCTTGACTTCAGACCACATCTTCAGATGAGATTAGTGACACATTCCCCAACGAAGAACTTCTCGCCGTTGTGACTAAGGTACCTTGGCTTGCGCATATTGTAAATTACTTAGTCACAAACTCTGTCCCCAAGTATTGGAACACGCATCAAAAATGAAAATCCTTCCATGATATTCGATATTATTTTTGGAAAGAACCTCAATTGTTCCATGTAGGGGGAAGATCAGATTATTCGGCGATGCATTCTAGAGGAAGAGCGAGTTCAGATTTTATCGATCTGTCACTCGTCTTTATGTGGAGGACATTTTGCATTAAGAAAGACTGGAGCGAAGGTGCTACAAAGTGGCTTCTATTGGCCAACTCTATTCAAGGATGCCGTCAAGTATTGCAAGGAATGTCTAAAGTGTCAATCCGCATTACACATCTCAAAGCGATATGAAATGCCCTTGCAACCCATCCTTGAGGTAGAGATTTTTATGTTTAGGGGATTGACTTTATGGGACCATTTCCACCGTCGGAGGGAAAAGAGTACATTCTTGTCGTGGTGGATTATGTGTCCGAAGGGTTCGAGGCAATACCAACGAGGACAAACGATCATCGAGTAGTTAATAAGTTTATTGTTAGCAATATATTTTCTCGATTCAGTTGTCCTAGAGTGATTATTAGTGATGGTGGATCTCATTTTACTAACTCTCATTTCAGGACTTTACTTACGAACTATGACCAAGTAGAAGTCATCAATAGAGAAGTCAAGAACATATTGAAGAAGATAATTCGCACGGATGGAAGAGATTGGGCAGCAAAGCTACTCGATGCTCTATGGGCCTTCCGCAACGCATTGAAGACACCCATCGGGATGTCTCCTTTTAAGCTTATTTATGGCAAAACTTGCCACCTCCCCGTCGAGTTAGAACATAGGGCTTATTGGGCTATTAAAAAGGTAAATCTATCTCTTGATCAAGCTGGGAAAGAAAAACTTCGACAACTTTAAGAGCTCCAAGAATTACGGAATGAGTCGTATCAAAATGCCAAGATTTAGAAGGCCACAAACAAAGCCTTTCATGACAAGCATATTACTAGGAAAACTTTGCATGTTCATGACAAGGTATGGCTTTATAATTCTCATCTTAAACTCTTTTGAGTGAAGTTGCGCTTGATAAGAACATAAAATATATTTATAAGCACCTATGAATTTCTCTTATGTAACTCTATTAAACTCTTAAACACAACATCTCCTCTACTATCTCACAACTTGAAGTTTCTAGAATATTAGTGTATTGAGAGGAATTTATTTTACATGAATTTTGTCTTTTCATTTTCAGTAAGTTTACAAGAAGAATGGCACCAAGATCCTCTAATAGAAGTGTTTAAAGGGCTTAGTGGGCTGTCCAAGAGAAGTAATTTCAGGCTCGGTCAAACAATGTGAGCCCACCCGAAGTGGAGACTCGGGAGAACAAAAGAGGAAAAAGCTTTCTCGGGAGCTTCTTCTTCCTTTTTTGGTTGTTGTTTCCTTCTTCCTTCTTTGACTGTTGTTCTTTCTCTCTGCTAGGTTTAGATTTCTTTGGCGTTCTTCCCGTCGGAATGTAGTGTAAAATAGTGAACGCGATCTTTCTTTAATTTTAATCTTGTTCTTCTTCTTCACCTTCTCAGCAATATTTTCTTCCATCGTCGATCTCTCATTCTCTTTTATCCTATCTTCCGCATGCATATTCTCTCTTTCTTAGTATGATTTCTTTCCTCATCTTTCTTGCGGTTCTCTCCTCTTCTTTCCTCCATTCTGAAATCACCTCTACGTCCTTCTTCCGATTTTTTTTCTCCCTCTTCTTTTGCTATTTCCGGAATCATCGCAACTGCAATCTCTCTCCCTTGTTTTCTTTCCTTCCTCTCTCTTTCCTTCTCACACTTCCGCGCGATCGATCTCTTTCTCCTGGAATTTTTCCGATCTTCCTCTCGCGCGATCTCACATCCTTTTCCTCTCTTCGTCTTCTTCTTTCCGTCGCACTCTCATCCGATATTTTGCTCCCTCTCTTTTTCCTGGATTTCTCTCTTCCTTTTCCGCCCTCTCTCCCATGTTCCGTTCATTCCTCGTTAATTTCTATTTGTGTTTCTTTCCTATTTTCTATCATCATCACGCTCGTTTCCCCTTTCATTGCATCTCTCTCGAGTTCCTGTTTTCCTTCTTCTCGCTCTCTCTTTTCCGTCCTCTTCCTTCCCATCTCATTCTCGCGTTCCCGTCCCATTCTTCAGCTATTCTCTCTCTAACAACCATTGTTTCTTTTTCTCTCTCTCCCTCAGTTCTTTTTTCCTTTTTCTCTCTCTTCCAATTCATCTCTCAATTCTCTCTTCCGACTCGTCTTCTGATCGTCCTTCTCTCTTTCTCTCATGTCGTCTCGTATTTTTTTTATTTCCTAGTATTTCCTTCCCGTCGGCTCGTATTCTTCTCTTCTTAATCTCTCATCTTCTCCCTCTTAATAGCGTACTTTCTCTCTCTCTGTCTTTCAATTTCTTTCTTACCTCTCTCTCTCGCAATCTCCTTTTCTTTTCACCGAATACCCACTCACGCAAACTCTCTCTTTCTCTCATCTTCAGTAATCTCTCTCCCGTTCCCTCTAATTTCAATCTTCATTCTGTCATTCCCAAATTTTTGTCATTCTCTCGTTTCCGTCTTTTCGTTTCTCCCGAATTTCAACTTTCCGTTTCTCTCCTCTTCATCCGCATCTTTCCTTCTCTCTCACACGATCTCTCACCCCCTCAAGTCGTCCCTCTCTTCCTCACCTTTCCGAACCCAGTAATCTTCAATTCCGCATTTCTTCTTCTCTCCCTGCTTCTCTCAATCTTCCTTCTCTTCTAAATCTTTCTCTCCCTATATCTCTTCCCCTGTTTTCTGATTTCGTCTTCTCATTTTCCGATTTTCTCCGCTCTCCTCAGTCTTCCATTTTCCTCTTCTCAGTTTCGTTTCCTCTCTTCATTTCTGATTCCATCTCATTCAAATTCCTCTCTCCCATTTCTTTCACAATCTCTCTCCCGTTCTCCTCTAATTTTTGTCCCGGTCTTCCGCAAAATCTCTCTCTCACCATCAATTTTCTTTCTTCTCTCTCCTCAGGTCTTCTCTCTCACCTGCCCTCCTTACTTTCACCCTATCTTCTATTCTCTTTCACCCTAGCTATATCCTGCTCCTCTTCTATTTTCCGAAACCTTTATCTCTCTTTATCACACTAATTTTTCTCTCTCTCTCTCCTAATTTCGCTTCCCTCTCTTCTTCCCCGAGTTTTGGTCTCTCACATTCTCCTGCTATCGGTCAAGTCATTTTCTTCCCCTCATTTCATTCTAAATCTCTCTCTCTCCCCTTTATTCTAGAGCTAGCCCTCTCTCTAACTCCCCATCTCATTCACTCCAATTTCCCTCTTGCATCTATTCCTTTTCTCTCTACATGGTTTAGATTTCCTTATTTATTCATTCTAATACTTTTCTGTACTCCGAATTTAGGATCTTTATATCTGTAGGCTCACTTAAATCATCCATTAAAAGTCCTTCCTCCCACGGTCAACTCAAAGAGTTGACCACCACTCTTTCATTTTTACCCTCATCTCTGCTTCTATTATTGATACTATCGTGCCCTAGAATCCCTGTGGATCGACCTAGGAAGCCTATACACCCCAATTATCCCAGTTGTTTTGGAGTTTCCTAGTTTAAAAATATTAAGTTTGTTGGGCTTAAAAATACGACGACTTTGAGCCTATCAGCGCTCTAGGTGGGATGGTCCATATGACGTCCTTGAATCGTTTGACAATGGATCGGTCTTGATTTTATATCCTAGGACCAAAATTTTGTTCAAGGTAAATGGGCATAGATTGAAACCATACATTAGTGAAGAAGGACCACCACCTATCCATAATGAAGAGCTGCAACTTCTTCAGATATCAGCCGCTAATAAGTCTCTTGAGTGAGCTAAGTCCGGCTAAACACGTAAAACTTAGCACTTGTTGGGAGGCAACCCAACCTTATGTTGGTTTTTGCATTTACTTTTTACCTTTTTTTTGCTTTTGCATTTACTTTTATTTTTATGTTTGCTGTTTGCTTTCATGTTTGCTTTTGTTTAAGGCTCCATAGACGCTAAGGAGGAGATAACAACAATAGAAGGAAATTCATCTCAAAAGAACTCCACAAATGAAGAGAAGAATACAACCAATGCATAAAACTTGCTAAGTTTTTCTTTTAGCCCCTTTGTCTTATTTCCTTTTTTTTTTTTTTACATGCCATGTATCATGATTGCCATATCTTTTCCATGAGCATGCTGATTTTTATTGCGGACAATAAAAGGAATTAGTGTGGGGGGGGGGGGGAGTTTTCTAGAAAACTTAAAATTTTTAATATTTTTGCATTTCTTCATTCGGTATTCTATGCATGATCTGATTTTAAAACATGTGAGTAGAAATATGATCTTTCCAAAACCACCATAAAAATATGAAAAATAGAGTACATTAACACATTCAATTGCTTAGAAAGCCATGGGAAGAGCAACCTTAAGTGTTATGTTGAGGAGGTTGTAGAGTCGATGGAATTATGGATCTAGGTATTACTTTGGGGAACCATAAGTCTAATCTAAGAATCTACTCAAGCTCATAGTATGATTTTCAAAAATTTATATACTTCTCATCCACTCATTCTTCTTTCTAAATCTTGAGTTATTGACTCTTTGCTCACATATCCTTCCACTCTTCATAGCAAGTCGTAGCTTGTATCATCGTTTTATTGGCACTACAATGATTGAGATAATGAAGCTCCCTGATCCATAGAGATACCAAAACCTCTTCGGGGGAATAAGATGCATGTCTAGTAAGGGCGACACATGGGTAGGATGAGCACCATGGAATGAGTTAATATTGTTTTCAATAAGTTGCATAAAAAGCCTTAGAAAGTTTAAATTTTGTATTTACTTTTCATTATCTAATCTCTTTCCTTAAAAAAAGACTTAAAGCAAGTAGAATTAGGATATATATATATATATATATATATATATATATATATATATATATATATATATATATATATATATATATATATATATATAAACAAATCCTAAATAGAATTAGGATGAAAGAAAAAAAGAAAATAAAGTAGAATTAGAATGGTAAGCTGCCTTCCATGTGTTTTAGCTGATTCAATTTATAACCATTATGTATGTAAAGGATGATGCTTGTTTATACTTCTTGTGCCTTGATCATTCATGTCCATAGTGCAAGGAGGAATAACCAATAGATTTGGTAAGGTGAATCATTTTCTTATGGTATTTGTATCCTTATTAGTATGTAGAGCAAGAGGAATTCTTGCTTGATTTGGTGGATTAAAGTGTTCGTCGAAGGAATTTTGTGACCCTAAGTTTTTAGTGCATTACTTTCTTCTTGACATCATTTAAGGTAGAACAATTACTTCAATGCTTAAATCATGATTTTCCAAGGTCATTTCTTAGTCCTATTACACATTCTTTATGTTTCCATTGCCAAGGGACTAACAATGATTTAAGTTGGGGGGTGTGATAACATGCATATTTTACTTAAATTCTTATCTTATTTAACTAATATTCATGCTTATTTTATGTAATTATGATTCATGTTATTATAGTTTTATGAATTTTCTCCATTGGTATGTCGTTTTACTAAAGTTCATATTTTTGCATAATTTAGGGTTAATTATGTGCTTTAATGATTTGTGACCTTTTACAAGATCAAAAAAATCAAAATTCACCACCTTTTAGTGATTTTTATTTTGTCTTTGGTGAAGATGAGTAAAAGAAGAAAGAGAAGAAAAAGATGGTAGAGAATCAAAGAAAATGAGTGAATGATAGGGTTCACTTATTAATATTTTTGAATTCATTATTTATTATTCTTTAAATTTATATTTCAAGAGGCATGATATTAAAGATGAATAAATTTGTGATCCAATGGAGAAAATTTGAGTCAAAAAGGAGTTATATAAATGAAGATATGAATTTCTAAATTTTATGGAAATTTCTGGATTTTATTTTGACTTTTCAGGAATTTTTTGGATTTAATTCCTTATTAAAAATAGCAAAAAGGGTTATTTTAATCGCGCAGGACGTGCGAAGCTGTGGCACAGCACGCACACGTGGCAGCACCATGCAGACGCACGCAGGCGCCTACGTGGCACGAAGAGTGATTGGGGAGGCATTTGATGGGCCCACTAGTTAGTGGGCCCAGATAAGTAAGGGGGGGCATACTTGGCCCATGCGGGCAACACACCCCTTAAAATGGCCCTACCTTATTTACGCGACACTCTTCTATCTTTTTCTCTATGTGGGACTATGTCCCTGATACGCGTAAAAATACGGTCGTTGAATGCGCAGTTTTACGTATCAAACAAATTTATACTCAACTCTTCAAATCTGATTTTTCAATTAGAATAGTGGCAAGTTGAGGTCGAATCCACAAAGAGGAAGGTTACAAGATTGAAGTTAGAAGCTATTTTTTTGGGTATTTTTAGATTTAGAAACCGAAAATGATTGATGAAAGGAAGAAAACGTACGTGGAGATGAAATGAACCGAACAAGTGCCTCCAAACTCTTTTCAGATATTGGAAACCCTTGATCAATGGTGGAAAAGTGATTTTTAGGGTTTGTAAATGAGAAAATTCTGATAAAAAAATGAGAAAAATTGAAGAAATGGATAGAAGATGATCCTAATCTAAAGATTTGTGATGAAAATACAATCCAGTGATGCTCCCTAATCAAAACATACTTTGGAGAGCTATATATTTTGCCCAGACTTGGCGTCTAGCATCCAACACAAAGAATGAATAGAAGGGGAGGAAATTCACTGAGAATGAAGTTTAACACATGAAAAATGATCCATCGTTGCTTTCTTTCCTTTTGGCTAGCCAATGTTAGAAGCAAACAACAAAACATTGATAACCCTATTTTTACATCTTAGACCTTAAATCAGCCCCTGGAGTTTCGTGGAGCCTGAAATGACGATCATGCCCACAAAATTTCAGCCCCTAACTCCATCAAGATCCTCGCATATCAAGCTTTTAATTTAGAAAAATTTGGACCGTTGATATCGTCTCTCTCTCCTCATATGGCGCAGGGTCAACCCGCTCCCGTAAAAACTGCTCTAGTCAAACTTCTCTAAAAGACAATAAAATTACAATAAATGCCCCTCTCTCTTCTCTCTTTTCTCCTATCTCCTCTCTTCTCTCTCGCTACATGCAATAGCGAAATCCGCAGAGGACGTGCGCGAGAGAGGGCGAGCGGGGTTATTTTCTCGCGCCCGAGAAAGAGGGAGAAGATGGCCCAGAAGAAGTGGAGAGGCGCGCGGATAATTCCGCGCTTGGAATTCCGTTCGCGTTGAGAGAGAGAAAGAGAGTTTGAGGGAAGGAAGAAGGAGAGGGAGCTGCACAGAAGGTGGAGAAGGGCGCGGAAGAGTATGGAGATGGGAGGAGAAGACAGCAGGGAAGGAAAGAGTGTCGCAGGAGAGAGAGGAAGAGAGGAAGAGAGGTGCGACGGGGAGAGACAGAGAGAGGAGGAATTTCCTCCTCGCGCCTCTCCTCACAATGGAAAATTTCCGTTGCGAGAGAAGAGAAGAGAGTCCGGGAGAGTGAAGAGGGAGAGAAAGATAGAGAGAGAGAGGTGAGAACTAGAGAGAGGAAGAATTTGTGAGATCTTCTCACGACGGAAAATTTTCCGTCGCGAGAAAGGAATCGCGCACGCGAGAGGAAGAGAAGGAGAGAGATTATTGACGAGACGAGACCGCGAGGTCATCAATTTCAAGCGGTATCGCGTCAAAAATAATTCCAAACTTACCAATTTTGAGAATTAGTCACGAATTCAAGGGTATAATGGTAAATATGGGTCGAATCCACAGGGAATTTAGGAATTTTCAGAGGATCTTTTAGAATTTGGTCAAATCGGACGAGAAATTGATGGAAGAAATTGGGGAAAATCATATTTTATGAAAGTAGACTTCAAATCGATTCCACGGAATCAAAAATCGTGAAAATCGGACTTGATTTCGCGGAGAAATCATGAATTGAAGTGGAGAGAAATTTCGGAACGGCGAAATCGCGATTTTAGAGAAATTGTAACAAAATTGAGATTGAAATCCTATTCTAAACAGAAATTAAACTTGATTGGGAGGTAGATAATGAAAAACCGCTTCCACTAAACCCGTTTTGCGATCAAATCGTCGTGATTATCACGAATACTCGCGAAGAACACCAAGAACGCGATGACGAGCTTAAAGCGTCGATTTCTCACTCGATACTTCACCAAATCTCGACTTCTACCCCTCCTTGGACGCGGAAATTGAAGAGGAAGAGGAAGAACTCGAGAGAAACAAGCAAGGAAGGTGTCTAGACAGTCAATTAGATTGATTCTTGCTTGGATGCTTAAGAACGTGAAGAACATGCCCTTTTATAGGGCGAAAATTCGTAACCGTCCGATCGAAACGATCGACGGTTACGATAACGGTCCATGATGGACCGTTTTCGGAAAATATCGCGATCGTCGGATGAAGAATGGATGGTCTGGATGCTCGTCATTTTTGCGTTTTAAAACGCGCGTGATCGCGTTCGTTGGATCTTCATCCGACGCTCCAGATGCTTCCTCCGAGATTAAATCGTGGCCGTTATAACGCTTCGATTTAACGCACGTGCTTCTGATCTGATCCGGTGGTCCGCGCTCCACGCGATGGCGCCATCAGATGCGGCCACGTCGCATCTAATCCAACCGTTATAATAACGGTTAATCAACACGTGCGTTGATCTCCGATCAATGGTCCCGCGCTCACCCGATCGACGCTCGTCGATCGCCCATCCGCTAGATCCGACGGCCGTCGTCGCGCCACGTCGCCTGCAAGGTAAATAGAGTGTGGAGATTAGTCCCACACGGAGTAAATTTAGGAAACCGTCGAGTTTAAATAACCCGACGGTTTCTAAGGTTAATACCCTCCCCATCTAGGCGAGGCTGAAGACCCCTTTTAATATATATAGTAATAATAATATTATATATGATATACGCGCCACGTAGGCGCTGCGCGGGTCCGCGTGGCGCTGCCACGTGGCCTTGCGTGCCACGTCGTAGCCGCGCGGGTCCCGCGCCCTTTTTATATTTTTTTTATATTTATATTTATTATTAAAAATCGAAAATAAAATCATAGAAAATCCAGAAAAATCCCTAAAAATTGTGAAAATCATATCTTTTAAAATACAACTCCAAATTAATCCAAATTTCTTTCATTTGATCCAAAATTTAATTATCTATTATTCTAAAAGGTCAAATTAATTAAATAATCAGAGTTAAATTTATTATTTCAAAAATACATTCATTTATTAAGATTTTGATCTTTAGAAAATAGAATGAATGTTTATAAAAGTTGTTTCTCTCATTATTTTATCTTTAAAAACAGTTATAATCTCAAGAAAATATGGGTTATGAAATTATGAAACTCTAATTTATAAAAATTAACCCTAATTTAAAGTATTTTGAGATTATAATGACTTTTTAAGAGAATAATAGAAAAATACATAGAAATATGATAACATGCATGTGAATGAAATCATTTATGCTTTAATATGCATGAAAAATCATGTTTTATGATGTAAATATAGCATGTTATCAATTATGAGAGAGAAAGAAGAAAGAAAGGAAGAGAAGAAAGTGAAAGAAGGAGACTGGGAAGGAGGAGAGGAGAAAGGAAAGGAGAGGGAGGAGAAATCCCCCCTCCTTTTGTTACGCACGTGCGCATGTGGGAGAGCAAGGGTTAGAGAATGTGGAAGGGAGGAAGAGAGAAGAAATGTAGGAAGAGGGAGAGAAAGAACGGGAGGAACTCCTCTCGTGACGGAAAAAATTTCTGCCGCGAGAGGAATCGCGCGTGTGCGCGCGCAAGCGAGAGAGAAAGGGAGAAAAGAGACAGGAGAAACGGAGAGAGAAAGAGAAGAGGGAGAGAGGAAGAGAAGAGGGAGAGAGAAGAAGGAAAGAGAGATTTCTTTTCATAATTTTAATTCCTAAAAAATTATAGAAAAATCTAGAATAATTTCAATTCATTTTATATATAAAATAAATTACATTATTGGTTAAATCAAATGTCATTAAATGCTCATAAAATGTTACTAATTTATGAAAAATCAAGAATATCTTTTAAAACATATAATTTATCAATTTAATCATTTTAAATCATGATAACATGCATTTATAATTATATTTTAAAGAAGAAATGCATAAAATGCATAGTATTAATACATGAAATTGCATGCTATCAGTCCCCTTCTTTGCAGGTGACGCTGCGGCTTAAGAGGCGTCTGATTAAGCTGCCTTGATCAAAGGGCGTCGATCACATGAACTCCAGTCCACCAGATCAACATCAACGCACATGACTAAATGCAAACCGTCAATTGCTTCAATGAGATCCTGCGGTTGCAATTAAATCATGTCTTCGGTGAACCGCAATGCGACACATGGCTGCTCAAGCAGACGGAGATGAAGATCGAGTGGGCGATAAATCAAGAAATCGTGGGATAGTGGCCCATCAAAATCACACAATTCTCAATCGTCCTTCAAGCGAATCGGATGGTCCGCAGTTTTTGCACTAAAACCTTATAAATAAAATCCTACAAAGCGCACGCCAAAGAAGAAACCAAGCAAGTACACTTCAATCGACGCAATTTGAAGCCTAATCTTTGCGTCAATCAGGTTAGTAGTGTGATTTGATCGTAGCCCTTGCAATTTTTGTCGTTTAGAATAGCTTTAGATGGTTAATTTCATTTTAGAAATCGAATTGTACATCGTTTCGCCCAAATTTGAGTGCAGATTTTTGCTGATCCTAAAATAAGGATTTCTCGCTAATCATATGTCCAAATAGTTAGAATTTAGTTTCATTGGATTCCTTGGTTTATCATCTTTCTTTGGATAGCTAATTCATAAAATTTCATCACCGTTTGACTCTTCAATTTGACAATTGAACCTCGACTGTTCATTTTCAATCTAAATTTGGGCGTTGACTTATGGAGGCGATTACTCTGAAAATACAAGGTTAAATTCAACAAATTTGGTTTCTTTGTAATCCTTTGATCATTACCTTTCAATTAATATGTGAATTTCTTGATTTGGATATCATTTGGTTAGTGAATTTGATGATTTTGACCGAACTGTTCATTTCAGGATTTTTATGATCTTTGATTTTCAATAAATCATAAGAAATCTAACTCTTCTTGAAAAATCACAAATTATGTATCAAAATTTTTCATTTTCTCTCTAGTTTATGAATACCTAATTTTAGTAATATTGCACCCTCTTTTTCATCTCTGATTATATAGAAAGTCAACGTATGGTCAAAGTCAATGCTTTGACCTTGATTTTTGACTTTTCGTCGTCATATGATTTTTCTAAATTATTAAGATATCTTCTCTCATATATTTATATCATTTCCATTAATAAAATATTATTTTCATTTCTTAAAATTCCTAATTAAACCTAAGTTTGACCAAGTCAACCCTTTTATCAAAGTTAACCGTGTTCTCTTTGGATCGACCCGATCTTTACACTGTACTTGATTTCATTTTTTGTTATTCTGAGTTTGGAATTATAAATTTTGTTTGACCGATATTTGAGTGTTTTCAACGACTGCATAAATCGTTACGTCACCACCCTGTTGACTGAACTCTCAACTCTGAGTTTCCTCAAAAATAATATCTCTACTGATAGTCAAATTCATACCCAATGAAAATCATCACATTACTTCTATCTTCAAGTTTTCTCACCTTCTTTGTAGTTTTCACATGCACCACTAATCCAAAAACCAGTTAGATGTCCACTGTAGATTTTCTCCCACTCCATTTCTCGTATGGAGTTGAATTCTTTATACTTTTGGTAATGGATAAATTTAGAACATATGCACTTGTGTTTATTGCCTCAACCCATAATTCTAGAGATAATTTTTTCTCTTTCAACATGCTTCTTACACAAGACATGATTGTTCTATTTTTCCTCTCCACCACTCCATTCTATTGAGGTGAATAAGGATTACTGATAACGTGCATTTATAACTTGAACTCTTATCCTAATTAACTCATATTCATGCTTATTTTATGTGAATATGATGCACGTTATCAAACTTTTTAGGAATTTTCTCCATTGGCATGTCATTTCACTAAAGTTGATATTTATGCATAAATTAGGGATAATTTCATGCTTAATAGATGATTAATATTTTTTTAAATGAATAAAAATTAATCTCTGTTATTGAATGATTTTTGACTTTAGTAAATGTTTGGAAAGATAATTTCAGGATGAATTTATGATTTAGAATGTTTAATGAGAAATGATTTAAGTAAATTCTAATTCATCTTGATTTCTTCTTTGAAAATATCTTTTAAATGACATGATATTAAAAAGAAAAGAATTTGTGATCCAATGGAGAAAATTTGGATTAAAAAGGAGTTGTATATTTTAAATTATGAATTTGTGAAGTTTTCTGCCTTTTTCTGATTTTTTTTATTTGATTTTTATTTATATTTTCCTTATTAAAATCGGGAAAAAGAGAATTTTACTTACCTGCAGGGTGATGTGGCGACCGGCGGTTCACGTGGGACGCGGGACCACCTCGAGGGGTGACGTTACACTGGGGCCACGTGGCAGAGCCCGGGTGGCCCGCGCGAGGCGCAGGTGGCACAAACGCGTGGCAGGAGGCCACGCGGAAAGGCCCACGCGGATGCCCGAGAGGGGTGCCACGTGGCAGGTCAAGATGGCACGTGGCGGTAACGCAATTGGTAATAGAAGGCAGCCCCCCTGTTTATACGCATTTTGTCCCCAATTTCTTTCCGTGTGGGACTATGTTGCCACACGGTTCTTACCTTGCAGGACGCGTGGCGGCACGACAGGCGTCGGATTCGGTCGGCCCTGATCGCAAGGCGTCGATCGCGTGGACTCGAGTCCACGCGATCATGAAATCAGGCATGTGGGCGAAAAGCAGCTTAAGTGACGACGATCGAGGGCTCACCGTCGGACACGTGGCTTCATCAACGATCGAGATTCCGCATCATCCACAAAGATCCGCAGGCCGACACATGGACTCAAATAAGGCGTCCGATTTTCATCAAACCCACGGGTATGATTAGTCGCACGATCTTCATCGGGTTGTGGATTGATAACATGCTATATTGACATAATAAAACATGATTTTTATTGCATATTAAGGCATAAATGATCTTATTTACATGCATGTTATCATACTTATAGGTGTTTTTCAATTATTATATGAAAAGTCACTATATTCTCAAAAATACTTTAAATTAGGGTTAAAAATAATGAGTTGAAGATGAATAATTTAATAACCCATCTTTATTTTGAGATTATAGATGTTTTTAGAGTTAAAATAATGAGAGAAAGCATTTATAGACATTTATTTATATTTTCCTAAGTTAAAATCTCTTAAAAATAAATATATTTTTGAAATAAAATTTAAAACTCTCATTATTTATTAATTTTGACTTTTTAGAATAATAGATAATTAAATTTCAGATCAAATGAAAGAAATTTGGATTAATTCCGAGTTATATATTAAAAGTTATGAATTTTCTATTTTTAGGGATTTTTTCCGGATTTTTAAGAATTTAATTTCTATTTAAAACGATTTAAATTAATTTAAAAAAATGTAAAAATGTGGATTTATTTCGCGCGGGCCCCGCGTGGATGCGACGTGGCACGCAAGGCCACGTGGCAGCGCCACGCGGACCCGCGCAGTGCCTACGTGGCGCATTATACGTATATATTATTTATTTACTATAGTTATAAAAGGGGTCTTTAGCCTGCCCTATATAGGGAGGGTTATTAACCCCATAAACCGTCGGGTGTTATAAACCCGACGGTTTCCTAAATCATTTCCCGTGTGGGACTAATCCACACGGTGTTTTATAAGTGCAAGTGACGTGGCGCGTTGAGGAACGTCAGATCTGGCAGGCGATCGATCGAAGCGCGTCGATCACATGCGTCGTGGACCACCGGATCGCGATCAGAGCACGTGTCAAATTAAGATGCGTTATAACGGTCCAGATGAAACAGCGCGGATCGCATCTGGACCGCCCGATCACGATCCAACGAATGCGATCGAACGCGTTTTAAAACGCCAAATCAAGGAGCATCCGGACCATCCATTTTCAATCCGACGATCGCAACATTTTGGAAAACGGTCCATCGTGGACCGTTTATCGTAACCGTCGATCTTTTCGATCGGACGGTTACAATCAAACCCTCTATAAAAGGATATGTTCTTCACGTTTGTAAGAATCCGAGTTGAGATTTCAAGCAAATTGAGCTGTCTAGACACCCTCTCTCTCGTTTCTCTCGAGTTCTTCCTCTTCCTTTTTCATTTTTGCATCCATGGAGGGGTAGAAGTCGAGATTAGGTGGAGTATCGAAGGAGAAATTGGAGCTTGAATCCACTGATCGCATTCTTCGTGTTCTTCGTGATTAAGAGGCTTAATCGACGCGATTTGATCGCAATCGGGGATTAGTGGGAGCGGTTTTTACTTCCTAATCCTCCTATCACATTTAATTTTTGTTTAGATTAGTATTTACACTTTAATTTCGTTGAAATTCATCCAAAATAACGATTTCGATTGCCGGAAATTTCTCTCCACTTCAAATCTTGATTTCTCCGCGAAATCAAGGCCAAATTTGATGTTTTTTGATTCCGTGGAATCAATTTGAAGTCTACTTTCTTAAAATACCATTTTCCTTAATTTTTACCATCAATTTCTTGTCCGATTTGATCAAATTTGAAGATTACGTCAAGAAATTCCTTAATTCCCTATGGATTCGACCCATATTTACCATTGTACCCCTCAATTTGAGTGAATTTCTTAAAATTAGTAAGTTTGGAATTATTTTTGACGAGATACTGCGTGAAATCGACGACCTCGCGGTCTCGTCTTGTCATGGATCGCCATCAAGCGGTGGACCCTCCTCACGATTGGGCGCACTGGATCGGGAGATCGCGATCGTCCACTTACCCGAAGCGCCATCGAACGGTCCAAACGAGTCATGGAAGAACTCCATGATCGTGGCGTGATCGAGCCGCGATCGTGCATCATTCATCCTGGAATCAGTCCACGATCGTCAAACGGCATCTGCTTGATAATCTAGAGCACGATCAACGCCCGATCGTGGCCGAATCGTGGCGTGATCGTGGTCCTATCGTGGCGAAAATCGTGGCTATGATGAAGCGAAAATCGTGGCAAAGTTATGGCCAATTCGTGGCCAATCCCGAAGCTACGACGTCACCCCAAGGAACTGCTCCCACGATCCCTGCAAATCGCCCCCACGACCGCATCAATCGGCCATGATCTTCGAGCGAAATTTCCCTTTAAAAACCCAAATAGTTCTTCATTGTTCTTCAACTTTTGATTGATTCGTAAAGGAATTAAGCGAATTTCGAGGAAGATCTCTAGTTCATCGTGATCCCCCACGTTTTTGACTCGATTGCAAAGTAATTGGAGCGGGATTGATCGCGAAATTCTCATTGATTTCATCGAATTTTCCCCTTGGAATTCGAACGTCCCTGAGGAAGAATCTGAGCAAATTTGCTTCAATCAACGAGAATTGAAGCCCCATCCTCGTGGCAATCATGTTATTAGTGACATTCAATTGATTATCAGGAGGCAATTATACTTTTTATTAGATTTAGAAGTTTAATTTTGGAAATTAGATCTTAGTGTTCTTCATTTTCCCCAAATTCGAGTCCAAAAAATTGCTGATTTGAAAAATAGGATATCTCCCTGATTATAATTCTAAATGACTTGATTATGGTTTCAGTGGATTTCTCTTTTCCTCAACTTTCCGTGGATGCAAATTCATTGAATTCCGAGTTCATTTGACCCTCCAATTTGACGTTGGACCGAGGACTGTTCATCTTTCATCAGAAGTCAAACATTTACTTTCGGGCTCAATTACTTTTAATTGACAAATCATTTGATAATTTTGATCTTATTAGATTCCTCTGGTTCTTAGCTTTCGATTGAGATATAAATTGCCAGATTTGGATTTCATTTGATTGGTCAATTTGAAGACTTCCTCTGAGGTGTTCATTTCGGGGATTTTCTGATATTTGATTTTCAATAATTCATAGTAAATCCATTTCTTATCCAAAGATCACGAATTATATACCAATAAATATCTTTTTCTCTCTAGTTTCCAAATATATAATTTTTGTAATCTTCTAACAACTTTTGATTATCTGATTTTACAAAACACTTACTACTGGTCAAAGTCAATGCTTTGACTTTGACTTTTGACTTTTCTCTGTCAAATCCGAGATTTCAATTCTTAAAACTTCTTATTTAGTCTATTTATATCATTTCCACTCATTACTTCTTATTTTTACTTATTTAAAACTCCTTTTAAACCTAAGTTTGACCAAGTCAACTCTACGATTAAAGTCAACCCTGCTGTTTGTGGATCGACTCGATATTTACACAATACTTGATTTTTATATCTTATCTTTGTGAGTTTGGTTTTATAAATTTTGTTTGACCATCGTTTTTTGTGTTTTAACGACGCACGAAAACGATCCGTCAATCACTAAATTGTCTTTTTATCCCATTTACTTCGCAATGACTTATGAAATCCTGTGAATTGAATTCACCACCTCTATGTGTCCTAAAAAACTTTATCTTCTTACCACTCTCAGATTCGGCTACATTTTTTAAAGTTTTGAAATACTTAAATGCTTCTGATTTTTCTTTCAAAAATGCCACCCACGTTAACAGAGAATAATAATCAACTAATAGAAAGTAATACCTTCTTCCTCATATTGTTGATGGTTGCATCGGTCCACATATATCACCATGAATCAATTGAAGTCTCTTTGAGGCTCTATACTCTTATTCGCTTGGAAAAGCACTTTGACTGTGTTTTCTAGCCACGCAATTCCTGCATAAATGATCAGAAAAACAAAATTTCAGTAATCCTCTTACCATGTCACCTCTTCTCATGTCATCAATGGCACAAAAATTCTGATGACAAAGACAATGATGCCACAGCCACACTCCTTTTTCTTCCCATGTGATATGAAGTAAAATTGTCATCATTTAACTTTCTAAGACTTAGAATATTTACCTTGAGAGTCGGAACAAGTAACACTCCTTCGAGTTTTAATTCTTCCCCATTTGAATAATTCACCATGATTGATCCCTTTCCCTCAAAGATTACCAAGGATTCATCTCCAAATCTTATTAAGCCATGTTGGTTTTCATCAATTGAGTGGAAATAGGATCTCTTGAACGTCATGTTTGAGCTAGCTCCTGTATCAAGATACCACAAATTATCTCAAAGATTCATTTCTTGAACACCTTGCACTAAGATATCCTCAGTAAACATCATGAAAAGATTTGTTTCTTCCATGGTTAAATTCGAAGATTCTTCACGCACTCTTGGTTTTTCTCTTTCTTGCATTCATATGGAAAATGATTGAATTCTCAAAAATTGTAGCATCTCACCTTAGATTTGTCAAAAGCTTTTCTTTGTTCCTCTTGGTTTTGCTCATCACTTGATTGAGACTTTCCTCTGCCTTGGTCTCTCCCTCTTCCTTTGCTTCTACCTCTTCCCTTCCTCTTCTGTATGAGGATTGACTATCCTCTTGTTTCATCTTCTTGAATTTATTCATTGCTCGGGTTAGTAGTGATTTTTCCTCTTCGCTTGCATCTCTCTCGGATAATCTCATTTCATGTACCTTCAATGAGCCTATTGCCTCTACTAATGTCATAACATTGAGGTCACCAAATTGTTCAAGAGATAATGTCAATGAATCATACCTCGGAGGCATCAACCAAAGTTGTTTTCTTATCGCTTCTTTGTCGTTCATTTTCTCACTAAGTTGTCTTAATTCAAACACGATTCTTAAAAATTTGTTAGTGAACTCACTTAGTTTTTTGGCTTTCTTCATAGAGAGATTTTCAAACTCTCTTATGAGTCCTTGTGCTCTTGATTGGGTGAGACAATCTATTCCCACATGGAATGATCTCCCAATTTACCTTTGCCGACTTCTTGATGTCCAATTGAACACCGAAAGTTTCCGGAATTGCGGCTAACATTACAGATAAGGCTAACCTATCCTTCTACTTGTTCACCTTTGTTCCGATAATAGCTTCCCACAAACCTTGAGCGTCAAGATGCACCTCCATTCTCGTCGCCCAGCATTAGTAATTCATTGCTGAAAGTTGTGTCAGTGGCGTTGGTACAACTACCTCAATTCTCTTGACTGATTCATTGGTTGCGGTTTTCTCTCCTTGCATTGATGACTCTCCTCTACTCAACATTTCCGCAGGTTACCCGATGATCCTATGGCTATGATATCACTTGTAAGAACAAATCACTCACGCAATGTTTTGATTCACTCCGGAGGACACTCACGAATCAAAACAAGAGCAATCAAGAAGAGAATCCCACCTCAATTATTGAACACTTCACTCGCTCTAATTTCTGAACGTACATCAATTTATTTGAAAAGAAAAAACAAAGAACAAAGAACTCAACATAATTAATGACCGTGGGACCCACGCTTGTTTTCCCCTTTCATCTCTACTGTTATAATTCGATCTGCCTGGACGGACACGATTGAGTCTCGTTAGCCAGAGAGACTCTGCCGTGTGATTTGAATCCTACGGCTTAGATCACACTTTCAGAGGAAAGCTGCAGCCAACTGAGTCTTGGTGGCCATCTCATCAGGGAAAGGAACGACTAGCAAAAGAGAACGATGGAACTTCTAGGAGTTGGCTTGAAAATGAGAAGAGATTAGGACGTTGGGGAATATTTATAGGCAACTTCACCCCCAATAAATTCCTTGGGTTGTGGATCCTAGGTGCTTGGTCTTAGTAAAGGAGCTGACGAGAAGAGATCGGGACGTTGGGGTATATTAAGTGGCCATTGCACCCCTGATTAATTCCTTGGGTCGTGGATAATAGGTGTTTGGTGATAGTGGGGAGCCGACCTGCTGATGGCAAGAGATAAGGCCTAACAAATATGTAGGATCTTACACGTAATTTTCCTTTGCGAACGCCAAAAGTTCTAACCATAAACACAGAGACACGGGACCTCTCATGGACATTGTTTTGTTTTTTTCACTTAGCAAGTCAATGCCTTCAATTCGACTGCCAGCCGTCGCCTGGTATCAGCTATGTGAACACATGACTTTTGTCGGATGGTTAATCAGGCAGGATATATGCCGGGGAGTATCGGATGATGCTTGATGTGGACGAACACGGCGGTGCAAAAAATCTGTCGGCCATTGCTCTGCAGCGTCGATGGGAAGATTTTTGGTGACCACCAGAGAGCCTCGTCAAACTCTTTTAGTTCGAATTCCAAAGCACTTTTCAGTCGAGATGGCAGAGTCCATGATGCAGCAAGTCTTTATCAATCAAGATGATCGAATACCAAGAATTAGGATCCTAAAGATGATCTCAATAGGAAGGTTTGACAGAGCGTGCAGATATGATGCTGAACCGTCATTTTTCTTGCTGAGGGTACATTTTCTTGTTGTATCGTCATCTCATCGAGATAAACATCAAATTAACTTAGAATGAAGATCACATGTCATTTGCTTCAGAAATCAATGTAGTTTGTTCGAGAGGGATGTGTGGTATATTTGCAGTCTCATCGCCGGTCAAGATGGCAGTTAACTACTGAAATTAAGGCATCCTTATCCATAGATGCTTAGATGGATAGAACCAATTTCTTTCGTGGGTCTCCTTTACTTCTATTTGGTGCTCAACCTCTTTCCCTTGCTCTTTCACCATTTCCATCTTATGCCATCACCATCTACTTTCTCCCTTTGATTTTTCTCTCATCCTTGAGGGAGTGATCTAAGCCATTGGATCATGATCCTACAACAGCAACACGTGAATAAAGAAGATCTAATCGCGAGCGTCCAGTTGGATGAGTTATAGCGGCGTGGATTAACCGAAGAGGATGAGTGGTGGGGCCCACGGTTGTTATTACGATTTATGTTTTGTGTACTTTGTTTTTCTTTAAAAACCGACGATCGTTCGGTAGAATATAGTGCGATGTGAACATTCCTTTCTTGAGCAATTAATCAGGTTTCTAAATCTGTGAGTATGTGATTGAGTGAATCGCATCCATGAGTGAGTGATTTGCTCTTAGAAGTGGTATTAAAGCGATAGATCGTGGAGAGAGACCTGTGAAGATGCCGAGAAGAGGGGAGACTTTTATTCAAAGTGAGAGAGCTTCGACCGATGAATCAATCAAGAAGGTAGAGGTGGTCGTTTTGACACCTTTAACGCAACTTTCGGCGATGAATTATCGTCACTAGGCGATGAGGATGGAGGTGCATCTTGACGCTCAAGGCCTGTGGGAAGCCGTAACCGGAACCGAGACAAACAGGCGAAAGGATAGACTTGCTCTGTCTGCCATGTTGGCCGCGATTCCGGAATCTTCAGGCGTTCAATTGGATATCAAGAAGTCAGCGAAGGTTAATTGGGAAATAATTTGATCTTTCCATGTGGGAATAGATCATCTTGCCCAATCAAGAGCTCATGGTATCAGAAGGGAATTTGAAAACCTTTCCATCAAGAAAAATGATAAGGTTAGTGATTTCACTGATAGGTTCTTAGGAATTGTATTAGAGTTACGACAACTCGGTGAAAGACTTGATGACAAAGAAGTTGTCAAGAAGCTTCTACGATCAATGCCTCCAAGGTACGACTCGCTGACGCTATCTCTTGAGCAACTCTTCTACGATCAATCGGTGATCTCGATTCAATGACTTTAGTAGAAGCAATCAGATCATTAAAAGTACATGAGATGAGACTGTCCAAAAGAGATTCAAGAGAAGAGGAATAAGCATTGTTATCCCGTTGATAACATGCAATTTCATGCATTAATATCATGCATTTTATGCATTTTTTCTTTGAAATATAATCATAAATGCATGTTATCATGATTTAAAATGATTAAAATGATAATTTCTATGTTTTAAAGGATATTCTTGATTTTTCATAATTTAGTAGCATTTTATGAGCATTTAATGATTTTGATTTATCAAGAATATAATTTTCTTTAATTATAAAATGAAATTTCTCTTTATTTCTCTCTTTCTCTCTCTCTCTCTCTCATTCTCTCTTTTCTCCTTTTCTCTCTCTCCTTCTTTCCCCTCTCCCGTAACCTCTCTCCGTCTTCCGCTTTCCTCTCTTCCTTTCTTTCCTCTCTTCTCCCTCACTCTCTCTGTCTCTATTTCTTTCCTTCTCTCTTTCTCTTTCACTCTCTTCTCTCCTTCTCTCCCTTGGTCGTGCGTGCGCACGTAAGGGAGAGGGGGAGATTTATTCCCCCCTATTCTCTCTCTCTCGCGTGACGGAAATCATTTCCGTCGCACGCCTCTCCTCTCTCCCGACGGATTTCATTTCTTCCTCTCTCTCTCTTTCTTCCCCTTTTTCTCTCTTCCTCTCCTCCGCGGTCTCTCCCCCTTGCTCTCCCGCACGTGCGCGTGCGTAACAGGAGGAGGGGGAGATTTCTCCTCCCTCTCCTTTCCTTTCTCCTCTGCTCCTTCCTAGTCTCCTTCTTCCCTTTCTTCTCTTCTCGCGACGTAAATAATTTCCGTCTGCGAGAGGAGATATCTCTCCCTTTCTTCCTTCCTTCTCTCCCTTTCTCTCCCTCTCTCTCTCCACTTCTTCTTTTTCTCTCTCTCTCTTTCTCTGTCTTCCGCAGTCTTCTCCTTTTTCCAATGTTCTCCCTCTCTCCCCACGTTTTCCCTCTCTCCTCTCACTTTCTCTCTTTCCTTATCTCTCCTCGCGTCTCCTCACGACGGAAATTGCTTCCGTCGCAAGAGAGGCGGGGAGGAGAAACTCTTCCTCACTCCCTTCCTCTCTCTCCGTGAACTCTCTCTCTCTCTCATTCTCTTCTCCTTCATCTTCGTCTCCTCTTCCCTTTCACTCCCTTCTTCTCTCTCCCTCGATCTCTCTCTCTCTCTTCTCCCTCTCTCGCGACGGAAATAATTTTCGTCGCGACAGGAGTTCTCTCTCGCTCACCCTTTCACCGCGCTCATTTTTCGCCATCAAGAGTGATGCAAGCGATAGTCTTCGTCGCGTTGCGGGAATAGTGGAATATTCGAGGAGGGAGAGAGAGACAAGGATGGGAGAGACTAATGGTGGGGAGAGGAGGAATGGGTGGCTCTATCGACGTAGGTAGTAAAACGTCGCGCCCTCACGGTAGGCCCTTGAACTCTCGGAATGAATCTTCCGAATGGATAACTGAAGGAACTCGTGGCTTGCAATCGAAAACCAAAAGTTCATTACTCATCAAAAGGACTCACCTCCTACTTAAGGAGTTTTTAAAAGGTTAAGAAGGGAAAGCTACTTAGAAATAAATGTATTCTGACGGTTTGGCCGTTGGTTTGGCAGGGCGCCGTGGGCGCCCTTTATGCGCTTCTTCTGCACCCATTTCAGGGTCTGTCTTGGCGGGGTCTTCTGATTCCGTTTCTGGTCCAGGGTCGACGATTGCTTCGTTCTGCTAGGTTGCGCTGTTCCCATCATTCTCCCCCGGCGGCGAAGAACTCGACTCCGTGGAGTCATGGGGTAATCCAGGCTCGGTAGGGACCTCGAGAGGTCCTTGATAGACCACGAGATCGCCAATATTGAAGGTCGAGGATATCCCCCACTCCGGAGGTATCTCGATGTCGTAGGCGTTGGGGTTAATTACCTCACGAACGGGGAACGGTCCTGCCGCGCGGGGGTGAAGCTTGTGGGCCTTCTCCATCGCGTAACGCTCCAGTCGCAGTCGTACCATTACCATGTCGCCGACTTGGTATGTGAGTGAACGGTGGCGCGTGTCGACCGCCTCCTTGATCTTGCTGTTGTAGGCGGTGATCCGAGCCTTAGTTTGGAGGTGAATCTCCGTGAGATCCGTGGCATAGTTGACAGCATCCGTGGATGAAGCTTTCATCGATGGAAGGGGGACGAGGTCGACGGGAAGGTTCGGGTTGTGCCCCGTGTTGACCTGAAAGGGGGAAAATCTCGTGGCGCGGTGACTGGAGGCGTTGTAGGCGAATTCGGCGCGTGGTAAGAGCTTATCCCAAGAGGCGGAGTTTTCCTGGACGAGACACCATAGGAGATTACCCAACGAACGGTTGGTTACTTCCGTTTGACTGTCTGTTTGAGGATGGAACGCGGTCGAGAACTTGAGGGTAGTCCCCATGAGATGCCAAAGCATTTTCCAGAATGTGCTCCTGAACCGGACGTCGCGGTCGGAGACGATACAGCGCGGAACTCCGTGCAGGCAGACGATTTCGTTGAAGAAGAGTCGGGCGGTGTGGGCGGCGTCGGTAGTTTTGGAGCAGGCTACGAAATGTGCCATCTTGTTGAACCTGTCGACGACTACTAGGATGGTGTCCATCTGCCGCTGCGTCCTGGGTAAGCCCAACACAAAGTCCAGACTGACTTCTTGCCAGGGTGAGTCGAGTACGGGGAGGGGAAGATATTGCCCGATGTTCTGTTTCGTCATTTTGCCGATTGTGCAGATAGAACACCGACCGATCAGCCTACGGGTGTCTCTGCGCAGGTGAGGCTAGTAGTACCTTCGCTCTAGCGCTTGGGTGGTTTTAGTGATGCCGAGATGACCTGCCAGCCCACCGCCGTGCAATTCCCAAATGAGAAAATCCCGGCGTGGATCTGAGGAGATGCATAGACGGTCGCGAAAGAAGAGAAATCCCGCGTCCACTCGATAATCTGGGTAATTACCGGCGAATTGGGCGAGTTGACCCCAGTGTTCGCAAAAATTTGGGCACTCCCGATATGCGAGCGGAAGGCGATCGAACTCGATGACGGCGGCTTGAGAAATCTGGAGAGTGTGTGTTCGACGGCTGAGGGCATCCGCCACCCGGTTCTCGCGGCCCAGTCGCTGCCGCAAGGAAAATGAGTAGTCTTGTAAGCTCTCTACCCAACGCACGTGCCGCGCACTTAACTTCTTCTGTGAATGAAGGAAACGGAGAGCTTCCTGGTCGATGTATAGTGTGAACTCCCGGTGCAGGAGGTAATGCCTCCAGAATTTGAGTGCTTGGACAATGGCGTACAACTCCCTATCGTAATTAGAGTACCGACTCCTGGGCTCGCTTAGCTTCTCGCTGAAGAAGCTAACCGGATGGAGATCTTGAGATAGAACTGCGCCAACGCCCGACCCGAACGCGTCCTAGCAACGTCGAACAGTTTATTGAACTTTGGTAGGCGAAGGACTGGCGCGGAAGTGAGGGCGAGTTTGATCTACTGGAACGCCCGCTCGGCCGGAGCAGTCCACTCGAAGGGAGTTGTCTTGAGGAGGTCGGTAAGGGGGGCGGCTAGCGAACTAAAATCCTTCACGAATCTTCGGTAGACTTGGGCTTGACCGTGAAAGCTTCTACCCTCGAACGGAGTCGTGGGAGTAGGCCAATTCTGTATCGCAGCGGTTTTTCCAGGATCAACAGCGATACCCTCGGCGGAGACGACGAATCCGAGGAACGTAACCGAAGAGCGCAGAAACGCGCATTTGTTTACGTTGGCGAAGAGCTTTTCGGTCTGGAGTTTGGTGCAGACCGCGTGCAGATGTGTTTTATGCTCCGCGGAGGATCGACTGTAGATCAAGATGTCGTCGAAATAGACGACAACAAACTTGCCGGTGAAGGGACGCATCACCTCGTTCATCAAACGCATGAAGGTGCTTGGAGCGTTGGAGAGGCCGAAAGGCATTATGAGCCACTCGTATAGCCCCTCTCCGGTCTTGAACGACGTCTTCCACTCGTCTCCCGCGCGGATTCAAACTTGATGATACCCGTTGCGTAGATCAAGTTTGGAGAAGATCGTGGCGCCGGAGAGCTGATCGAGTAAATCGTCGATGCACGGGATAGGGAAACGGTATCGAACCGTAATTCTGTTGATCGCTCGGCAATCCACGCATAACCGCCAAGTACCGTCCTTTTTGGGGGCGAGGAGGGCCGGGACGGCGCAGGGACTGTGGCTCTCGCGGATAAGGTCGCGGCGGAGTAGATCTTCTACCTGCCGCTGGAGCTCGGCGCTCTGCGTGGGGTTCAAACGGTAGTGCGGGAGGTTGGGCTGGGACGCACCTGGGATAAAATCGATGAAGTGCTGGATGGTGCGGTCCGGCGGCAACGTTTCGGGCAACTCGGCCGGGAAAATATCAGCGAATTCATGAAGGAAGGCGGGGTAGCTCTCTGCGGGTGCTGTCGTTACCTTGGTTCGTACTTGGACCGCCCACATTGGAGCGTCACTCTCCAATCCCTTGATGAACTGGCGGGCCGTCACCAGACCGAGGAGAGGAGATGCCTGACTCTGGGCTGCTGACTCAGTCGCCGATGTTTCCTCGATCCGTTTAGTTGAGATGTATGGTTGCCAGACGTGCTTGGTACCGCCGAAGTAGAAAACGCACCGGTTGGCTCGCCCGTATTGCGCCACGTCAAAGTTGTATAGCCACGGCCAACCCAGTAGGATGCTCCGACGCCCATGGGAAGGGACGTCACACCAAACCATGGCTTCGTATCCTGCGACTCATAAGGGTATGAGGCATCGATGTGTTACCGCCAAGGAGACGTCGTTAATCCACATGGCTTTGTAGGGTATGGGGTGGATTTTCGGTTGAAGCCCAAGGGTTGGAATGGAAGCGGCCGCCACCGCGTTGACAACGCTCCCGCTGTCGACCAGAATCTTGATGATGGAGTCGGCGATCTTCGTGAAGGTGGAGAAGATGGAGGTGCGGAGGGGGTCGTCGGTTCCTGACTCCGGGGGCGATGCCGGGGGAAGATTTCTGGCCTTAGTATTCAGAGGCCGAGCGAAGGCGATGGTGCGCTCCTGGGGCGTTAACGGGCTGGTTTCTTTGATGATACACCCCATAAAGCCGGGGAATCCTTCGAAGCCGGCCACGAGCTCTAGATCGGCCTCGTAAACCTCAGTAACTGGGTCACTGACGTCGGGCGGAGGCGCACGATCCTCATCTTGGATCTCGACGAGAAGAGCTCGCGTGGGGCGTGAGGCTTGTCGTTGAGAAGGACACTGGGATGCGAAGTGTCCCCATCCCTGACACTTGAAGCACGCAATTCGCGAACTTGCAGTCGGCGGCTGCGAGGGGGGTGGACGTGGTCGCATGCCTCCTGTGTTCCGTCCGTCCGCTGGTCGTTCGGGAATGAGGGGGCTTGTAACGGAGGTTCGGTTTGATGGGAGGCCCGCTGAATTTCCGGGGTGATTGCCGTATCCGCCGGACGCCAGTGGGGATTGAGTCATCAAGGGTGTAGCGGAAGTAGGTGGAAGGAGCAGCCGGGGTGGTGGGCGTGGCAAAGGTGGAACGGTGGTAGTCGGGCTGGTGGAAGGTGGCTGTAACATAGGGGAAGTAGTTGTCGGGACGAGGGGAAGGGAACGTACCGTTTCGGGTGTCGACGACCAGCCGTGGACCATCCCGTGGGCATGTGAGGAGTAGAGCTCCATGTTGGTGGCAAAGCGATAGGCCTTCTTGAGGGTCGAAATTTCTTGCAGGATGAGCTCCCGCTGATAGTCGGGTCTGAGTCCGGCTCGAAAGCGAGCGAGGGTAGCGACTGGTTCTTCGTCAATATTGCAGCGAATCATAAGCTCGTCAAAGCGTGCGATGTAATCTGCTACCGTCCCGTCCCCCTAACGTAGTCTTTGCCATTCGTCGATAATCATCGGTCGGTAGCAGACGGGAACGAATTTCCCTCACATTCGACTCTTCATCTCCTCCCAAGAGGTGATCCGGGGTTCGCGTCGTCGCTCGGCGGTAATTTGGAGGTTTCGCCAGTAAATTCGGGCTTGCCCGGTGAGCCTCATCTGTGCAAACTGGACTCGCCTGCTCTCCGGTAATTGAAACCAATCGAAATACTCTTCTAGTCCCACTTCCCAGTCCATATATTTTTTTGGGTCTAAAGATCCTTCGAACACCATCACCTCCGGTTTGGCGCCCCTCTTGGCTGCATCCCACAGGGGCTCTTCCGCACAGGCCTCGACGACGCGGTTCAACAGAAGTTCGCTAGCGAGTGTAGTTGCCTGAACGGGAGCTTCGGTGGGTCTCTCTGTCTTGAGGTCCATTATCTGGGTCATGAGAAATTCTATCTGCGTTTTTGTCTCGTCGTGGGCCCGTCGAAACTCGTCTACGCTTCTGACCAGTGTTTTTGCCCAGTCGGGCATCTCCTCTGGGTTGCCGTGGCGTTGGTTCCCGTCCGGAACTCGGTTCCCGATCTAGTGGCCATGCTCTGATACCAAATGATGCAGACGATAGTCTTCATCGCGTTGCGGGAATAGTGGAATATTCGAGGAGGGAGAGAGAGACGAGGATGGGAGAGACTAATGGTGGGGAGAGGAGGAATGGGTGGCTCTATCGACATAGGTAGTAAAACGTCGCGCCTCACGGGCAGGCCCTCGAACTCTCGGAATGAATCTTCTGAATGGATAACTGAAGGAACTCGTGGCTTGCAATCGAAAACCAAAAGTTCATTACTCATCAAAAGGACTCACCTCCTACTTAAGGAGTTTTTTAAAAGGTTAAGAAGGGAAAGCTACTTAGAAATAAACGTATTCTGACGGTTTGGTCGTTGGTTTGGCAGGGCGCCGATCGAGATGAAAGTTAACTGCTGAAATTAAGGCATCGCTTAGATGTATAGAACCAATTTCTTCCGCCGATCTCTTTTCCATTTTTTTTCTGCTGAACCTCTTTCCCTTGCTCTTTCACCTTTTCCAACTGATCACCATCTATTTCGCCCCTTTGATTGTTCTCGCTTCCTCTCTCCTACGACGTCTCTCTCTCTCTCTAGAATTCTTCTTCCACTCTCTCTATCATGCGTTCTCTCAATTCCTCTTCCATACACTCTCTTCCTCCAAATCTCTCGCTCCCTCCCTTCTCAACATTCCCCCCTTTGTCGCTTCCCAAATATTGTTCTCGCAGTCTTGTTCATCTCTCTTGCCCATTCCTTTCTTTTCCTTTCTCTCTCTTTCCCTCTCTTGTATTCACTTGGGATTGATTCCTCTCTCTCTCTCTCTCTCTCTCTCTCTCTCTCTCTCTCTCTCTCTCTCTCCTCTCTCTCTCTCTCTCTTTCTCTGTACCTTTTGACTTTTATCATTCACACTTTCCTTCCACTCGTGATAGCTCTCATCTTCTCTCGCTCCCTCTCTCCCGCTCTTCATCTATCTATATTTTCCCTCTCTAGCATTCTGTCTGCTACTCTCTCTCCTAATACCAAGTCCTCTAAAACTCTTCATCTGTAGGGTTACTACACTACCGTTAAATGATCAATCTTCTTCCATATTCTGGTCAATTGGAAGAGTTGACCACCAATCCCTTGCTCTTCACCTCTGCCTACCCTTCCAAAAATTGATATCCTCTCGCCCTAAAATCGTCATTGATAGACCTTGAAAGCTATACATCCTTAGTCTCTTAACTGATTCATAGTTTCCTAGTTTATAAATAGTAAATGTGTGGACCTTCTCCATGCAGCGACTCTAAGCACAACATAAGCTTCATCACATCCTTCTTTGACCAAGTCAATCTCAACCCAAGATTTTAAGGCAAATTAGTATACCCAAATCACCCCTAAACTTTTTACCTATTAAAACCCTCCACATGGCACCATCTCATCTTGACAAATGGGTCTTCGAGAAATCCCTTCAAGAGGGACCAAAATTTCTCCCAAAAATGTGGCACCCCTTGAAGAGACACACCCCTTTAAGGGTCGAACAATTCTCTCTTTTCTCCTATTTATGTAGATCTTGTGAAACTCTCTCTCATAACTTGAAATTTTGTACAGTTTGGTAGTTCCCCTATTTTTTTCTCTCGTGTTCCATGAATTTACCTCTCTCTCTAGCCCATTTTTTCTCATCCACACACCAATCAACAACTTTCCCCTCCCCATCCTTCTTCTACTTTCTCTCCACCACACCCACCCATCATTTCTCATGTCTTCCTTCTCATTCTCCCCCCTCTTCCCTCTTTTTACCATTCCTCTTCATTCCCGTATCTCTTTTCTCTCAAAGCAAGGAGAAATCACGACATTGATTTTGAATTTTTCCCCAACAAGATCACATTAATGAAGAATCTCCATCAAATTAGTCTCATTCCTCTTATTATGTGTGATAGATCATCCTCCCCCAAAATGATGTAGGATAATTCGAAGAAGATGATAAGTGCAGGATGATGAATATGAGTGAGACGGATACGATAGATAGTTGAGTGCGTTATATGATGGTTTGATAAAAAAATATATTGAACTCTAGTTAAATCCTACAAGATAAGAGAGGATCTATGAACGATATCACGTTGGAATGGGAATGTAACTTAGTGATATTTCACATAATTGTTATAAGATTGAGAATAGATAGGAAGAATCAGTCAATGTTGGACTTACCGATATAAGGACTGAACTTTTATTCATGATAATAGAAGAGAGGATGAGTACCTTGAAGTGGACGTGAAGTGATGCCTTTGAACTCACTAAACAATCCAAGGTATCCTCGATTTGCTTCTTGACTTGAAATGGATGAAAGGGACAGCAAGGGAGAGAGAATACATAGGGAGATAGAACTCGGAATTGAGATATGTGGGAGAGGAAATGGAACACGAAGAACACAGCGAATTCTCCACTAAAGGAAAGAAAATTCATTTCATACCAACAACATCATCATCATCATACGTTCTTCTCTTACAATCGTCCCTTTTATAGGGTAAAATGATTTAATGACAGAGATGAGTAGGTGTGAAGAGTTGCACCGCAAATAGAAGATGCAGTTATGGGCAGTTATAGCATCTCTTCGTGGATGTCTTCATGTCTCTTCATTGTTCCACATTAGTAGGAAGAGGATGCGTGGAATAATTTGGATCTCTTGATGATCTTTGGCAGTTGTAGACGTTGGGAAGGTAGTTAAATAGTTGGTTAGTAGCAATCAGACCAAGCCTTAATAATCTTTAGAAGCCGTAGAGGTGTTGTTCATGTGGGAGGTAGTCCTCATTGTTTGAAGCTTCCTTTATGCTCTTCATGATTGGTTTCATATATCTTCATTGCTCTCATGATGGCCGAAGGATAAGATGTGTAAACTCGTTGACCTTGAGATCATCATGGAGGTCTTGGGTAGTTAGGAGGATGGTCCTTGGGCAGATATCAAATTAAGTTTCATCTTCTCCTTTAACCGTGAAAATATTGCTCAAATGGGAGGTAGTTAGGACCTATCCTCATGACTGTCTTCCTTAATAGAAGCTTTCTTCATGCTGATTATCAACATATAAATCCTTGACCAGCCATGACTTTAGGGGTATTCATGCATGGGCTTTTGACTTGAAGTAGAACCTGAAAATACTTTCTTCCATAGGTTACTAATATATAGATCTCTCCTATGCTTCTAACTACTGGTGGGTATTTAAAGAAAGAAGGGAATATAACAACAAATATGTTCCTTTTTTTTAGATCATTTATTCACACAAGGTACCTATGATATATTGAATATAGTTTGGATGATGAGGAACCTATATCAAGGTAATAGGTGGTTGACTTGGTCCAAAGATGAAATTCTAGGTATTTTAGGGAATAAGGCTTAACTTTATATGACCAAGTCAATCTTTAGATCAGAAAATAATTGGAAAAGGAGGGAAGATAACTCCCTTTGGATCTACACTCTCTTTTAATACTTTAGAGAGGTCTTCTTCATTCATTTCATGAATGGATAATTCCTCAAACTTGTGAATAAGGAGGAGTATGTCATTTTGTTGTTATTGGGAATGAATTCTCTTCCTTAGTTCATACCTAGGTTCACTTGGAACCCTAGTGTCCTTATGTTAAAATAATTCTCCATCACAAAATCTCTTGCTCTTAGGATTTATGGGAACCCTAGGATGGCTTCTTAGGATTTGTGTGAACTGTTGCTATTTGGGTGATTCATGCAAAATTGCTGTCAAATTTGGTTTGATTCATTGAATATAAACTCTACTTGAAGGCTATTAAAAACGGTCCCCCTCCTCTCATAAACCCTAGCTTTATTGTGGGATTAAAGCTAGGGAGTTCAAGGTCATCAATCTTTAAAATTCATAACATCCTTGTGTCAAAACATCATTAGTTACACCTCCGCTTGAGAAATTATGATTCTCCTTTTTCAAGGTTAAACAACAATGAATTAATCGTATATGCATGAGTTTCATGATCATAGTGTTATGAAGGAAGGACAAAAAGACCAAAGACTTTAAGAAAAGTAGGTGGTTTTAAAAAAGATTTCATTTCTCTAGCTTGCTTATACTTGATTTTAGATGATACGATAACAAAAGACGAAAAAGTATTAATATGGAAAAAAATTATTAAAAATGGATTTTTCTATGAAATGATGTGATTGTTTTAATTCAAGGATTCTTCTTTAATTTTTCTTCATTTTTTTCTTAAATTTTAATTTTTTAAAAATTTTTTTCTGAATTTGAGTGTTTTTGTGTTTTTGTGATACTTATGCATCCATCATGTTTTTTCACTCATGTCTCAATTTGCATCTAATTAATACTGATTATGCATATATATAAATATCTCTTATCATGTATCTTTCCTTTGATTGATAGATGTTGATACTCACCCCATTTGACATCCTTGACATAAAATAGTTGAATTCTGAATTTTTATGAGTTTTTTTTTATGGAAGGACATAAGAAAACATATGGAAATACATGGAGGAAAATTGTAATGAAAGAGAGGAGAAAATAACCTCTTCACAAATTTAAAGGCCAAGTCAAATCTAATTTCATTAAGCCAAAGGGAGTAATTAAGGGTCAAGGTGGTCAAAGATATTAAGAAAGTTCAATGGTAATCAAATTTATCCTTCAAATGATTATATAGATCATCCTATCCTTTTGGAGGCAACCACTTCAGTAAGCTAAGTCAAGGTAGGTCAAAGTTGGTGAACTTTATGTATTTTATAGAAGGTTGACTGACCTATATTAAAATATTTTTAAATTAAATTATTTTAAATGAATTGAAGATCAGGATCTTAAGATGGACGCCCTCATTATTTAGGAAAGAGTTGGATGTCACGTTTTTAGGAGGTGGGACCCATATCCTTGAGAAGGGGAGTTACGTCCTTTTGAGAAGGTGTGACTCATTCTTTAGGGAGGGGTTGGGCCACATCATTAAGGGATAAGATTACCCCCGTTGAGGAGGTGAGACTCCTTCTTTAAGGAGGGGTTGGGCCACCTCCTTAAGGGATAAGATTACCGCTTTGAGGAGGTAATCACACCCTTCGACGTCCTTGGAATAATGCATCTCAACCCATGATCACAAGGGAAGAAGACCTCTACTCTTGGTCACCTACAACCCTAGAAAACCCTCTCTTTATAAGGATATGTTTTCTCTCTCCTCTCTATTTTTTTGGATCTCTCTTAACGTTAAGCTATAAGACAAAAGAAGAGAGGAGGTCAAGGCCTGGGGAGAGCATTACCTAATGCTCACTCTAATTATGGACAAGAAATCAAGCGAAGATCGTGATCGTAGCGAATTGATTTTGTTGGGTTACTTGTTGATTTTGTTCTCAAAGTGAGGGGAGGAGTGCCTCACTTCTATCTTTGGATGGGAGAGAGAATGCTAAAATCTGAAGAACTAAGAACCAAATACCCAAAAGTGAGAGAGCAGTCTTGTTATGAGAGTCGTGAGGCCCACCACTTCATTAGCTTCAAGGAAAACATTCGGGTTTATAGTGTCATATCTAGAGAGAAGTAGTTGCATTGCTTTATCGTCATTCGCTTCTTAGAACATTTCTCATGTGCTCAAAAGGGATGTTGGTGGCGTACGATCCCCGTCGCCACCAAGGCATAACACCACGGCGCCGGAAGAGCCGACACCTGCGCGCGCCCAACCCTCTCGCCAAGCAAAGACGAAAGATGCTGACTTCCGCTACACTGTGTGAGGACCTCAGCTCATCATAATAGAACCAAACATATTGATACACGATATCATTTTATTCGAGATTAGGTCAAAGACAAGAGAGTCGTCATCGAGCAGGTGAAGACATAAGAGTTGGTGAAATTTCCTAAAGAGATGGTAAAATTACTAAGAGGGGTGGTGTATTAGTTTCTTTTTAACATTTATGTTATTCTAATCCCTTTTTAGATTCGTTGATTATCACTCAACTTTCTCACAATACTCGTAGGCCAGATTTTTTGTACTGGACAGTGTTTCCAGACCCCCGCGCCAATCCCAAGAAGAGATAGTCCTGTTAGAGTCACTCCTCACCTTTTTTCTAGTCCCCTAATAGTAACTACTAGCTGGCCGAGATAATCAAATCAAAAGTTCTACACGATCTTTCGATCTAACTCACTCACGCTCTCGGTTAGTGACCTAACTTTGCCGCCATCTTTCGGTACCCCTCCACTCGTCCCGTCCCTCGAGCCGACTCCCACAGCTCCGCGTATTGCTCCCTACTCTCTTTCGGGTTGGCCTACCCCTCTGGACTCTCTGAGTCTCGACACCGATCCATGCACACACTGAGTAAGTCACTCGTCTCTGAGTCTGAATAATTCTGCAAGGTGAAGAACAAGTATCCCTCGAGTTCTCTCTCTAGTCAACTCCCTAGAGTCGTCCCAACTCACTACGATTCCCAAGGAATCTCCCCCTTACCCTCACGGGTAAGTACGACTCACCGAGAGTCCATGTAAAGTGTGATGGTATGTCTAATTCTCCTAGATCTGCAATTAAACTTAAAAAATATAAAGCCTTAAGGAAGATACTAAAACAAACTAAATTAATCATCACAAGCAATAACAAATGATGTAATAACGATAGGTAAAAAAAAATTCTAATAATTAATAGAAATAAAAATAAAATGAGATAACCCCCTGATTTACTGATTTGCCTTTGACTTTGTCTTTGACTTTGACTTTGTCTTTCTGACTTCTGTTGACTTTGACTTTTCTACAGTTGACTTTTGACTTTCCACCTGTGAATCTGACTTTCTGTTGACTTTGACTTTTATGCAGTTAACTTTGACTTTCTGCCTGTGAATCTGACTTTCTGTTGACTTTGACTTCTCTGTAGTTGACTTTAACTTGTTGCCTGTGAATCTGACTTTATGTTGACTTTGACTTTCTGCCCGTGAATCTGACTTTTTGCCTATGAATCTGACTTTCTGTTGACTTAGACTTTGACTTCAGTGGTCTTCTCCTTTTCGTATAAAGAAGCAAATGTGAAAAACTACAAACACCCTTCCTGCAAAATTAAATATAGTTAATCTTACCTTGATTAAGACTCACTAACCTGAAAGTTGATAATTAGATTGAAATATCTAAAACAGATTGAATTATTTAAACACAGATTAGAATATCTAAAACAGATTGAAATATCTAAATATAGACTAGAATATTTAAAACTGATAGAAATAACTAAACACACATTTGAATGTTCAAAACAGATTGAAATATCTAAACAGATATTTCAAATATAACTCAACTTACAAAGAACAGATTTGATAAACACAATTATAAACAGATATAACAGATTTGAAAAATAAGAATGAGTAAACCAGAAGAAATTATAAATCGGATCTTACACGAAATAAATAAAACTGATAAAAACTGATTTGATAAACAGAAGAAATAAAACGAAATGTATATATCTGAAAAATCGAAAAATTCAGATTTATAAACCAAAAAACATTGAAAACGAAATTTATAAAACCTAAATCAAAAATGAAATTAGAAAACCGAAATCAGATTCATAAAACCTAAATCGAAGAATGAAATCAGATAAAAACGAAATCAGAAAAACGAAATCAGGAAATAACAATCAGAAAAACGAAAATTAAAAACCGCTTAATGAAATTTGAAAATCGAAACGAAAAGGAAAATCAGAAAATGAAGATTGAAATCGAAATTAGAAAAAAAATCAATAAAACGAAATAGGAAAATCGTAAAATGAAAAAAAAACGGAAATCAGAAAATGAAAAATGAAATTTGTAGAAAACTGAAAATTGGAAAACCCAAATACTGTAAAACAACCGAACAATCGAAAAAGAAAAACGAAATGACTGAAACCGTGACGGGAAATCCGAAAATTAAACACAGAAAACGGAAAATAGATTTTAGAAAGAGGAGTCGTTGAACAGCTTCTGGTGGAAGGAGATGCAGTCGCCTCTTAGATTTCGCTGAAGATCGCACTTTCTTCACGAGATTTTTCTTTTCGTAATCCCCTTTTCTTTTCTTTTTCGCTGAAGAGAGGAAATCGCTGGAGCAAACCCTTGATTATTTTTTCTTCACGAGAATGAGCGGGGGTTTTGGAGAGGGTTTTCTAATTTCTTTTTATCGGGGTTTTTGGGCATATTCACAATTCTTAACACTACCTGAAATGAAGTAAAAAGAAGTTTAGACAACATTTAATATAAAAAGGATTATAATGCAAATGAAAATACATAAGGAGAAATATCATTGATAAAATAAAAACAATAGCATGTTTTACTAACAAGTATTAAAATAGATTTTCTAAGATGACAGTGATTTGAAATTAAACATAGAAATTAAAGATAATAGGAACACTAAGGATAATTCATGCTTTTATGAAGGTTTTACTCCTATCTTTAGATATTCTTATTCAAATGCTTTAATAGCAGATTTGAAAAATAAGTAATCTAGAAGTCGAAGTGGCGCTTATTCTTAGCAGTGTCTGCATTCCGAGGTCGACGTGGGTCAATCTATCAATCCATCGGTACCTACACTAATACACACGTACCCTTCTCAAATCATTCTGACAAACAGCTATTAATCAAAATCTAAAAACTACGTAATATAATATTTCATAAACATTAAAAGCGCACCTAAGTAAATTATCAAACTTAGGTTAAACTAAAAAAATCCTCACAAAAGCATTGGTGAGCCTGAAGTTTGCGGAGCTAAGTGCATGACTTGGAGTAAAAAAGGTGTGGGACATGAAGAAAATCAAGGAGTATATGGGAGGTAATTTTCCCTCTCCGTGCATGGTTGGTGTGCACGCAAGAGCACAAAGTACGCATAGCTGATGCACACTCATTAGGTGCCCCGTGGCGCGTAGAGACACGTGGGGACAAGTGCTAGCGTGCGCACATAGCGTGCAGCTCAGGGGGTACTAAAGCACCTAGCGAGGAGGAGGCTGAATGGTGCACGGGGCACATGTTTCGAGAGGACCCCGCTGACTAGTGTGCATAGATGAATACACATGTTGGCAGGTACTCTAGCACCCACCAAGATGCATGTAACGTGCGTGCCACAGCACACACTCGGCGGGACGATAGCCTTGAAATTTTTAGTTTGATTTTTTGAGTTTTTCTCCTTTGTAGCCTATAAATAGGGACTCCTAGAGCATTCCTAAAGGCATTTAAACATTCGTTTTCTTCCTCCAAAGGGTTGTATGAGAGTTTTTGAGTGGTTTAGTAGATTTTCTCTCTTTTTCTCATTCTTCTTCCTCTTTTGAGTGTATGAGTGACATTGTGAGTGTGCTCATCATCCTTTTCAAGTGCTTCTTGGGGTGATCAGCAGACAACATGAAGATTATATGTCATTTCCTTCAGAAACCAATGCAATATGTTCGAGAAGGATACATGGTATATTTTTATTCTCGTCGCCGATCGAGATGACAATTAACGGCTGAAATTAAAGCATCCTTATCTAGAGATGCTTAGATGTAGAGAACCAATTTCTTCCATCAGTCTCCTTTACTTCTCTTTGGTGCTCAACGTCTTTCCCTTGCTCTTTCACCTTTTCCACCTTATGCCATCACCATCTACTTTCTCCCTTTGATTCTTCTCTCATCCTCTCTCCTACAACGTCTCTCTCTATCTAGAATTCTTCTCCCACTCTCTCTATCGCTCGTTCTCTCTTTTCCTTTTCCAATGCACCCTCTTCCTCCAAATCTCTCGCTCTCTCCCTTTTCAACACTCCGCCTTCTATTCCCCTCTTTCTCACTTTCCAAATCTCATTCTCGCAGTCTTGTTCATCTCTCTTGCACGTACCTTTCTTTTCGATTTTCTCTCTTTCCCTCTCTCTTTTATTCACTCGATATCGATTCTTCTCAATATCTCTATTGCTCTCTCTCTCTCTTTCTCTCTTCGTTGTAACTTTTATCATTCACACTTCCCCTCCACTCATGATAGCTTTCATCTTCTCTCTCTCCCTCTCTCCCCCGCTTCGTCTCCCAATATTTTCCCTCTCTAGCATTCTTTCTTCTACTCTCTCACCTCATCAATACCAAGTCCTCCTCTCCCTTTCCTTATTTAAATTCTTCCCTTCCTTTTCGTCTAATTTTTCCCAATTCTCTCGTCAACTTATCTACGACAGTATGACTCTAGAACTCTTGCATCTGTAGGGTTACTACACTACCTTTAGTTGATCAATCTTCTTCCAGATTGTGGTCAATTCGAAGAGTTCACCTCCAATCACTTGGTCTTCTCCACTGTCTACCTCTCCCACAATTGATATCTTCTTGCCCTAAAATCCTCATAGATTGACCTAGAAGGCTATACATCCTTCATCTCCTAATTGCTTCATAGTTTCCTAGTTTATAACTAGTAAATTTGTGGAACTTTTACAAGCATAGACTCTCAGCTCAACACATACTTCTTTGATCGTCACATCCTTCCTTAACCAAGTCAATCTCAACCTATGGTTCCAAGGTAATTTAGTATACCCCAGTCACCCCTTAAATTTTTACCAATTAAACCCCTTCACATGGCATCTTCTCATCTTGACAATTAGGTCTTCAAGGAATCCCTTTATGAGGGACAAAAATTTCTCCCAAAAATGGGGAACCACTTTGATGTAGGCAATGTTGGGATCTGAGGTCGATAACTTTCTGAAATTTTTAATGAAACATCGAATGCAGTGGAATTCATTGAATCTGATATTCAAAACTTTGAGGCACTAAGAACAGATGATCCTATCATCTAATATGTATGAGAAAACATACTTACAGGTTTCCTTGAATGAGTTCTTGAAGCTATTCAAGTGTCTAGCCTCTAGCGGTATCCACACGGTCTCCGGATGGTTGGATCTCCTCTTCAAAGCTCTTCAACAAGAGAGAAAGAGTAGAAAGGAGAGAATTCCCACAAGGTTTGCTTGGGCACCTTCAGTTGTGGTCGTTCTCCCCCTATTTATAGACATTTGGAATGAGGTTTTTTCATAAAACCCTCATAATTATGTCTATATCCAACAACATCCATAAACCTTATGTGTGTGACCCTCTAGGTCCATATATCTCATTAGTTAATAACTCTATAGACCAAATAACACCTTATTGGTCAACCTTAATTAATTATCCACATCCACGTATAGATTAATTAATCAAGGATCGATTTAACCCAATCAATAGGTTGAGTTGTCAGCCCGTTAGGTGCCAAGCTACACCACGTACACTGGGAGATATGGAGTATGTAAGAACTCACTTATGGAACCTTCTCGTCATCGATTACCATGTATATATAATTCTTCATCCACATTAGACTCATGAATGACTTAGGGTGTGGTCAACAGTCAAACCCTAATCGGTCACTCAAGTTAGTACTGATGCATGTTGAAATCATTGAGAACTCCTTTTCTGATATTTCTACTACCTTGGCCAAGGATTTCATCGCATCTCATTCCTTTGAGTCAATCTCCTCAAATACCGAGGGTGGATGATCCCATATTGATCACGCAATCATCTTCATGGACTTTATGTCGTATCCAATATATGACGTTTTAGATATCCCGTGGCTAAGGATTCGTAAGTCATAATCAAAACACGATCATCCATTCACAAGATGTCATTGGTGTCTCAAGTCAAAGGACCACATACACAACCGTTACATGAATCAACCTAATTGATAGTTAGGTATAGTACCATTCAGGGATTCATACGGATCAATTCAGTGAACTCTTTCTCCAAAGAGCACCCACTATCTATCCTTATTGTCTCCACACCGATGGCTATAGGATCAACCATACTCATCATATGAGATGGATTAGATAGTGTTATTCTTTCCAGATAATTCGATGTCCTTCTCGAATATCCCACGAATAGGAATGTTTAGAACATATGTTTAAATACTAGTGATCACTATATTATGATCTCATCATAATTCACTTAGTTATTGCAGATGCTCATGGACTTCATTGAAAACATCACACAAGAATGACAATGAATAAATTTTATTTCAATGAACATAAACAAGATACATGAAAGTGTGATTGACTTATAGGCCACATAATATCCATGAAGCAAGAATGTAGCCCAAGAGCCCATTTTCTACTGTTATGGACAAGTTCTTATTGGAGACCCATTTAAAGCTTTTTAGGCTTTGGGAGAATCCCTAAGACCTGTCCCATTTGTCAGAAAATCTCCTTGGGACCACAAATATTTATGACATGCCTTGGAACCTACAAATATCTTTTTGGAGAGGCTTGACAAGGCTTAGAAGATTTACTTTTGCTTTTGTCACTTCTGTCTTTGACACATGCATATTGTAAGAGTTATATTTTTAAGACTTTTGTGTTGTCTTTTCATGGGTCAAATCATTTGGACGACCCTTTACTTTTTTAGGCCTATATTAGTCCCCCATTGCAACCCATGAGAACACAATTTGAAGTTATCCTTTTTTTTAAAGCTTTCATTTCTCCCTTTGAGTGTTGTCCCTGCTAGAGAGTGTTCTGTGCTTGTGGATTCAAGTACACCCCCTTGTGGATTCAAGGGTTGAAGAGGTTAGTTTTATGGATTCAGACACTAACTCTTCTTGAAGACCAAGGCTTATGGATTCAAGCCCTTGTTCTTCAGTGTTCTTGTGCTAAGGCTACGTCACCCTTGAAGAGACGCACCCCTTTAAGGGTTAAACAATTCTCTCTTTTCCCCTATTTATGTGGATCTTGTGAAACTCTCTCTCATAATTTGAAAAAAAAATAAAAATCACAACTCTTTCTCTCTCCTTCTCCATTAATTTACCTCTCTCTCTTCCCCATTTTCTCTCATCCACACACCAATCCACAACTTTCCCCTCTCCATCCTTGTTCTATTTTCTCTCCACCACACCCACCCTCCATTTCTCCTTTCTCCCTTCTCATTCTTCCCCCTCTTCCCTCTTTTCATCATTCCTCTACATTCCCTTCTCTCTTTTCTCTCAAAGCAAGGAGAAATCACAACATAGACTTTGAATTTTGACTCAATGAGATCACATCAATGAAGAATCTCCATCAAGTTACTCTCATTCCCCTTATTTTGTGTGATATAACATCCTTCCCCAAAATCTCTTGCTCTTAGGATTTGTGTGAACTTTTGCTATTTGGGTGATTCATGCACACTAGCTGTGACATTTGGTTTGATTCATTGAATATAAACTCTACTTCAAGGCTATTAAAAATCATCCCCCTCCTCTTCAATTGTAGGATTAAAGCTAGGGAGTTCAAGGTCCTCAATCTTTAAAATTCATAACATCATTATATCAAAACATAATCAGTTACACCTTCCCTTGAGAAATCATGATCCTCCTACTTTTTCCCATATCAAGTTCCTTGAAGTTATTTAAGTGTCCAGCGTCTAATAGTATCCCATGATCTCTGAATGGCTAGATCTCCTCTTGAAACTCTTCGCGAAGAGAGAAAGAGAAGAAATGGGAGAGTCGCCAACAAGGTTGATAACATGCATTTTTAAAAATTTATTTAATTATTCTTAAAATATTTTAAAGCATGATTTGCTTCATTATTATGCATGTTATAATGTTATGAGGAAATTTGTGCATTCATTATATCATATCATTTATAAGCTGAATTTGAATTAATTTTCTGTTAACTTTAGGCATAATTGATATTTGACCAATCTTGTTCAAGGTCAAACAAGGATGAACTAATCTTATAAGCATGAGTTTCATGATCATACTGTTATGAATGAAGGATAAAAAGGACATAGACAACACGGTCGGTGGTCTCAACTAGAACAATACGATAATCAGTAGAGAGTACTCATGTACATAGTTAATATAGATGTGGTGTTTCCTTATACACCTAAATAAAAACATGACACAATCTTTTATTGTACCACCAGCCTTTTTAATTCTTTCAATTTCAAACTCAACGTATCATCGTTATAACTTTGGCGCACAAGATGATGCGATCAAATGAGAACATTTCAAACACAAAACATTGATAGAACAATATTTGCTTAAGAAGAGGACATAGCGGTGTGACATAGCACGGTTAAGGGCAAGAGTCGATGGTATAGTTCCTCCCACACGCTTTGAGAATAATATTGATGTCACCGATAGGGTTGATCCAGGGACCAACTATAGATAGTCTCAGATTCAGGCAGAGGCACTTCACAGTCGTGTTTAGCGACAGTGGAGAGAGCAATTTGCAGCAAGCATCTCTCAGGATGGTAGTCAAGGAGGGAAGATTGATGTTGGGGAAAATCTTGCAGGCCACTAGTAAAGAGAGCGGACATTGCAGGAGCTGGGCAGAGGCGTAGGAGAAGCTCATCATACTGAGGAGGAGGAAAGCTGCAGCGAACTGAGTCTTGGTGGCCATCTCGTTGGGGGAAGGAACGATCAGCGATGGAGAACGATGAGACTTCTGGGAAGTGGCTTGAGAACGAGAAGAGATTGGGACGTTGGGGAATATTTATAGACAATTACACACCTGATTTATTCCTTGGGTTGTGGACAATAAGTGTTTGGCGATAGTTATGAGCCGGCCCGCTGATGGCAAGTTCTAACCATAGACACCGAGACAGGGGGGCTCTCATGGACGTTCTTTTGTATTTTTTTGGCTTAGGAAGTCAATGCCCTTCATTCGACTGCCAGCCGTCGCCTGGTATCAGCCATGGGAACACACTAGTTTCGTCGGACATTTAATGCCGGGGAGTATCGGGTGATGCGTGATGTCGACGAACACCGCTCTCCAAGAAATCTTTCGGCCATTGCCGCGCAGTTTCGCCTGTGAAGACTTCTTTATGACGTCCAGAGAGCCTCGTCAGACTCATTTAGTCCGAATTCTAAAGAGGGCAGAAAAGCAGTTTCCAGAAAAGAGGGGAGAGTCGATGATGCGTCCAGTCTTTATCAATCCAGAGGAATGAATACCAAGAACTAGGATCCTGAATATGATCTCAATAGGAAGATTTGACAGAGCGTGCAGATGTGATTCTGAACCGTCATTTTTCTTGCTGACTTGATACATTTTCTTGCTGAACCCTCATCTCATCGGGGTAAACATCAATTAACTGAGCATGAAGATTATAGGCCATTTGCTTCAGAAATCAATGCAGTCTGTTCGAGAGGGATGCATGGTGTAATTGCTGTCTCATCGCCGGTCGAGATGACAGTTAACTGCCTGGAATTAAGGCATCGCTTAGATGTATAGAACCAATTTCTTCCGCCGATCTCTTTTCCATCTCTTTGCTGCTGAACCGCTTTCCCTTGCTCTTTCATCTTTTCCATCTTATGCCATCACCATCTATTTCTCCCCTTTGATTCTTCTCGCTTCCTCTCTCCTACGACCTCTCTCTCTCTCTAGAATTCTTCTCCCACTCTCTATCGCGCGTTCTCTCAATTCCTCTTCCATGCACTCTCTTCCTCCAAATCTCTCGCTCCCTCCCTTCTCAACACTCCCCCTTCTATTCCCCCCCTTTTCGCTTCCCAAATCTTGTTCTCGTAGTCTTGTTCATCTCTCTTGCCCATTCCTTTATTTTCCTTTCTCTCTCTTTCCCTCTCTGTCCCTTTTGACTTTTATCATTCACACTTTCCCTCCACTCGTGATAGCTCTCATCTTCTCTTGCTCCCTCTCTCCCGCTCTTCATCTCTCTATATTTTCCCTCTCTAGCATTCTGTCTGCTACTCTCTCTCCTAATACAAAGTCCTCTCCCCTTATTGAAATTCTTCCCTGTCCATTTAGTCTAAATTTTCCCAATTCTCTCTTCAACTTATCGACGACAGTACGACTCTAGAATTCTTGCATATGTAGGGTTACTACACTACCTTTAAATGATCAATCTTCTTCCATATTTTGGTCAATTGGAAGAGTCAACCACCAATCCCTCGCTCTTCACGTCTGCCTACCCCTCCCACAATTGATATCCTCTCGCCCTAAAATCGTCATAGATAGACCTTGAAAGCTTTCATAGTTTCCTAGCTTCATAGTAAATGTGTGGACCTTGAACATGCAGCGACTCTTAGCTCAACACAAGCTTCATCACATTCTTCTTTGACCAAGTCAATCTCAACCCATGATTTTAAGGCAAATTAGTATACCCAAATTACCCCTAAACTTTTAACCAGTTATAACCCTCCACATGGCACCATCTCATCTTGACAAATGGGTCTTCTAGGAATCCCTTCAAGAGGGACAAAAATTTCTCCCAAAAATGTGGCACCCCTTGAAGAGACACACCCCTTTATGGGTTGAACAATTCTCTCTTTTCTCCTATTTATGTAGATCTTTTGAAACTCTCTCTCATAATTTGACAATTTTTAAAGTTTGGTTGTTCCCCTATTCTTTCTCTCTCCTCCTCGATGAATTTTTTAAAATGGAAGTAATGTGATTATTAAAAATGGATTTTTCTATGAAATGATGTGATTGTTTTAATTCAAGGATTCTTCTATAATTTTTCTTCATTTTTTTCTTAAATTTAAAATTTTTTAATTTATTTTTATAAATTTTAGTGTTTTTGTGTTTTTGTGATATTTATGCATCCATCATGTTTTCCACTCATGTACTCAATTTGCATGTAATTAATATTGATTATTTATAAATAAAAATATCCCTCATCATGTATCTTTCCTTTGACTGATAGATGTTAAGACTCACCCCATCTGATATCCTTGACATAAAATAGTTGAATTCTGAATTTTTATGCGTTTTTTTATGGAAGGACATAAGAAAACATATGGAAATACATGGAGGAAAATTGCAACGAAAGAGAGGAGAAAATAACCTCTTCACCAATTTAAAGGCCAAGACAAATCTAATTTCATTAAGCCAAAGGAAGTAATTAAGGGTTAAGGTAGTCAAAGGTGTTAATAAATGTCAATGGTAATCAAATTCATCTTTCAAATGATTATATAGATCATCCTATCCTTTTGGAGGCAGCCACTTCAGTAAGCTAAGTCAAGGTAAGTCAAAGTTGGTGAACTTTATCTATTTTATAGAAGGTTGACCGACCTATATTAAAAAAATTTTAAATTAAATTATTTTATATTTTAAATGAATTGAAGATCAGGATCTTAAGATGGACGCCCTCATTATTTAGGAAGGATTTGCGTGTCACCTTTTTAGGAGGTGGGACCCATATCCTTGAGAAGGGGAGTTACGTCCTTTTGAGGACGTGTGAATTGTTCTTTAGAGAGGGGTTGGGCCACCTCATTAAGGGATAAGATTACCCCTTTGAGGAGGTGATCACACCCTTTGACGTCCTTGGGGTAATGCATCTCAACCCATGATCACAAGGGAAGAAGATCTCTACCCTTGGTCACCTACAACCCTAGAAAACCCTCTCTTTATAAGGATCTATTTTCTCTCTCCTCTCTATTTTTTGGATCTCTCTTAGCATTAAGCTATAAACCAGAAGAAGAGAGGAGGTCAAGGCCCAAGGAGAGCATTACTTGATGCTCACTCTTATTTTGGAGAAGAAATCAAGCGAGGATGGGAGAGAGAATGCTAAAATTTGAAGAGCTAAGAAGCAAGTACCCAAAAGTGAGAGAGCATTCTTGTTATGAGAGGCGTGAGGCCCACCACTTCATTACCTTCCAGGAAAACATTTGGGTTTATAGTGTCATATCTAGAGAGAAGTAGTTCCATTGCTTTATCTTCATTCGCTTCTTAGAACATTTTGTATGTGCTCAAACGGGATGTGTGTCTAGATTCTTCTGATAAAATAGTCTTGCTAAGTATGTGAGGGATGCTTTTAAAAAACTTTATGCACATAGGTTTGTGGTTCCACTAGTAGCCAGGTATTCTTGAAGAAAATTCTCAAGATAATGCTAAGAGACTACCAATTGTTTGAGTTGATGGATATGATAACATGTTTTTTTAAAAATCTAATTTGTTAGTCCTCGATTATTTTAAAACACAATTGATGACCTTATTATACATATCAACATGTTTTAATAAAATTTTCACGTTTATTAGACCATTTTCCTCATAAGCAAAATTCATATTAAATTGCCTTTAATTCTATGCATATTTGAAATTTAACCTTGTGCAAGATCAAATAAAGACATTTTAGTCACATGTGCATGGGTTTTCTTATCATATGCATGAAAAAGGAATGAGGACAAATGAAGACAGCAAATGAATTATCATGCTAAATCACTCATAAGCGTAAAATCATAGTTGTTGAGTGGGAAAGTTCACATAGATGGGAACCAGGAGCAAGAAAGAAGATAAAGAGAGGGAGAAGGGTGCATCGAAGGGGTTGTGCAGAGGAGTTATGTGCCACGAAAATTTTTCGTCATCTGAGATAAAGAGGGGACTGTAAGTGAGGGCGAGTGGAAGAGATTGGGAGAAAAACTTCTCACCCTCACACTCGAGAGAAGACAAGAGAGAGAGAGAGAGAGAGAGAGAAGAGACCATAATCTCCTGCTTCCCCTTATGCATGCTTGCAAGAGTGAGGGTGAGAGAAGGGAGAGAGGAAGTGGTGGCGTACAACCCTCGTCGCCACAAAGGAATGACACCACGGCACCCGAGGAGCCGACACCCACGTGCGTCCAGCCCCCACGGCAGGCGAAGATGAAGGATTCCGAGTTCCACTACACTGCTAGAGGACCTCGTCTCGCCCCACTCCGAGTTCGCGCGCGTGGATCTACCTTCTTTCCTTGTTTTGAACTTTAGCGGCCTACACGTGTTTTAGCGGGCCCTCTTTTATCTCCATTTCCCCCTCTTTTGTGAACCTTTGTTTATTATGACTATGTTAGGTTGAGGGTCGTGGGCCTCAACTGGACCCTTTCCCCTCTCGGCCCATCTTGAGCTCTATAAGAGGGGAAGGGACCCCCTCTACAAACCCTAGCCTTCATTTGAAGAAAGAAAGGAGTGAACTCCATCTCAAGTGGCTGACGAAGCATTTTTGTGCGGTCGTTAAAACAAACAAACGTCGGTCAAAAAAATTTATAAATTCAAACTCACAAAGATAAAGATAGAAAATCAAGTAAAGTGCAAGTATCGGGTCGATCCACATAGAACAAGGTTGACTTTAATTGCAGAGTTGACTTGGTCAAACTTAAGTTTAAAAGAGGTTTTCAAGAAGTAGAAATAAGATATTATCAATAGAAATAATATAAATATACTAAATAAGAAATTTTAAGATTTAAGATCTCGGATTTGACACAGAAAAGTCAAAAGTCAAAGTCAAAGCATTGACTTTGACCAACAATCAAAGTTCTGTAAAATTAGAGAATCATAAGATATCAGAAATTTATGAAATTTATATATTTTGAAACTAGAGGGAAATTTTAATTTATTCATATAAAATACGTGATTTTTCGATAAGAAATGGATTTACTATGAATTATTGAAAATCAAATATCAGAAAATTCTTGAAGTGAACACTTTAGAGAAAATCTTCAAATTGATTGGTCAAATGAAATCCAAATCTTGTAATTTATATATCAATAGAAAGCTAAGAACCAGAAGATTCTAAAGAGACCAAAATTATCAAATTCCGATATATATTTTGAAATTAATTGACCCCAAAAGTCAACGCTTAATATCGGATTGAAAATGAATAGTGCTCGGTCAAACGTTAAATTGAGGGGTTAAATGAACTCAGAATTCTACAAATTTGCTATCCACGGAAAAGTGATGAAACAAGGAATCTAATGAAACCAAAAGCAGGTGATTCGGATTTATAATCAGACAGTTTTTTTTTTCAAAATCAAAAAAATTTTGGACTAAAATTAGGCGAAATTGAAAATGACTATGAACTAAAATGCGAAATTAAAGATCTAAAACTAATGAAAACTCAAATTACCCCCTTATAATCGATCAAATCCCACTACTAAGCCAATATCCACAAGAATGGGGCTTCAATTCACTCGGATTGAAGCGAATTTGCTCGATTTCTTCCTCGCGGACGTTCGGAATTTAAGGGGAAAATTCGATGAAATCCGATGATGATTCATGATCAATCCCGCTTTGATTGCTTCGCAATCGAGTCTAAACGCGGGGGGATCACAAACAACTCAAGATCTTTCTTTCAAATTGCTTAATTCCTTCACGATTCAATCAAGAGTTAAGAAAAAAAAGAGGGAATACATCAGTTTTTAAAGGAGAATTTCCGCGCGATTTAAAGGCCATTAGAGGTGATCGTGGTCCGAATCGCAAGGTAACTTGGCCACGACTGCATATTGATCAGGCTACGATCGCGTGGCGATCGAGCCGCAATTGAGTCGCAATCGTGAGCCACAAATCATCGCCGCCGTCCGATCCCCATCGGTCGCTGAGATGACTCCACGTGTCTCCTTCTGAGGTGTCGAAGTCGCGATGGATCGCGACCGTTCGATGAGGATTGATTCTTTATCGCGAAGCCACGTGTCGTCCATCGATCGCATCACTTAAACCAGCTTTAGCGGACGTGCTCAATCAATGATCGTGTGGACTCGGGTCCACGCGATCGACACCATGCAATTGCCGCTGACCCCCCGCAATGCCGCCACATGTCCTGCATAGAAGAAACGTGTGGGAAGATAGTCCCACACGGAAGAAAAAACAAGGTTTGGTGAGCTTAAAATGTGGGGCGGTTTAACGCTACTGCGTTACCGCCCCAATCCTATAACCAAGGCCCACTAAACCATGGGCCCTTCAACTGCCAGCCCTCCTGCTACGTGATGCCCCTCACGGGCATCCACATGGACACGTGTGGACTTGCGCGGCCTCCTGCCACGTGTCTACGCCACCTGCGCCTCGCGTGGGCCATGCGCGGCCTTGCCACGTGGCCTTAGTGCCACATCGCATTCGCGCTGGTCCCACGCGCCACGTCAGCTCCACACACTACGTCAGTGTCCATGCCACATCAGCTCCGCGGGGTTTGTGGAATAAAAAACCCCCTTTTTCGATATTTTTAATTACAAAAATACACTTAAAAATCAAATAAAAATCCGAAAAGGGCAGAAACTTCAGAAATTTATAACTTTAAAAATTCAACTCCTTTTAATCTCAAATTTTCTCCATTTCTTCCTTTTTAATATCATGCCATCCAAAATATAATTTCAAAAAAGAATCTAAGATGAATTAAAAATTAGCTTGAATCATTTCTTAAGAAATCTTCTTTAATATCTTCATCATATTTTCATCTTGAAGTTTATCCTTCAAAAACATGTACTAAAGTCAAAGTAATTCAAGAAAGAGATTAATTTCTATTAATTTTGACTTTGCAAAAGATTAATCATCAATCAAGCATAAAATTAACCCTAAATTATGCATAAATATAGACTTTAGTGAAATGACGTACCAATGGAGAAAGTTCCTAAAAACTATGATAACATGCATCATATTCACATACAATAAGCATAAATATGAGTAAAATAAGATAAGAATTTAAGTTATAAATGCATGTTATCAGTGGCCGCTCAAGAAAGATTGAGGAAGAAGACCAACCGCCGTCGCTACCGTCGCACGCCTACGTGCTGCCGCCGCCACCTCCGCATGCCTACGTGTCGCCGCCGCCACCTCCGCACGCCTACGTGCAGCTGCCGCTGCCACCACCTCCCCTTGCCCCGATCCCACTAACCGTGCCGCCATGCCCCGTCGCACCGCCGCTATCCCTTTCACCACTGCAATTCTCTCTCCATCTCCCTTCCCAGCCTTCCTTCACATTTTCCCCCACCTACTGATAAAAGCATAAAAAGTAGTTATAAACACTCAGGAGTTGTTTTTATTTAATTTTTACCTTACTTCGCCGCTGTCTTTCGGTACCCCTCCGCTCGTCCCGTCCCTCGGGCTGACTCCGAGAGCTCCACGCACCGCTCCCTACTCTCTTCGGGTTGGCATCCCCCTCTAGAGTCACCGAGTTTCGGCTCCGATCCACGCACGCACCGAGTACGTCGCTCGTCCTCGAGTCCAGGTAATCCTACAAGGTGAAGAACAAGTATCCTTCGAGTTCACTTTCTAGTCAACTCCCTAGAGTCATTCAGACTCACTACGATTCCCAACGAATCTCCCCCTTACCCTCACAAGTACGACTCACCGATAGTCCACGTAAAGTATGATGGTATGTCTAATTCTCCTAGATCTGCAATAAAACTTATAAAATATAAAGCTTGAAGGAAGATACTAAAACAAACTAAATTAATCACTACAAGCAATAACAAATGATGTAACAACGATATGAAAAAGTATTCTAAAAATTATTAAAAAGAAAAATAAAATGAGATAACCCCCTGATTTATTGATTTGACTTTGACTTTGACTTTGCTTTTGACTTTGCCTTTGTCTTTCTGACTTCTGTTGATTTTGACTTTCTGCAATTGACTTTGACTTTCTACTTGTGAATCTGACTTTCTGTTGACTTTGACTTTCTGCTTGTGAATTTGACTTTATGTTGACTTTGACTTTCTACAGTTGACTTTGACTTTCTGCCAATAAATCTGACTTTCTGTTGACTTTGACTTTGACTTCAGTAGTCTTCTCCTTTTGGTATAAAGAAGCAAATGTGAAAAACTACAAACACCCTTCCCGCAAAATTAAATATAGTTAATCTCACCTTGATTAAGACTCACTAACCTGAAAGTTGATAATTAGATAGAAATATCTAAAATAGATTGAATTATTTAAACACATATTAGAATATCTAAAACAGATTGAAATATCCAAATATAGATTAGAATATTTAAAACTGATAGAAATAACTAAACACAAATTTGAATGTTTAAAACAGATTGAAATAGCTAAACAGATAAAACAAATATAACTCAACTTACAAAGAACAGATTTGATAAACAAAATGATAAAGAGGTATAACAGATTTGATAAATAAGAACGAGTAAATCGGATCTTACACGAAAGAAATAAAACTGATTTGATAAACAGAAGAAATACAACGAAATGTATATAACTGAAAAATCGAAAAATTCAGATTTATAAACCAAAAAACATGGAAAACGAAATTTATAAAACCTAAATCAAAAATGAAATTAGAAAACCGAAATCAGATTTATAAAACCTAAATCGAAGAATGAAATCAGATAAAAACGATATCAGAAAAACGAAATCAGGAAATAACAATCAGAAAAACGAAAATTAAAAACCGCTTAATGAAATTTGAAAATCGAAACGAAAAGGAAAATCAGAAAATGAAGATTGAAATCGAAATTAGAAAAAAGAAGAAAAATCAATAAAACGAAATAAGAAAATCGTAATATGAAAAAAAAAAACGGAAATCAGAAAACGAAAAATGAAATTTGTAGAAAACTGAAAATTGGAAAACCCAATTATTGTAAAACAACCGACCAATCGAAAAAGAAAAACGAAATGACTGAAACCGCGACGGGAAATCCGAAAATTAAACACAGAAAACGGAAAATAGATTTTAGAAAGAGGAGTCGTTGAACAGCTTCCGATGGAAGGAGATGCAGTCGCCTCTTAGATTTCGCTGAAGATCGCACTTCCTTCACGAGATTTTTTCTTTTCGCAATCCCCTTTTCTTTTCTTTTTCGCTGGAGAGACTTCTTCTTCGAAAGAAAGAAAGAAGTTTTCCGAAGCAAGGTTATCCAACTGCAAGAATCAAGGTAACGAAGAAAAGTAAAGAAAGAATTTGAACATAGAGAGGAAATCGCTGGAGCAAACCCTTGATAATTTTTTCTGCACGAGAATGAGCGGGGGTTTTGGAGAGGGTTTTCTAATTTCTTTATATTGGGGTTTTTGGGCATATTCACAATTCTTAACACTACCTGAAATTAAGTAAAAAGAAGTTTAGATAACATTTAATATAAAAAGGACTATAGTGCAAATGAAAATACATAAGGAGAAATATCATTGATAAAATAAAAATAATAGCATGTTTTACTAATAAGTATTAAGATAGATGTTCTAAGATGACAGTGATTTAAAATTAAACATGGAAATTAAAGATAATAGGAACACTAAGGATAATTCATGCTTTTATGAAGGTTTTACTCCTATCTTTAGATATTCTTATTCAAATGCTTTAATAGAAGATTTGAAAAATAAGTAATCTAGAAGTGGAAGTGGCGCTTATTCTTATCAGTGTCTGCATTCCGAAGTCGACGTCGGTCAATCTATCAATCCATCGGTACCTACACTTATACACACATAGCCTTCTCAAATCATTTTGACAAACAGCTATTAATCAAAATCCAAAAAGTACGTAATATAATATTTCATAAACATTAAAAGCGCACCTAAGTAAATTATCAAACTTAGGTTAAACTAAAAAAATCCTCACAAAAGCGTTGGCGAGCCTGAAGTTTGCGGAGCTAAGTGCATGACTTGGAGTAAAAAAGGTGTGGGACGTGAAGAAAATCAAGGAGTATGTGGGAGGTGATTTTCCCTCTCCGTGCATGGTTGGTGTGCAGGCAAGAGCACAAAGTACGCATAGCTGGTGCACACTCATTAGGTGCCCCGTGGTGCGTAGAGACACGTGGGGACAAGTGCTAGCGTGCGCACATAGCGTGCAGCTCAGGGGGTACTAAAGCACCTGGCGAGGAGGAGGCTGCATGGTGCATGGTGCACGGGGCACATGTTTCGAGAGGACCCCGCCGACTAGTGTGCATAGATGAATACACATCTTGGCAGGTACTCTAGCACCCACCAAGATGCATGTAACGTGCGTGCCACAACGCACACTCGGCGGGACGATAGCCTTGAAATTTTTAGTTTGATTTTTTGAGTTTTTCTCCTTTGTAGCCTATAAATAGGGACTCCTAGAGCATTCCTAAAGGCATTTAAACATTCGTTTTCTTCCTCCAAAGGGTTGTATGAGAGTTTTTGAGTGGTTTAGTAGATTTTCTCTCTTTTTCTCATTCTTCTTCCTCTTTTGAGTGTATGAGTGACATTGTGAGTGTGCTCATCATCCTTTTCAAGTGCTTCTTGGGGTGATCAGCAAACAACATGAAGATCATATGTCATTTGCTTCAGAAACCAATGCAATATGTTCGAGAAGGATACATGGTATATTTTTATTCTCGTCGCCGATCGAGATGACAATTAACGGCTGAAATTAAAGCATCATTATCTAGAGATGCTTAGATGTAGAGAACCAATTTCTTCCATCAGTCTCCTTTACTTCTCTTTGGTGCTCAACGTCTTTCCCTTGCTCTTTCACCTTTTCCACCTTATGCCATCACCATCTACTTTCTCCCTTTGATTCTTCTCTCATCCTCTCTCCTACAACGTCTCTCTCTATCTAGAATTCTCCTCCCACTCTCTCTATCGCTCGTTCTCTCTTTTCCTTTTCCAATGCACCCTCTTCCTCCAAATCTCTTGCTCTCTCCCTTTTCAACACTCCGCCTTCTATTCCCCTCTTTCTCACTTTCCAAATCTCATTCTCGCAGTCTTGTTCATCTCTCTTGCCCGTACCTTTCTTTTCGATTTTCTCTCTTTCCCTCTCTCTTTAACTCACTCGATATCGATTCTTCTCAATATCTCTATTGCTCTCTCTCTCTCTCTTTCTCTCTCAGTTGTAACTTTTATCATTCACACTTTCCCTCCACTCATGATAGCTTTCATCTTCTCTCTCTCCCTCTCTCCCTCGCTTCATCTCCCAATATTTTACCTCTCTAGCATTCTTTCTTCTACTCTCTCACCTCATCAATACCAAGTCCTCCTCTCCCTTTCCTTATTTAAATTCTTCCCTTCCTTTTCGTCTAATTTTTCCCAATTCTCTCGTCAACTTATCTACGACAGTATGACTCTAGAACTCTTGCATCTGTAGGGTTACTACACTACCTTTAGTTGATCAATCTTCTTCTAGATTGTGGTCAATTTGAAGAGTTCACCTCCAATCACTTGGTCTTCTCCACTGTCTACCTCTCCCACAATTGATATCTTCTTGCCCTAAAATCCTCATAGATTGACCTAGAAGGCTATACATCCTTCGTCTCCTAATTGCTTCATAGTTTTCTAGTTTATAACTAGTAAATTTGTGGAACTTTTACAAGCATAGACTCTCAGCTCAACACACACTTCTTTGACCGTCACATCCTTCCTTAACCAAGTCAATCTCAACCTATGGTTCCAAGGTAATTTAGTATACCCCAGTCACCCCTTAAATTTTCACCAATTAAACCCCTTCACATGGCATCTTCTCATCTTGACAATTGGGTCTTCAAGGAATCCCTTTATGAGGGACAAAAATTTCTCCCAAAAATGGGGAACCACTTTGATGTAGGCAATGTTGGGATCTGAGGTCGATAACTTTCTGAAATTTTTTATGAAAACATCAAATGCAACGGAATTCATTGAATCGGATATTCAAAACATTGAGGCACTAAGAACAGATGATCCTATCATCTAATATGTATGAGAAAACATACTTACAGGTTTCCTTGAAGGAGTTCTTGAAGCTATTCAAGTGTCTAGCCTCTAGCGGTATCCACACGGTCTCCGGATGGTTGGATCTCCTCTTCAAAGCTCTTCAACAAGAGAGAAAGAGTAGAAAGGAGAGAATTCTCACAAGGCTTGCTTGGGCACCTTTAGTTGTGGTCGTTCTCCCCCTATTTATAGACATTTGGAATGAGGTTTTTTCATAAAAACCCTCATAATTATGTCTATATCCACCAACATCCATAAACCTTATGTGTGTGACCCTCTAGGTCCATATATCTCATTAGTTAATAACTCTATAGACCAAATAACACCTTATTGGTTAACCTTAATAAATTATTCAAATCCACATACAGATTAATTAATCAAGGATCGATTTAACCCAATCAATAGGTTGAGTTGTCAGCCCGTTAGGTGCCAAGCTACACCACGTACACTAGGAGATATGGAGTATGTAATAACTCACTTATGGAACCTTCTCGTCATCGATTACCATGTATATATAATTCTTCATCCACATTAGACTCATGAAGGACTTAGGGTGTGGTCAACAGTCAAACCCTAATCGGTCACTCAAGTTAGTACTGATGCATGTTGAAATTCATAGAGAACTCCTTTTCTGATATTTCTACTACCTTGGCCAAGGATTTCATCGCATCTCATTCCTTTGAGTCAATCTCCTCGAATACCGAGGGTGGATGATCCCATATTGATCACGCAATCATCTTCGTGGACTTCATGTCGTATCCAATATATGACGTTTTAGATATCCCGTGGCTAGGGATTCGTAAGTCATAATCAAAACACGATCATTCATTCACAAGATGTCTTTGGCGTCTCAAGTCAAAGGACCACATACACAACCGTGACATGAATCAACCTGATTGATAGTTAGGTATAATACCATTCAGGGATTCATACGGATCAATTCAGTGAACTCTTTCTCCAAAGAGCACCCACTATCTATCCTTATTGTCTCCACACCGATGGCTATAGGATCAACCATACTCATCATATGAGATGGATTAGATAGTGTTATTCTTTCCAGATAATTCGATGTCCTTCTCGAATATCCCACAAATAGGAATGTTTAGAACATATGTTTAAATACTAGTGATCACTATATTATGATCTCATCATAATTCACTTAGTTATTGCAGATGCTCATGGACTTCATTGAAAACATCACACAAGAATGATAATGAATAAATTTCATTTCAATGAACATAAACAAGATACATGAAAGTGTGATTGACTTATAGGCCACATAATATCCATGAAGCAAGAATGTAGCCCAAGAGCCCATTTTCTACTGTTATGGACAAGTTCTTATTGGAGACCCATTTAAAGCTTTTTGGGCTTTAGGAGAATCCCTAAGACCTGTCCCATTTGTCAGAAAATCTCCTTGGGACCACAAATATTTATGACATGCCTTGGAACCTACAAATATCTTTTTGGAGAGGCTTGACAAGGCCTAGAAGATTTACTTTTGCTTTTGTCACTTCTGTCTTTGACACATGCATATTGTAAGAGTTATATTTTCAAGACTTTTGTGCTGTCTTTTCCTGGGTCAAATCATTTGGACGACCCTTTACTTTTTTAGGCCTATATTAGGCCCCCATTGCAACCCATGAGATCACAATTTGAAGTTATCCTTTTTTTTAGAGCTTTCATTTCTCCCTTTGAGTGTTGTCACTGCTAGAGAGTGTTCTGTGCTTGTGGATTCAAGTACACCCCCTTGTGGATTCAAGGGTTGAAGAGGTTAGTTTTATGGATTCAGACACTAACTCTTCTTGAAGACCAAGGCTTATGGATTCAAGCCCTTGTTCTCCACAGTTCTTGTGCTAAGGCTACGTCACCCTTGAAGAGACGCACCCCTTTAAGGGTTAAACAATTCTCTATTTTCCCCTATTTATGTGGATCTTGTGAAACTCTCTCTCATAATTTGAAAAAAAATAAAAATCACAACTCTTTCTCTCTCCTTCTCCATTAATTTACCTCTCTCTCTTCCCCATTTTCTCTCATCCACACACCAATCCACAACTTTCCCCTCTCCATCCTTGTTCTATTTTCTCTCCACCACACCCACCCTCCATTTCTCCTTTCTCCCTTCTCATTCTTCCCCCTCTCCCCTCTTTTCATCATTCCTCTACATTCCCTTCTCTCTTTTCTCTCAAAGCAAGGAGAAATCACAACATAGACTTTGAATTTTGACTCAATGAGATCACATCAATGAAGAATCTCCATCAAGTTACTCTCATTCCCTTATTTTGTGTGATAGAACATCCTTCCCCAAAATCTCTTGCTCTTAGGATTTGTGTGAACTGTTGCTATTTGGGTGATTCATGCACACTAGCTGTGACATTTGGTTTGATTCATTGAATATAAACTCTACTTCCAGGCTATTAAAAATCATCCCCCTCCTCTTCAATTGTAGGATTAAAGCTAGGGAGTTCAAGGTCCTCAATCTTTAAAATTCATAACATCATTGTATCAAAACATAATCAGTTACACCTTCCCTTGAGAAATCATGATCCTCCTATTTTTTCCCATATCAAGTTCCTTGAAGTTATTTAAGTGTCCAGCGTCTAATAGTATCCCATGATCTCTGAATGGCTAGATTTCCTCTTGAAACTCTTCGCAAAGAGAGAAAGAGAAGAAATGTGAGAGTCGCCAACAAGGTTGATTACATTCATTTTTTAAAATTTATTTAATTATTCTTAAAATATTTTAAGGCGTGATTCGCATCATTATTATGCATGTTATAATGTTATGAGGAAATTTTTGCATTCATTATATCATATCATTCATAAGCTGAATTTGAATTAATTTTCTGTTAACTTTATGCATAATTGATATTTGACCAACCTTGTTCAAGGTCAAACAAGCATGAATTAATCTTATATGCATGAGTTTCATGATCACACTGTTATGAATGAAGGATAAAAAGGACATAGACAATACGATCGGTGGTCTCAACTAGAACAATACGATAATCAGTAGAGAGTACTCATGTACATAGTTAATATAGATGTGGTGATTCCTTATACACATAAATACAAACATGAAAATCTTTTTTATTGTACCACCAGCCTTTTTTATTCTTTCAATTCCATACTAACGTATCATCGTGATAAGTTTGGCGCACAAGATGGTGCGATCAAATGAGAACATTTCAAACACAAAACATTGATAGAACAATATTTGCTTAAGGAGACGATATAGCGGTGTGACATAGCACGGTTAAGGGCAAGAGCCGATGGTATAGTTCTTCCCACATGCTTTGAGAATAAAATTGATGACATCGATAGGGTTGGTCCAGGGACCAACTATAGGTTGTGTCACAATCAGGCAGAGGCAAAACACAGTCGTGTTTGGCGACATTAGAGAGAGTAAACTGCAGCAAGCATCTCTCAGGATGGCAGTCAGGGGGGGAATTTGGATGTTGGCGAAAATTTTGCAGACCAGTAGTGAAGAGAGCGGACATTGCAGGAGCTGGGCAGAGGCGTAGGAGAAGCTCATCACACTAAGGAGGAGGAAAGCTGCAGCGAACTGAGTCTTGGTGGCCATCTCGTTGGGGGAAGGAACGATCAGCGATGGAGAACGATGAGACTTCTGGGAAGTGGCTTGAGAACGAGAAGAGACTGGAACGTTGGGGAATATTTATAGACAATTACACACCTGATTTATTCCTTGGGTTGTGGACAATAAGTGTTTGGCGATAGTTATGAGCCGGCCCGCTGATGGCAAGAGATAAGGGCTAATGAATATCTCAGATCTTACCCGTCAGTTTCCTTTTTGATCACCACAAGTTCTAACCATAGTCACCGAGACAGGGGGGCTCTCATGGACGTTCTTTTGAATTTTTTGGCTTAGGAAGTCAATGCCTTTCATTCGACTGCCAGTCGTCGCCTGGTATCAGCCATGGGAACACATTAGTTTCGTCGGACATTTAATCCGGTCGGATATATGCCGGGGAGTATCGGGTGATGCGTGATGTCGACGAGCACCGCTCTCCAAGAGATCTTTCGGCCATTGCCGCGCAGTTTCGCCGGTGAAGACTTTTTTATGACGTCCAGACATCCTCGTCAGACTCTTTTAGTCCGAATTCTAAAGAGGGCAGAAAAGCAGTTTCCAGAAAAGAGGGGAGAGTCGATGATGCGTCCAGTCTTTATCAATCCAGAGGAATGAATACCAAGAACTAGGATCCTGAATATGATCTCAATAGGAAGATTTGACAGAGCGTGCAGATGTGATTCTGAACCGTCATTTTTCTTGCTGACTTGATACATTTTCTTGCTGAACCGTCATCTCATCGGGATAAACATCAATTAACTGAGCATGAAGATTATATGTCATTTGCTTCAGAAATCAATGCAGTCTGTTCGAGAGGGATGCATGGTATAATTGCAGTCTCATCGCCGGTCGAGATGACAGTTAACTGCCTGGAATTAAGGCATCCTTATCCAGAGATGCTTAGATGTAGTCCCCTAGAATTAATTCTATAGCGTTGGGAAAACCCTGACCAGTGTTTGACTGAAAGCTCTGCCGTTCAGTGCACAATGAATTTGTGCGATACGTGTAGACAGTGCGTCGCCATCATGGAGGGAGAATCTGGGGAAGGATTTAGAGAATATGTTCCCTTTCTTAACAAGCGTTCTAAATACCAGAAATAGAGAAAGGGTGACTGCCATTATCTTGACACCGTTGCTTTCACATATAGCTGTAAAGGGCGATTGAGGCATAGGGATGATAAGGAAATATACTGCAATATACTCTGAACAATATTGGAAAGACACCATAAATTGGCTTGGACAAATGAACCGAGAGGAGTATACTAAACTCCAAATTAAGAATCAATATAAGAAGAAACCAAGTCTGGAGCTGATAAAGAAGCCCATGCAGAATTCTGGAGGAATCACTGGATACAAAGAAGAGCCAAAAAAAATGTCAAATTCCTGAGCAAATTGTTCCTTTTCTCCTCAAGTGTCGTCCAGGTGGGAAAATCTTACAAAGAACCTCCCAAGGCCAACAGCCAGCATCTCCACCTTCAGAAATCTCGTCAGCAGCTCCTGAGTTCGCGCACCTACCTCTACTATTGTTTCAGGTCCCAAACTACTTGGTATTGAAATACCCGATAGTACCTCTCTATCAGCTTTTAATCCCTGCCGTCGAAGACAGGAGTTATAATGCTGATCAGGTGCCACGTCAAGTGTAACAGCATACACGGTTAATATCTTGATTTCACTGTCTCTCTCTCCTTTCCTCAGTACATGGAGAAATGCCTGGGTGTGTGTGTCTGCTGTGTGCTGCGTACAAAACCTCAAGTGAAATTAAATCTTTGGTTGTTTTCTTGATACCAAGTTTCTCCTCTCTTGATTTTCCCTGTGAGTCCATGCGAGAGTTAGCACCGGAATCAGGATGTTGATGACAAAATCAGAACATGGAGAAAGTTTGCAGATCGCCGATGAAGAAATGCGAATGGAAAGTTAATCGCAGATTGTTCGTAAAGAAGTCCGACTTAAATGTATTGAGTGCAGATCGCCCGTGAAAGAATCCCACCGGAAGGAACTCGTCCCAAATCGTTGATGAATTCTCGCTGGACTAAACTGATTGCTGATCAGCAGCGAGATCGCTTTCAGTTTGACACCGAAGAGTTTGACTTCTCGCGGGTACATGATTTCCTGAGATTCTTGTTCGAGGTGATTTCCTGAGCTTTCTTTTTCTCTTACCACCTCTTTGACCAACAATATTTATTTATTGAATGAATTAAATCGAGCATATTTGACCGCTGCTTCTAGACCGAAAACCATATCTTTTGGCCCAAAAAAGTTCTATATACGGAAGAAAAAAGCTTTAATCCTGTTGTAAGTGTCTTTCTCTATTCTATCTTCATCAAAGTGTGGATGAGTATTATCTCGGTCATGGAACATAAGTTTTGAAAATAATAAAATAACAAAGATTTTCCAATCCGAATGTTCAATATCTCTTCTCTCTTGAAGCACATAGGGGCATATAATACACTCCCGATCAAGTATGTATTTCTACTGGTTATATCTTCGGGAAATAACTATGGCAATCAACGGTTGATCTTTCTCATTCACCCTTGCTGCTTCAATGTAATGGTGATTACTGTCAAGAGGAGGAGTCAAAGTCAACATCTTCCTCCAGGGCAAAGGCGAAATAAAAAAATTTGTCAGGTTTAATTTTCGGTTTCTTTATTTTCTCTGTTGGGTTGGTTATGGCCTGTTTAATGGCGGCTTAAACGGGTCGGTATTCTATAATCAGATATTGCCGTTGCCCCTTCACTTGCATGTCTATGTTCATTCGAGGGGTTCTTGGATATCCCATGAACAAGAGTCAAAACCTCACATATTCTTCCTGTTACCATTGAGATCTACAGAGAAACCTTCTTTCTGATCTACAGATTAATAATGGCATGATCGACAACCAGAGCAGTCATATCTGTTCGACAAGTTCTTTAGTTATTGATCTAGATTATGTACTAGATTTTCCAGGTTCTGAAGAACGATTTCCGGAGAAATATTCTATCTTGTTCCAGAGGATTGGACAATCTGTCCATCCAGATATCAACCAATAGGTAAAATCTTATCTCTTCCGGCATTTCTCCACTAAAAAATTTGAAGATCTAGATCTGAGAGTATAAACAGGTTTATCTTTCTTGATTCTCTATTTCTTTCTCGATCACTACAAGTCATATTATAAATGGATTTATCTATTCCGATCTACATCTTCCCCGAGGATTATTCTCGAGATCCGAGGATTTCCGATTTCAAAAATTATGGCAATTACAGTGGTGCACCATGTTTCTCTTATAAACCTCAGTGTCGTGTGAACTTCATGATTTAAATATTACGAGTTCATGATTTATCACTACTATAACAGACAGTCAACCTGCGCTGTAGAAAGGGTTTTGGCCATTCGTAATTTTTAATTTATGCCTACCATAAAACGTAATCTACTGCGTTGCAAACTGCGGAAACTCAATGGGAGCTTAAATACTGATAACAAATGAGAGTGTCATCACCTTTTCATACAAATCATTTACCTCAAAAGAAAGTAATGTGTGGTCTTTCACCTTGTCTTCAAACCCAATGTGATGCGAGACGGTATTGCCAGACCCGAATCGCGGGGTGAGAAGGGGAAGCGAGGGGGAGAGAGAGGACAGTTGATGGATGTGGGGATAGGGAAAGAAATGAACAAGTGCTAAATTCAAGCGCTTCGCACCCTCAACTCAAACAAAAGTCTTCGCCCAAAGTACATCAAGATTGGAATTCTTCGCAGAAGAGCGCCCACTGTTGGAGACGATCTCAAGAGGAATTGTGGGCGGAAGAAGAGTAAAAATGGGTGCTCGATGACTTGTTGGTGGACTTGCCTATTTCTATTTTTGTTTTGTACGTTCTCTCTTCTTGCGTAATCTGAGCCATCCATTTCGTGGGTTATAACGGCTGAGATCTCACCAGCTGTGCGACGGTTTGTCAACTGTCGGCTTAGGTAGTTGTTACTATAGCACTGATATGTAGGTGTTCGGTGTAAGCCTATTTAAAGGGCAAAGCTTTGCTTCTTGTAAGTGCTGAGATCTGTTCTCATTCTGATAATCAAGTTTATAGTTCCTCGATTTCTCCATTCTCTCTTGATCGTTGCAAAGCCTCAGAGTTAGACATGAGATGAGCTTCTTCACCCGCCTCCAAATCAATAGAGTCACTAGATTCTAGTAACAAAGAAAGTACCCATCTCGATACTTGGTGGGAGCCTATTGTTGTCGCTGATTGTTCATCGCCATCGTATCTTGGCCCTCAGCCAAATATGAGAAATTCTCTGTCAGTGTTTCTGATAAGGGCGATTCGTCATTGTGGTTATCTTTGTACCTTATCGCCATGGGACCTCCCTTAGGCGCACTGATCTTGTTTGGAATTCGCACAACGTTGGCTGCTTTTGATAGAATGGCAGCTTTTCCCCTGGGTTTCTGTTTGCCACCTTAATCCACGAAGTACCTAAAAAAGCAAAAAAATGCCTTCCACAGTCTCAGAACATTAAAAAATCTCAAGATTGAGATAAACAAAGTTTATTGAAAGAGGACAGAAATCCAAACGTTGTACATTGAGATGCATTGAACAATCTCTTAATAGGCAGAGGTCGAACAACTTTTATAGCAAGCTACAATATTAATGGCCTTTAAAATCATTGCTGGACAACAATGACGTGGTCTCGTCTAGTCTGTTATAACTCTTGCATCCAAAACTCACGATGCAAAGTTCAGCAAAAAGAAAGAAAACAAAAAAGAAAGGAGAAAATTTCAACGACATTTCGTAGAACACTCTAGCCAGTGACGAATGCTTTTGAATCATCAAGATTATTTTCCTGCAATCACTCCCTCAAGCTTGAAGACGATTTTTGACATCCTAGGTCTTAATTTTCACCCTTAGGTCAACAAACTTAACCCTTCCAAGAGCTTTAGTTAAAATATCTGCCCGCTGCTCCTCCGATGCAACGTGTTCAAGTTTTATCAAAGATTTCTCGACACACATACTTATGTGATGATAGTACATATCAATGTGCTTTGTCCTACAGTGAAATACTAAATTTTATTACCAATTCAGTGGCAGATGAATTGTGAAGTAATAATTCCACAATCGTCATTTTCCTTTAAGTCAAGTCCTTAATCAGTCATGCTTGCCAAATGCTTTGACATGCTGCTAGATTTAAAGCAATGTACTTGGCTTAGCAAGATGAGAGAGTGATAACTCTCTCCTTCTGAGATGTTCATGTGATATTATTTCCTCCCAAGAAGAACGCTCTACCTGCTGTACTCCTCCTATCCAAGTGGTCTCCAGCATAATCACTATTGGAATATTTGATTAGATTAAAATTTCGATTCTTCTTGTACCTAAGTCCAAATTTTAAGATACCTTTTATGTATCTCATGACATGTTTAGCAGCTTTAAGAGAATCTGTTGAGGGATTTTCCATGACTTGACTTAGGAACCCACGCTAAACATAACATCAAGCCTTGTGTGAGTAGGATAGAGCAATTGACCGACTATACTCCAAAATACAGATGATCTTACCTTCTCCAAATTTCCCTCTATTCTAAGCTTGATCTTGTGCGCAAGAGGAGTGGCTGATGGATTGATATCCATCATTTGCTGATCTTTGAGAAGTCTCATAGCAAATGCCCTTTGATTCAAGGTGATTTCATCATTTTTCTGGATCACTTAACTGCCCTTTGATTCAAGGTGATTTCATCATTTTTCTGGATCACTTAAATGCCCAAGTAGGCTGAGAGAAGTCATAGATCAAAATTTTCCGATACCTTCATTAATTCTACTTTTAAAGGCTTTCAGACTTCATTTGATCCTTTTAGAAATAGATCATCCACATATGCCCTGAGAATCACTTTTGATTATCTGCCCATTCTATAATAGACCATAGGTTAATGTTCACTTTTCTTCGATCCAAGTGTAATTAAGCTTCTATCAAGCTTGAAGTACCAAACTCAAGGTGCTTGTTTAAGGCCATAGAGAACCTTTTTCAATTTAAAGACATCATTTCTTCTTTTTGGATCTTCATACCCTTTAGGTTGACAAAACATAGATATCCTTTGATATTTCCTTGTTTAAGAAGGCAATCTTTACATCTAAGTAATATAATGACCATCCCAGCTGTGCAGAGATAGCTAGATAGATTCGGATTCTTTCAATTCTAGGCACTAGTGTGTAGCATTAATCATAGTCTTTGTTGAGGATCTTTAGAATAAAGGAGTCTAAAATATTTATTCAACTAAGCTTAAGTATCCACCAAGAATAGAGGGATGAGATTAGAAAAAACCCACTAACAAATTGGAAAAAATAGCCTTCTTAAATGGGATAATAAATGTTCACAATAGAGGTCCAAAACAGCTAGGACAAAAGGAGGAAAGAGAACAAGTTTACTAAAGGGACTAACCAACAAGAAGAGCCACACTTAGTTTTACCTCTTCACAAAGCTTGTTTCAAAGATGCTATGTTGCCCTCTCTCTTTTCTCCAAATATCCAAGTAGCTTGACCCTTCCTTCACAAGGGTTTCACTCCCTTAGGATGCTCTTGAGTTGCTTCCTTTTTGGTTGCTTAAGCTTGAAGTGAGCTCCTCCTTTTATAGAGCTCCTTAGAAGCTTCTAGAGACTCTCTCTCTAGAAGATGTCCATAACTGTCTAGAACATCTAGAAAGTTCCACAAGCTTCCATAATCTTCTAGGGTAATCTAGAAGACTCCACAAGCTTCTAGGAGAAGGATTAAATATTCTAGAAGATTCTAGAAACATATAGAAGATTCTAAAAAGCTCTAGATCATTCCAGAAGCTTCTAGAATAGAGAGTTGACCAAGTCAACCCTCACAGTCTTTACCATGTGTTTGAGCATAGCCCTTAACTACTATGCATACTTTACGCTTCAAAATTTCATCATTTTGGTCTCTTTTTACCTTAAAGACCCTTTTCAAACCAATTGATTTACAATCAAAAGATGAGGATTCTAAAAAAACATGTGAAATTGGTCAAGAAATGTCAATTTCACTTAACTAGGGCATGAATTAAAAAAATTTAAAACATGAATCGTTGCCCAATTAGATGCCGCCACGTACACCCCCCCCCCCCACCACTTAAGTGAAGATCGACGGCCTTGATAAAGTTGATGAATTGGATGATTCTTGTCATGCCATGTGACCTACGTATAAAAAGAAAGAAAATAGTCATTTTAAGCTCTACTAATCTGGTGGCACTGATTCAAATTTTGAGGTGAAAAATTTAGGGTTTTTAATTCTTTATTGTGAACTTATAGCATTAGCTAGCCAAGAGTAAAGAAGGCACCAATTTATCATTCTTTTTTTATGGAACATAATTTTTAGTGAGTTTATTCTCTTATCTATTGATTCCCCATTTTTTTATGCCAGACTCCAAGTTTAGGGAAAATATATAGGCTCTTGAAGGTATGTTTTTATTAGAGAGCATCACTAGATTATGTTTTCATCATGAATCTTGTGATTAGAATATTTTCCACTAATCTTTTCCATTCTCTCCATATTATAATCAGCAATTTCATTTTTTTTTAAACCCTAAAATCACTTTTCCACTATCGATCAAGGGTTTTCAATCTTCAAAAAGAGTTTGGAATGGTTTTCATTGGTTCATTTTATTTCACATGTAGATCTTCTTTATATCGATTATCTCTGCTTTCTGAATCTAAAAATACCAAAAATATTCTTTGATTTCAGTCTTTTAACCTTCCTTGTTAAGGATTCGATCTTTACTCGTCACTATTCCAAATTTTCAAACCAAATTGAAGAGTTGAGTATAATTTTGTATACGTGAACTTGTGCTTTCAACAACTGAAATTTTACCCATATAACAAACCCACACAAAACATGATATCGGGTCTTCTGTGAGTATGATTGTACATTCGCCCGAGTATACTCTAATGTACATATGAGCTTATATTTGATAAAATGATATTGATACTTGAGATTACATTATTATTGCGGTATTTTAAGGCATAGTTCATACCATTCTTTTGCATGTTATCATTCTTCGAGCGCATATTCATCATTATATGCAATTTTTATCAAAAATCTCAAAATGTATTATTTTAAGAGTTAATCATGCATAATTTAATAATAGAATTTTTAATGGACTATCCTAATTCGATATAAGATATTATTCAGTTTTTAAAGTAAAGTAATGAGATAAAATATTTTCAATGCACTCTAAAACTATTTAGTTTTATTTTCTTAACTTGAGTGTATTTTGGAGTTAAAAATGTATTCTCTTATTATTTTTAAATTAAAATGCATTGAATGATAGATATTTAAAAAAGAGTTGTATTTTGACATATATGAATTTTCTAATTTTAACAGATTTTTTTGGAGTTTTCTTACTTTAATTTGAATTTTTAATGAATTTATTTTTTTCAAAATGTCAAAAAAGGGGATATTTAATGTGTGCACTGACATAGCAAGCAAACTTCTCTACGCGTATCTCGTGGTGCATAACTAAAGGAAGAGAGCAACACACACACACAACCAATAATAGGTCAAGAGGACAAAAAAGAGTTGGATGAGAGGGCTGATCCGGCCCTTGGATCTATCGTGGAGGGCTGAGATATGCCCACATTTATTATTGTATCAAGTCCAAGACTATAGGGTATTGAAATACTCGATAGTACCTCTTCTATGAGCTTTAATCCCTACGGTTGAAGACAATAGTTTTAATGGTGATCCAGGTCACCACATCATTGATGAATTCTTGCTGGAGTAAACTGATTGCTGATCAAGGGCGAGCTTTCTTTAAGTTTGACAGTGAAGAGTTTGTCTTCTCGCTGATGTTGAAGTTTGATGCATTTATTCTCATGTTATTTATTAAATTTGAGTTTTTAGAATGATAGATTATTTAATTTCTGATCCAAAAAATAATTGCATTAATTTAGAGTTGGATTTGGAAAGATATAAATTTTCTAATTTTTAGATATTTATCTAGAATTTTTCCAAATTTGTTTTGAATTTATTTGGATTTTTAAATTAAAAAATTTTCATTTTTATCACGTGCTGATGTGGGAGCTGATAGGCGGGCGAATGACATGCCACCACGTGGCAACATGTATATGCGCTACGTGGCACACATGTGTGGGTCTGTGGGCACACATTTGTGCTTGTGTGGGCACACGTATGTGCGCGTGTGTGCACGTGTGGAATTAGTAGGTTAAGCATCCTTTTTAGGATATTTGCTAAGCCCACTGAACATACACTACTTATATCCCCAAGGTTTCATGTGAATTTTTTTCATGTGGGACTATTTTTATTTCTTTCTATGTGCAAGTGATGTGGCACGACGGGGGTCGTACGCCACCACTCTTTGATGCTCAAAATTTTGATGCACTTGGAAAAGCACTTCGAATTTGCTTTCCAGCCACACAACTCCTAGATAGGTGATTGATAACATGCATCTTATCATATGCATTTGCATGTTTGTAAACACGTTTTATGCATAATTTCAGTCTATATGCTGCATGTTATCATCTTAAAATGGAATTTTCTTCAATTTAAGGCCAAATCGCTTAATTCCGTATTTTTCATCAATGAATAAAAAAGCAAAACTTAGGAAATCTTGATAGCATCTCACCTCTTTTGATGTCATAAATGGCTCAAAATTTTTGATGACACAACTGATGCTGCGACAACCATGCTTCTATTTTCTTCTTCCCAAGTGAGTTGGCAAAATTCAGAGACACATTTTAAGGAGATACATAGTGTCACATGTCTTTTAAATTTTTGCAAACTGTCTGCCCTCATTGTCAAATATGGACAAATACCCTCCCCCCAAAGTAGATGTAAAGCTGTCATCATTTAATTTTCTGAGACTCAGAATATTTACCTTAAGGCAAGGCACATATAACACTCCTTCAAGCTTTAACTCCTCCCCACTTGGATAACTAAATAAATGGATCCCTTTCCCTCAAAAGCAACCAAGGATTCATCATCAAATCTCACTACACCATGTTGATTTTCATCAAGTGAATGAAAATAGGATCTCTTACTCGTCATGTGTGAGCTAGCTCCATTGTCAAGATACCACATGCCATCTTGAAGAGTCATCTACTAAACAACTTATACCAGTAATTACATGATTATTAATAAAAATTAAGGCATAAAACATTCCATTCTTATGCATACTTTGAGTGCATTTCTATCATTCTATGCAATTTGGAGTTATAATCTCAAAATACATTATTTTAGGCATAATTATGTATAATGAAATAATATATTTTCTTCTCATCTTTATTTGAGATTATAATTAAGTTTTGATGTTAAATGATAAGGGATAATTTTTTCACACATTTATTTTTCTAGTTTTATTTTCTTACAGAAATGAAAATATTTTTTAAATAAAAAATTATTCTCTTCTTATTTATTCAATTTGACTTTAAAGAATGATAGATTGTTTAATTTCTGATTCAACAAAACAAATTAAAAATTAATTTGGAGTTGTATTTTAAAAGTTACAATTTTTTTAATTTTTATGTAATTGATGCAGAACTACGGGTCAGGATCGACGACCGTTTCGGGTCAATGGGTGTGGAATCCTATCTAGGGTATGATATGCGTGCAATGTGAGGTAGGGAGAACAACGAGAATAATAAACACCACGGCGACGAGCGTGAACGCCCGATGAACGACAGTAAGGGAGGATAGAGGGAAGTGTTGGACATCCGATGACCCGAGGTTCGGTTGAAACAGATGCGGTGATGGCACGGTTACGACCACAACATGCATGCACCTGTAATCCGCCCGATTGGCATGGAAACCGAGAAGAAACCCTAAATACACCCCAATACCCTAGTGTCCTGCTATCCTAGCCCCGGCGGTGGAGAGCGCTCGGAAAGCACTGATGGAAGTAAATAAACACTCGAGAGGGACAACTGCGAGCGTACCTGCGGGGCCGAGGCCCAGTTGACTGTGACGGGTGTCGACGGGGAGTCCCGGGGAAGGAGTTGACCGGTGGTGCATGGCGTCGGCGCTCCTGCGGGTGGTAGCGTCGGCGATGGACCCCGTCGGCAGCAGCCGGGCGAGGACACGACGTGTGAGCAGGAAAAGGGTCAACCCGACACGGTCACACGTCGGAGTCAAGGTCAGGAAGGGCGGTAGGGCATGCAGTGGTTAGTGGGTGAGATGGGTAACTGTGGTGGCACACGTGCCAGGATTACCCCGCGTGCGAGGTGGGGAGTATCCACGGTCGTACTCTGTGCGGGCGCAGTCGGTGGCACGGATATTTCCCGCGCACACCTGGCCGGTAAGGGGGAAGTACGACGCAGCTACGCATAACCGTCAGCGTGGAGAATGCAGTAGGGCGCGCGACGAGCACATGGGGTGGTTGTTGCCTGCAGGACGTCGAGGCGTGCGCGGATAATTCGCGCGGGTAGAGGGCCGTCCGAAAGTGACCCCCGGAAGGCGGCGCGCCCGTGGAGGAAGCGGAAGTGCGAGCAGGGAAGATAATGCAGAGGGCTGTCCGTAAGTGGCCCCAGAGGGCGGCGCGCGCGCGGAAGAGGGGCGGGAATGCGAGCAGGGGAGAGAATCACCGATACTCACCCACCGAACTCGTGCGGGGGGAGGGAATGTCCACACGGAGTGCGTCTGCGGTCGACTTGTTGCCGAAGCTTCACGAGCGCGCGCGGGCACGAGCGCGAGAATATCCGCGGCGTACGGGTACCTCTCGTGCGATATTCCTTCGCGTGATGGTCGGCGGAAGGGCAAGGAGCAAATGCGCGGGAGGCTCGCTAGTGATATTTGGGCGAACGGACGCGAGCGCGCGACGAGCGGCACTGACAAACGAGCCCGCCCTGATCTCTAGGACGGAACTGGGCGTTCGTTCTCGTGGGTAACGGTGGAGTTATTACTCACCTTTTAGCACGGAAAGTGACTTGCAAGAGAGTTTCGTGGAGCAGTGCAGCGGAGAATCCACGGGAGATCGAGGGGAGGAGGAAGAACTCCCAGATGCCGCCTAGGACAGAGGTCATCAGATGAGCCTAGAAGGGCCCAAATGGAAAATAAAAAGGGGCGATTAAGGGGAAATCCTTTCCCCTGAATTCCGTACATCACGTAAGGCCTCCTAACAATAGGCCACTAGGAAATAAAATAAAATGAAACAATCTAAGGCCCCAAAACAAGTGGCCACTAGTAAGATGGTCCCCATCAGTAATTTTATCAAAAATTTCTGACTTTTTGTGGATTTTTCTAGATTTACTTTTGAGTTTATTTTTATTTAAAAGAATATAAAATTAATTTATTTCGCTCGCTGACATGCCAACATCTGCATGTGCCCCATGGTGCGCGCGTGTATGTAGGCTTGTGCGAATAATTAGTGGTTAAGCATCCTTTCTAAGGATATAAGCTAACCCACTAAAGACCGCACCCCTTATATATGCATCATTCTGTGCTAAGTTTTTTTCCCATGTGGGACTAAGTTTTTATTTCTTTTAATCAGGTAATGTGGCACATTGTGGAGTGTGTGATCGCATGAAATAATCGCGATCGTCCATTTTCCCTAACTTGAAGGGGTACATGGCGCACTCTAATTCGGCGACGATTCGTGTTTTAAAAACCTTTTAATCTCAGTCGTTCATCTGAAGAGCTATAATAACTGTGATTAAATGCACTTGATGGACTTCCATGGACCCGTGGCATCATTTCAAGCATTTGATGAAGATCAAACTGTAACCATTACGAGCCAATTGATCTTCACACAATGACACGACATAATCTGGACGCTTTATCGGAGATCCAACGACCAAGACTTAACGATGACGATTCATCTCCTAAGGATTAATCATGACCGTAGATCGAAATGAAGATATCATTGAATGGCCACGGAAAATTTCAACTCAATTTATATTCTCTCTTCGACAATAATATTTTGAGCAATCAAACTATTTAGATATCTCAATCTTTGAATCTCTTGACTTTGTCCTCTTTTAGACTCATTTATGTGTCCAAGGGGTGTTCGAAAGTGAGATTTCATTGAGAGAATCAATAGAATTTCCCTCTTTAACACCAAATTTTTGTTTTTTGAAACCCATAATGAAAAGCCTTGGTCCAGCAATAAATTGATCATCTCAAGCAAGATATCAGGTTAGATTACATGTTTTCTCCCTAATCTTTCCTCCTATATCATTAGATTTCAATTTCAAATTGTAGATTAGTAAAATTTTACAAAATTTCTCTATTTTCGTTTTCATTTGCGATCGAATTTTCTACCTAGATTTTGCTTCTTCATTTCTCTACATATACTAATCTAAATTGAGTGATTTTTGATTTTCGAGGACTCGTCTTGGAGTCTTCTTTCTCAATTATTTTAAATCCCTAATTTCTCACCTCAATTCCTCATCTGATTTGATCAAATTTGAAGAACACCTAAAAATTCTCTATTTTTAGTGGATTCGACCCTAATTTGCTATTAGACTAATTAATTCTTGATCAAAACTTTAAAATGGTGAGTTTGGTAATTTTTTTGACATGCATTTGTGTATTTTCAATGAGCGCTTGAAAGCATATCATCACCTGTCATGCAAGAGAGAAAGGGAGACGCTTATGTGCGATGAAGTTCTCTTTTGTCACAAGAGAGAAAAGAGAGGGAGAGAGATAGAGAAATGGAGAGAGGTGGTTAAGAGACCCCACATTACAATAGAAAACAAAGCACATCAAAAAATATTGTCACTACATGTGGGACATAGTCCTTAAGCATGTCATCTCCATACCACACGTAGCTTTGTTTGACCTATTGGATGACATCTTCCCCAAACCTCTCAATAGTATGCCTCAGCTAACTCCTTGGGTAGCTAGCTGGGCATGTTCAAGCCATGTGCTCTAGCTTGAAGGAGAGTGTCAAAGTAAAGCTCAATAAACATTTTAGAGACATCACTCTCATACGGGACATATTCTTTCTCTTCTCTCTTCTACATAAACACATTTTCATTATTTCTAATGTATCATCTCTCTCCCCACCAGTGTTTTAGTTAGACCAATATAGTAAACAAGTCTGAATTTTTGGCATGACCAAGCATAATTTCTTTATGTTTTGGGTTTCAAGGCATTCCTTAAGAAGAATTATGGATGAAAAGAATGTAAACAATAGAAGCCCTAAAATGAGAGATTAACAAAGAAGGGACACGTGGTTATCAATATGGTTAGTTACGATAAATTATCCTCTGAAGTCAAGTGGATAGCTGTCCTACATTAAAATAACAAGTCCTTGATCTAAATTGTGGTTGCTTTTATTCTTTTTAATGCTTAATGGCAAAAAAGGATAGAAAAAGAAATTTCTAAGCCATTAAAGAAACTTCATTAAAATTCACTAATATTTGAAAGTATATGATATTTCAAGGATTAGTGATTTTCTAAAAACTTTTAGAATTGTTTGTGAATATTTTTGAAATATCTTTTGTTTCAAAGGAAAAAAAATTGAGTAGGAGCCATGACGGTGGTTAATATTGCAGTGCGCCTGCGAGCCAATGCCATGCATGGGATAAGGAGAGCCTTGTTTGCTACAACATTGCAACCATAGGTGGACACTTTTATTTTTCCTCTCTGTTTCTTGTGTATTGCTCTCCATTAGAGTGTGACAACGGAGATTGAACTTTCTATTCCTTTGTGCGCTTCATGCAGCCGCTGTATCATCTACAATAGGAATTGCAAGAAATTGTGCACCCTCAAGAAGTCGAACTCTTAGCTGAAAAAATTAATGCAAGCTCACTCCTGATCTGCAATCAGTTTACTCCAGTGAGAGTTCATGAACGATTTACAATGATTTTCTTCCAGTAGGATTATTTCCCTGGTGATCTGCACTCAAATAAGTTAAACTTATATACGATCAATCTGCAATTGACTTTACATTCCCATTTCTTCATCAGCCCTCGGCAAAATTTCTTCGTGTTCTTAGTTTGTTATCAACATCCTGATTCCAACTCTTGTGTGGTCGCGCGTTTCTCTCTCTTTCTCTCTGACTCTCTCGATGGGGGCGAATCTCCCTCGTAGAAAAATTCCTCTTCCCTATTTCATTCTCTCTCAGTGCTATTGAGTTTTGACTTGGAAATGTTTCTAATCCCATTGTTTGGGGTCGTGGGCCTCAAGTGGCATGTGAACTAGTTAAAACTGAACCCGCTGCCAGCTTGCTTTCAGCCCAAATTAGGCTCCTTTCTACCCAGAATTCACCCAATATAGACGGTAATGCCCTTTTGCGGTGGGTGCACGTAGGTCTACCTCAAGGCGAAGTCAAGACCTATAGAGGAGATTTCTGAAGTTGGAGAGGCTAGCTGTTGGCCGCAGGACGTCCTCGGACTTTCCCAACGAGAAGACAGTTGAGGAGAAAAGGAGCAATTTGATCAGGAGTTTAACCTTTTCTTTGGCTCTTCTTTGTATCCCGTGATTTCTCCAGAATTCTCCAGGGCCTTCTTTATGAATAGTACACTTGGTTTCTTCGTGTATTGATTCTCAATTTGGAGCTTTTGCATATTGTCCAAGCCAATTCTGGTGCGTTTACAAGATAACAGTCTATTTCCGCATCCTCCTTGTGTCTCTCGCTTTTTACAGCTATATGTGAACGCGACGGTGTCAAGTTGAGACGGTGGAGGCATTATGACTGTCACCCTCGCTCTATTCCTCGTGCTAAGAATGCTTATACAAAAAGGCGGCACACATTTTTCTGCATTACTCCATGATGGCGGCGCACGGTGTAGACGTATGGCACAGATTCATCGCTCATTGAATGGCAAAGCTGTCAATCAAACACACTATCAGCGACGGTTATTATTTCATCATCCAAGTCCTATAGGTTATTGAGCCACCAATACGGTTTTCTCAACGCTATTGAATTGATTCTAGGTGACTAAATCTAAGAATCTTCTGATATGGAGGCCTTTATTCGATAGGTTAACTGTCATCTCAAGCAGCTTGTTATAGCAGTCAGGCTAAGAAAATAGTGGAAAATGATAGCTAAATGGCTGCACCCCTAATTTCTCACATTAATTAGTTGTCCGATTTTGTCGAATTTGAAGAACACCTAAAAAATTATTCACCATTATATTAGTTAATTCTTGATTAAAACTTAACATTTATAAGTTTGGTAATTATTTTGAAACGCATGTGTGTGTTTTGAATGACCGCACTAAAACATATCGTCAGTGACTAAAGGTGGAATCTATTAGTAGGGAGGTTGAAATATTAAAATAGAGGAATATTTTTTGTATTTTTATATTAAGAAAGCAGAGTTGATCAAGGAAAAAAAGATCTACATGGGAAATAAAATGAACCAGTTAAGTGCTTCCAAACTCCTTGCAAAGGTAGAAAAGCCTTCATCGCCTTTAGAAAAGTGTTTTAAGGTTTGAAAAGATGAACATGTTGATACAAAGGTGGGGAAAATAGAAAAGATTGATAAAAAATTATTCTAATATAAGGAATCACAATGAAAATATTCTAATCAAAACACACCTTCAAGAGCCTGTACATTTCGCCCAAGCTTGGCATCTTGCACCCAACACAAGGAATGAATAGAAAAGAGAAGATACTCAATATAAATAATATTCCATATACAAAGACTGATCAATCGGTGCCCTCTTTCCTCATGGCCAACGAGTACAAGAAGCACACAATGAAACATTAAAGAACCTAACTTTCTTGTCTTTGTTTTTTAATAAGCCACAATGAGGACATAGGGGATGAAATGATAATGATGCCCACATAATTTCAGCTCCAAACGATATTAGAATTATTCGATATCAAGCTTTTAATTTGAGGAAATCTCGACTACTGATTTAGCTTTCTTTCTTCTCAAACTGCTCCAATCAAACGCTTTGGTTAAACCACACTACTCAAACCTGAAAAAAAAAAATCGCTCTCTTATATTCTCTCTCCTCTATTCTCTCTTCTCTCTCTTGATGATCAGAAATGTGGGCGCGACAAACTATCCTCAACAAGTGCTTGAGTGAGAAATATGTGGAATAGATAAGCAGAGGCTGGCAGCATAGAGAAGAGAGAGGGAGGTGCGAGAAGGGATTTTTATGAAGAAAAGAAAGAGAGGCACGCGGTGAGGGTGCTTACACGTGCAATGAAAGAAACTCTCTTCCACGCATCGGCAGAAGAGAGGGTGAGACAAAATGGAATTATTTTTCATCATGTGAGAAAGAAAGAGGGAGAGGAAGAGACGAAGAGAGGTTTACGCGCAACGGAATTCTCTTCCATTGCGTGACATAGAAAAGAGAGGGGGAGGGAGGGAGAGAGGGAGAGAGAGTACTCTTTCTTTCTATTTTTCTTCTTTTTTTAAAATCAAATAGAAGAAACATGGAGGCCAATCAGCAGCCGCCACGTCGCTCACAATACGTTTTCGTGCGTCGTTAAATCACAAAAACCCCGGCCAAACAAAATTTATAAAACCGAACTCACAAAGATAAGATATAAAATCAAGTAATGTGTAAGTATCGGGTCGATCCACAAAGAGCAGGGTTGACTTTATTTGCAGAGTTGACTTGGTCAAACTTAGGTTTAAAAGGGGTTTTAAATAAGTAAAAACAAGAAGTAATGAGTGGAAATGATATAAATAAACTAAATAAGAAGTTTTAAGAATTTAATTCTTGGGTTTGACAGAGAATAGTCAAATGTCAAAGTCAAAGCATTGACTTTGACCAATAGTAGGTGTTCTATAAAATCAGAAAACCAAACAGAGTCAGAAGATTACGAAAATTATATATTTGGAAACTGGAGAGAAAATTTAATTTATTGATATAAAATTCGTGATTTTTGGATAAGAAATGGATTTATTATGAATTATTGAAAATCAAATATCAGAAAATCCCCGAAATGAGCACCTCAGAGGAAATCTTCAAATTGACCAATCAAATGAAATCCAAATCTTGCAATTTATATGTCAATGGAAAGCTAAAAACTAGAGGAATCTAAAGAGACCAAAGTTATCAAATTCTGATTTGTCAATTGAATGTAATTGACCCCGAAATTTTACGTTTGACTTCTGATGAAAGATGAACAGTCCTCGGTCAAACGTGAAATTGGAGGGTCAAATGAACTCGCAATTTAATGAAGTTGCTATCCACCGGAAGCTGATCAAAAGAGAAATCCAATGAAACCAAAATCAAGTGATTTGGAATTATAATCATATAGATATTCTATTTTCAAGATCAGTGATTTTTCAGACTATATTTTGGGGAAAATGAAGAACACTAAGAACTAATTTGCAAAATTGAAGATCTAAACCTAATAAAAACTCAAATTACCTCTTGATAATCGATTGAATCTCACTACTAACCCGATTGCCGCAAGAATGGGGCTTCAATTCTCGTGGATTGAAGCGAATTTGCTCGGATTCTTCCTCGTGGACATTCGGAGTTCAAGGGGAAAATTCAATGAAATCAAGAGATTAAATCATGATTATCATGCTTCAATGGATGCTTCTCTACACTCTTGGAAGCAGACAATCACGAGAACTTAAGACCTTCCTCGAAATTTGCTTAATTTCTTCATGAATCGATCAAAAGTTGAGAAAGTAAGAAGGGAAATACATGCTTTTAAAGCGGAATTCCCACCCAATTTTGAGGCCGTTTGATGCGGTCATGGGACGATTAGTGGGCAAGATTTCATGATAATCGTGGCCCACCAAAGTGGGGAGATCGTGTGTCACGATTTCACCACGTGGGATCCAAGATCGCGATTCAACCGCGCTGCAATCGAGCTGCGATAGCGGTGCGATCAAGGCGCGATCGCGGTGCGATCAAAGCGCGATCGCGTGCCAGCCATCCGATCTCGCGACGTCGTGTTCCGTTTGATGGAGATCGGAAACTCCTGCGCCGTCCACGCGTCTCCACAGTGAGTCAGAATCGCGACCATCCGATGTGAAATCGGAGTCTCCATCGAAGCCACGTATCCTCCTCAGATCAGATTAATCATGGTCATTTGATCGGGATCATCCACTTCAGTTGATGCTTTTGTTTTGATGACGATCGGGAGCCTCTCATGACACCACGTGTGGCAAGGTACGCCCTATGATCAAACTTCACTTATGCGATATTTCTGCACGTGCTACATTGATGATCGCGTGGACTCGGGCCCACGCGATCTCCGCCATCCGATCGCATCCGACGCCCGCCATGTTGCCACGTCGCCTGCAAAAGAAAAACGTGTGGGAACATAGTCCCACACGGAAGAAAAAACGGGCGAAGTCAAGCTTAAATATCGGGGCGGTATAATGCAATTGCATTACCGCCGCAATCATCTTACCAGGGCCCACTATCCAGTGGGCCCTCCAAATGCCAGCCCTTCTCACGCCACGTGACGCCCCTCACGGGCGTCCGCGTGGACTCGCGTGGACACGTGTGGCCACCTGCCACGTGTCCGCGTCCTGTGCGCCACCTGCGCCTCGCGTGGGCCACTCGCAGCCCTGCCACGTGGCCTCAGCGCCGCGTCACATCCGCGCGGTGGTCCCGCGCGCCACGGTAAGTAAATCCCCTTTTTTAGCGATTTTAATTAAGGAAAAATCACTTAAAAAATCAAATAAAAATAAAAAAAGGCCATAAACTTCAGAAATTCATAACTTTAAATGTATAACTCCTTTTTAATCCAAATTTTTTCCATTGGATCACAAATTCTTTTCTTTTTAATATTATGCCATAAAAGAATATAATTAACAAGAAGAACATAGGATGAATTAAAACTACCCTCAAAGCATTCATTAAGATCTCTCTCTTTTAATCATCCACTATATTCCTTCTTTTAATTAACCTTAAAAATCATTTGCTAAAGTCAAAATAAGTCAGGGAAATAACTCAATTCCTATTAATTTAACCTTAAAAAGATTAATCATCAAGAAATCACATAATTATCCCTAATTTATGCATAAATATCAACTTTAGTGAAATGACATACCAAAGGAGAAAATTCCTAAAAAGTATGATAACATGCATCATATTCACATAAAATAAGCATGAATATGAGTCAATTAGGATAAGAATTTAAGTTATAAATGCATGTTATCAGTCGCCTACCCTTCTAAAAGTATAAAAAATTTCAAAATAACCATTTTTTGTTTAAAATCATTTTTTGATGATTTAACTTGTATAGATTCCCAAAAAAAATTTAAAAATCTAAGAAAAATCTCAACTTCCTCATTAAATAAATTTAATCAATAAAAATCATGATAATAGGCATTCAAAAATATTTTCATGTCAATAAAGGCATTTCAATTGAGAAAATTTTATTTTATAATAAACAAATTATCTTCTTGATCAATCACTATCATTAAATGCTCATAAAAATGCTATCAAATGATGAAAAATCAAGAATGTCCTTTTAACCATACATATTCATTTTAGTAAATTTAAACCATGATAAAATATATTTATGATCAAGTTGATAGGAATAAATACATAAAATGCATGATATGAATGCACGAATTTGCATGTTATTAGCTTCTATCTTATATTCAAGAATTCGGTGTTATCTATCTAACACCTATGCCTATCTATAGTGAGAACCAAGTTGCCACCTTTATTACAAGCAACCCCACATTTCATAAGGAAAGAAAGCACATCAAGCAAGATTGTCACTACATGTGGGACAAGGTCCTTAACCATGTCATATCCATAACACATGTAGCATCTTCCCCAAACCTCTCAATAGTATCTCCTCTGACTCCTTGCGCAGCTGGCTTGGCATGTTTGATCTATATGCTCTAGCTTGATGGTGGGGTGTCAAAGTAAAGCTTAATAAGCATTTTAGAGGCATCAGTCTCATATGAGACATATTCCCTCTCTTCTCTCTTCTACATAAACACATTTCTCACTGTTTCTACTTTATTGTCCCTCTTTCCACCACCATTTTAATGGGACTGATATAGTTAACAAGTCTAACTTTCTGTCATGACCATCCATAGTTTCTTTAGGTTTGGGGTTTCAAGGCATTCCTAAGAAGAATTATGGATGAAAAGAATGCAAACAATAAAAGCCCTAGAATGAGAGATTAACAAAAAAGGGGACACACAGTTATATATACGGTTAGTTATGACAAATTTTCCTCTGAAGTCATGTGGATAGCTGTCCTATGTTAAAATACCAAATCCTGGATCTAAATTGTGATTTCTTTTTTTTCTTATTCTTAATGGCAAAAAAGGAAACAAAATGAAATTTCTAAGCCATTAAAGAAACTTCATTAAAATTCACTAATATTTGAAAGTATATGATATTTCAAGGATTAGTGATTTTTACAATTTATGATATTTAAAGTATATTTTTGCAATTTTTTGTCAATATTTTAGAAATATTTTTTGTTTGAAAGGGAGAGTAGGAGCCATAGCGGTGGTTAATATGGCAGTGCGCCGGCGAGCCAATACAGATCATGGGAGCAGGGGAGCCTTGTTTGCTCCAACGTTGCAACAATTGGTGGACACTTTATTTCTTCTCTCTGTTTCTTGTGTATTGCTCTCCATTAGGGTGTGACAACGGAGACTGGACTTTCTATTCCTTTGTGGGCTTCATGCGGCCGCCGTTCATATCCAACAAGAATCGCAAGAAATTGTGCACTCTCGAGAAGTCAAGCTCTTCGCTGTCAAACTTAAAGCAAGGTCGCTCCTGATCCGCAGTCCGTTTACTCCAGTGTCAAACTTAAAGCAAGGTCGCTGTCAAACTTAAAGCAAGGTCGCTCCTGATCTGCAGTCAGTTGACTCCAGTGTCAAACTTAAAGCAAGGTCGCTGTCAAACTGACTTTCCAGTCCCATTTCTTCATCAGCCCTCTGCAAACTTTCTCCGTGTTCTGATTTTCTCATCAACATCCTGATTCCCGCTCTTGTCTGATCGCGCGTGTCTCTCTCTCTTTCTCTCTGACTCTTCGGTGGGGCGAATCTCCCTCGTAGAAAAATTCCTCTCCCTATTTCATTCTCTCTATCAGTGCTTTTGACTTGGAAATCTTTCCAATCCCTTGTTGGGGTCCTCGGCCTCAAGTGGCACGTGAACCAGTTAAGTGAACCCCGTGCCAGCTTGTTTTCAGCCCAAATAGGCTCCTTGGAGCCAGAATTCGCCCAATATAGACGGTAATGCCCTTTTGCGGTGGGTGCACGTAGGTCTACCTCAAGGCGAAGTCAAGACCTGTAGAGGAGATTTCTGAAGTTGGAGAGGCTAGCTGTTGGCCGCAGGACGTCCTCGGACTTTCCCAACGAGAAGACAGTTGAGGAGAAAAGGAGCAATTTGATCAGGAGGTTGACCTTTTCTTTGGCTCTTCTTTGTATCCCGTGACTTCTCCAGAATTCTCCAGGGCCTTCTTTATGAACAGTACACTTGGTTTCTTCGTGTATTGATTCTCAATTTGGAGTTTTGCATATTGTCCAAGCCAATTCTGGTGCGTTTACAAGATTGTTGACTTTGTATACTGCAGTCTATTTCCTCATCCTCCTTGTGTCTCTCGCTTTTTACAGCTATATGTGAACGCGACGGTGTCAAGTTGAGACGGTGGAGGCATTATGACGGTCACTCTCGCTCTATTCCTGGTGCTAAGAACGCTTATTCAAAAAGGCGGCACACATTTTCTGCATTACTCCATGATGGCGGCGCACGGTGTAGACGTATGGCACAGATTCATCGCGCATTGAACGGCAAAGCTGTCAGTCAATTACACTATCAGCGACGGTTATTATTTCATCCGCCAAATCCTACAGGTTATCAAGCCACTGGTAAGGGTTTTCCCAACGCTATTAAATTGATTCTAGGTGACTAAATCAAAGAATCTCTGGATACGGAGGTCTTTATTCCATCGGTTAGTTGTCATCTCAAGCAGCTTTTTATAGCATACCCGGTTACCTCGCTCTCCAATAGACCACACTGATTTCTCCGCCTTGTCTCCGCCTTTATGGTCTGAAGTTATAGCAGTCGGCAAGGAAAATAGTGGAAAATGACGGCTAAGATCTTAGACATTCGTTGTGCCTTATCTCCGGCTCCCGACTATCGCCGAACAGCTATTATCTACGACCAAATGAATTAATCACGGGTGCAATGGCCTATAAATATTCCCAACGGCCGAACCTCTTCTCATTCTCTAGCCAAATCCCAGAAGTTCCCCAGTTTTCTTTCCTTAGTCGTTTGTACCCACGACGAGATGGCCACCAAGACTCAGTTTGCTGCAGCTTTCCTCCTCCTGAGTATAATAAGCTCCCCGTACGCCTCAGCCCAACTCCTGCAATGTCCACTCCAGCTTCTTCAAGTAGCGGCCTGCGCTCCTCTCTCCATCATCAATCTTCCCCCCCTGTCTACCTTCCTGCAGAATCTATGCTGCGGTTTGTTCTCTCTGCTGACAGGCAACCAGACTGCCAATTGCCTCTGCTTGGGTCTGAAAGTGGCTGTCCTTGGTCTGCAAATCAGCCTTCCCGGTGCCATCAATATCGTTCTCCAGGCATGCGGGAAGAACGTTACCATCGGCGCTTGCCCTTAACCGCTATGTTACGTCACCGTTGCCGTCGTCTTCTTAAACAAATTTGCCTCTGTCAGTAAGGACTTCTCCAATGTATTGTGTTTGCAAGTGTTCTCTCCTGTCCGTATTATCTTGTGTGCCAAACCTATTACAATGCGACGTTTAGTTTGCAAGTGAAGTAATAGAAAAAGGATGGCGGCCTTGAAAGGGAGTAGCCATTTTGTACGGATTGTTATTGTTTTTATCGAAATAAATAAAACTCACAACTTCTGTAGTGACTATCTACTTGAGTTTTCTCTACTAATTATCATATATTTTAGACCAATGATCAACTTTGAATCATATGATAATCAAGGCTGAAAATGAATTCCTCGAGGAAATGTTGCGACATGCAGAGATTTTTTCTATGCCTCATATGCACATACAACAAGTATATACATATGTATCTACTTATATAAATTTCTTTCTTCCAATAAGATCACTCTTTATTTTATTATGAAAATGGATGCAAAGAATATTAGAAACTGATATAGAAAAGAAGAAAGACAATGAAAGGTATGGAAGAATAATTTCTCAAACTAAGATCATTCTAGAGGTTTAACTGCTCCTGATCCAATTAATGTGACTAAACCAACATAATCGTTTGCCCTTGGTCTGCAAAATCTCCCTACTTAAAAAATTGCTAGTCCCTTAGCAATGTCCTTAGAATCTTCTTCGTGATTATGTCATCACCAGTGGAACCACGAACACATGTGCATGAAATCTTTTAATAATATCCCTTACATGCTTAGCCTAACTATTCCGTTACGACAATCCAGACGCGTCCCTTTCAAACATGCAAGAATGACTCCAAGGAGCCAATGAAGATGAACAAATGGCGCTACTTCTCTCGAGACATGACACTACAAACCCAAATGCTTTCCCTGAAACTCGTGAAGTGTTGGGCCTCGTGCCTCTCATAACAAGGATGCTCTCTCTTTTCGTGTATTTTCTACCTAGCTCTTGAAATTTTAGCACTTTTAGTCCTGTCCAAAAATAGGAGTGAGGCACTCTTCTCTTCCCCTTAAGCATAAAATCAACAAAATAATCCAAAACATTAAGGATGATGATGCTATCTTGATGACGACTATAGTGTTACAAGCGAGAAAAGAAAGATGGAAGGGCTTCAAAAGAATGAGAATGTAATAGCTTTGGAAGGTTATGACTACAAGAAGGAGGTAATATTACCTAAGATAGTCGCTTCCCAATATAAAGAATGATGAGATGGAAATGGGGTAGTAGCAAAGATCAAATAAAAGATAATTGTGGCAAGAGTATAGCATACCAAGTGCATAGAAAACTTTCAGAAGATGCTATGAAGAATGAACCTCAACGGATACGCCTTCAAAAGAGCCCCACATTAATCCCTTTGTATTCTTCTTTTTATTTTCTTTATTGGGAAACTCATAGAAAATAAAATAAAATAATTTATTCTTCAACTTTACATATGGCAATGATGAATGCATATATAACAAGCGGACATAAGGATTTAGCCAAGAAGGTGTTTATTTGGCATGCGATAATTGTGGGTATGAGTGAATGATTAGTATGAGTGAGAACTAATGATTGAATGAAGTGGAATATGATTGAGATGGTAGAGGGAGAAACAAGTATGGATTAAGAATTGGCATATCCTTGGTAATATGATTGGAAGAGATAGGTTCCTACTTGGGAAAGGGTTCAAATTTGGGCTGTAACGAGGTAAGAATTAAACATGGCCTATATAGGTGTAATGAAATGTCTTGGGTGTCCTTAAAAATGATACTTTTGTTCTTTTGAACTTAAAGAATTCATAATAGAAAATCAAAATGAATAAGTTGGATTGGCTAATAAAAGGGTAGAGGTAAACACCTTTGATTTTCTACCAGCCAAGGTTCATAGTGCTTTAATCCTTTAATTTTCACTACCAATCACCCACAACTTCAATGAAGATGTCCAAAATCATGGTTTTATAATCATCTAAGCATGCTCATGATGTGTTCTAAAAGTCTACCCCTATACGCAAGCACTCACGATTCCAAGGGTGAAAAGGAATCTTGAAGAAAATTCATGATTGATGATTAAGTTTCATTGGACATGTGTCTGCTCTTTTCATGAAATAATAATAGTAATGCTTGAAAAAAAATATGACGAAAAATATATGCATGGTCCTCAATGCATAAATATGACGAAAAATATATTTCGAAGAAAAGAATTACAAACCAAGAGCAAGTTTTCTAATAAAGATGATGAGCTTTAAGGGTTTCGTGGCTTGATTTAGGACACTGAAGATAACAGCAATCGATTGTCTTTGATATACTGATAAGTACCTATAAAAAGAAAATAAAATATGAAGGGATCTAGAAAATTTCCTACTCCTATTAGGAAAACAAATAAAAACTAAAAAAATGTAAAGTTTCATTAACAAAATAAAAAAAATATAGCAACATGCTAGTTATGAGCATGCTTCAAAAGATACTCCACATACTAGTATGAGTATTTCTATACCCATATAGAGGAATTTATATTTCATGGATAATTTTATGCATATATAAGTTCATAATATAATTAAATGTGATTTAATGATCAAATTATGTACCCTTATGAATGAGCTTCTCAAAAACAAAAACAAAATTATATTCCATGAAATAATGATATGATTCTATATGAAATTTCTTATGTTTCAATTGAGGAAATGAAAATTCATATGAAAAACAAGGGCATATGTAATGAATGTCAGTGAAATGATCATACAATTGTGTGAAGAAAAATTTCTTCAAAATATAGAACAATTGCATGGAGTCATTGTATAGTAAAAAGTTTACTATTAGGCAGATGATCATGCCAATCAGTAAAAAAAAATTTAATTATGACCGGCTCATCATTTATTTCGCTAATATTATTCTCATTTATCATCAAGGGGTGAAAAGAAAAATACTTCAAAGATAATTGTTCATTCATAATTGTTGAAGATATATGATTAATGATGTTCTCACCAGAAAATTTAACATCCCGGACAAGATCAATACGTTCCCTTACATTTCTATTATCATCAAACACCTTAATCAATTTAATACCTTGATAAAACTCTTTTCACCCGCACATTGTCAATCTGGATATGATTCTTCAATTTGATCTTTCAGAAAAATATATCCAGCATTCACAAACGACATATGAAAATCATAAATAATTTCATTCATTTCTCTCAATGAAATTTATCTTCTCTCTCATAATTTAGGGGATTAAGCATGGTTTTAGAATAGAGCTTATGGAAAAGGGATAGGAGCTTCATAATCATCTACTTGTGGAACTCCTTCACAAACTAGCTCTTCTTCATTCTCTTTCTTATCTCTTTCTACATTCTCCTCAAAGAATTTCCGGGAGAAGATTAAAGGATTCCTCTCCAAGTATAAATGTAGGTATGACACTAATGTTTTCTTGCTTTTCACCAAGAGATGGAAATTAAAGAGATGATTTTAATGTTTGAAGATTTTCTAAGGGAAGAGTTAAGAGATTACCTTCCCTTCTGATGATGTGCCATTAATACATTCATTTTCATCATCATAAATAGATGTTAATACATAATTATTTTTTAATAATGATGCATGTTATCATGTTTTTCGGATATTTTTACATTCAACTTGTTATTCCACTCATGTACTCAATTTACATCTAATTAGTGTTGATTATGCATGAACATGAATATGCCTCGTAATGCATTGTTCCTCTTATTTGTATATCTTGAGACTAAACCCATTGGACTTCTTTGAAGTCAAGTGGTAAAATTCTCATATTTGTATGTTTTTTTGTAGAGGGAAGGACATAGGAAAATATACGAAAATATATGGCGGCAAATTGTAATAGAAGAGAGGAGAAAATGACTTCTTCGTCATCTTAAGGGCGAGTCAACTCTACATCACAACAGTCAAAGGTTATAATTAAGGTTCAAGGTTGTCAAAGGTATGGAGAAAGTTCAAAGGTGGTTGATTTTATATTTTAAATAATGATAGAGATCATCCTATCATCTTGGGGGCAGTCGCTTCACTAAGCTAAGTCAATGAACCCAAAGTTGGTCAACTTTCTTAAGAGGTCACCCTCTTAATGTGGACGTCCTACTTACTTAAAGAGTTGGGAGCCACCTTTTTAAGAGGTGGGACCCATGTCTTTAGAAATGGGAGTTATTATCTCCTTTTGAGAAGGTGAGCCTCATTATTTAGAGTTGGATTGGGCCACCTCATTTAGGGGTAAGAATCAACTCTTAAAGGAGGTAACCACATTCTTTGATCACAAGAGTGATCCTTTGATGGCTCGCGTCCTCTCATCTTTCGATCTCCATCTCCTTCTCAATTAAAATTTTTCTCTCTTCTCCGTCTTCACGGACACCCATCTCTCTCTCTCTTCCGTTCCCCTTTCCACGAATCTATTCTCCTCTCCATCTCTCTTTTCCGCCATTTTCATTTTCAGCGCTCTCTCCCTCTCTCGCGCTTTCTTTTCCTCACTTTTCCCGACGTTTCCTCTCTATTTCACCCTCTCTCCTACTTGGGTTTCCGTACAATCGACTCCTCGTGCCCAAGTTTCTTCCATCGATTCGCCAGTTTCCGACTTCTCCCCTTCCTCTCGCTTATTCACTCTCTCGTCTTTTTCTTCGTTATTTCCTCTTCTTACGCAATAGCGTCCCAATAGGACTGTTAGCATGTCCTCTATCTTCCTCTCTCTCGCTTAAACTCTCTTCTTCTCTTTCTTTCTCTCTCTGTGTTGCTCTCGCTCATGCTTCTCCCGTCTATCTTTCGCCCTCTCTCTTCATCTCTCTCAAGCATATATCCTCTTCTTTCCGCGTTAGAATCATTTCCTCATTCTCTCCCTTCTCCACTCTCTTGCGCTTTCCCCATCTTCGTCTCCAATTTCTTATTCCTCTCTGAATCTCGTGAAGTCTCTCTTTCTTGCTCTCAGTCATCGTCTCTCCCCTTATCTCTCTTGTGATTTTTCTCATCGTTCCTCTCTTGATTTCCCTCTCCTCAGATTCCCCCTCATTCTCTTGCTTTCACTCCTTCCCCGTCGCTCAATATCCGCACGCTCGTCCTCTCTCCCTCTCTAAATTTCTCTATTTCATCCTCCGTCACCCTCGCTCATGACCTCTCTCTCTCGATGAAACTGAAAGATCACAGAGAACGAAGAGAATAACGCTCACAAGATTAAGATGGAGAGGAAGAGAGAAAGAAACGAAATTTAGTATATTGAGAATACTATTGAGTGCTCAGTACAAAATCCGAAGACGCACGCAGTGCTATCTTATAATACGACGTCTGTGTCGTATTTTAGTAACAAAGAAAAAACAGTAAGAAGTTAATTCCGGAAACGCTTCCGGTAATATATCATTGCCGTTCTTCAAGATTGATTTCCAACAGAAACTATCTCGCTCTCACATTCTGCCTCTCTAGTTCGCTCATCCCCCGCCCCCCTCCTCTTATCGTCTGCTTAAATTTCTCTCGCATGTTGTTCATCGCCCTCTCCCTCTCTCTCTAACTCTCCTCCAGTTTTCTCACACGACTTTTTTCTCTCTCTCTGTTCTCCTCTCTAAATCTCTTTTGCTTTCACACATTTTCTCCTTCTTGCTCTATTCCACTCAGCATCTAACCTTCTCTCTCTTCATTTATGCATTCTAACTTTCTTACTCTACTTCGTCGCACTCTCTCCATCTTCATAGTGGTCCTGCCTGTTCTTTTCCTCTCTCTTGTTTCCCATTCCATCCTTCTAACTTCTCTCATGCTCTATTTCTTTCGATTCCACTACCACAATCTCTCTCTTCGTCTGTATCTTTGTCTCTCTCACTCCTTATTCTTCGTCCGATTCCTCTATCTATCTCTTCTCTCTATCTGGGATTTGTTCTCTCTTTCTCCCCAAACACTCCTCTTCTCGCCCTCACTCTCTCACTCTCTCTCTCTCTTCCCCTTTCTCTCCTTTACTATCCATTTATCTTGCATTTTCCTTCCCATTATTAATTATTCTTTAATTTTCCTCCACTACTTACGTAGTCGAAATTGTCCTCACAATTGGGATCTATAGTTAATCTAGACCGTTCTTCTCTTCTATCAAGAAAATTGACATTTTCTCACCCTAAGTCCCTGCGGATCGACGTAGAAAACTATACATCCTACATAACCTGATTACCTCATAGTTTCCTAGCTTATAAATGGAAATTTTTTCGGGCTTGAACACACAACAACTTTGAGCTCATCACTTATGTTGAACAAAATGATACTCTACCTTAATATGCTTCACATATTGATGAAAGTTTATATTGTTGGCAATAAAAATGCAAGCCTGATTATCACAGATAGTGTTGTGTACGCGATTTCCACCACTACGCGTCTAGCCCCCTTGACAGGCACAAACAAAGGATGTCGATTTCCACTACACCAAGTGAGGACTTTATCTCGCCACGACACATCACACCGGGCTCGCACGCGCGTGGAATTATCTATTCTATCTTTTTATGATGAAATTTTTTCGCCCACACGTGTTTAAGCAAGCCTTTGCATATTTTCTTCTTTCCCTTTTAGGCTTCCGAGTGGGTTCTCCCCTTTTTGGGATCCCATTCGTGAATCCCTTTCCCTTTGTGAACCTTTAATTTTCTATGAGCATGTTTAGGTGCGGGTTGTGGGCCTCAAGTGGGCCCTTTCCTCTCTCTGCCCATTATGGGCTCTATAAGAGGGGAAGGGACCCGCCCACAAACCCTAGCCGTCATTTGAAGAAAGAAAGGAGTGATGTCCCTCTCAAGTGGGCGCTCAAGGAAGATCGTGGAAGGAGACCAACTGCCGCTTCCGCCGCCGCACTACCACGTGTCGCCGTCGTGCCCGCCGCCAAGACCGCCGCCTCCCCTTGCCTTGATCGCGTGATACTTCGCGTGCTGCCTTTCCCAAGCCACTGCCTCAGGCCGCGACAACCGTCGCCGCCCAGGATTGCTGTACCTCCTCCCCGTCCCCTCCATGGACTCTTTCCCCATCCCCTCCTTCTCCCTCCGCCCTCCACCCAAAATTCCATCCTCGATTTCACATTGAGGATCTCCTCCTCCCCTTCTCCATCTCATCGCATTCACGAGCTCCTCCCTCCCTTGCGCCCTCCTTCCCTTGCGCTACTCGTATCCCAATTTCTTCCCAGTTTCCTTTCCCCTCTCTTTCCCACTCATTCCGATCACGATCGACAATCCAGGTCACCCCTCCCCCAAATCCACTGCTAACCTCTCCTTCCCAGTTGCGACGCCCGTCGGATTCCCCTTCCACCAAACTTCTCAACTCCCACCCCACGACCGCCCTCACCAAACCCTGATACCGCCACCGCCCTCTCCTTCTCGAATTGCCCAACTTTCCCTCTTGCATCCAACGATTGTCCGCACGTTCCGCATCCACCCCACAAATCCCGCACGGCCCAATCCCGAACATCGCACTCCCGCATTCCTTGCTTTCTGCACTACCCAGAAGTTATTCCTTCCTCTCTCTCCCACGAATCCTGACGACCTCTTCGCCTACCCGAATTCCCTATCGCAGTCCCTCCTCATTCGCCCTCCCTACCCATCGCGATCGTGTCCTTTACCCGTCCTTCCAAATTCGACCCCTCTCCACTCACCCACCGCCGCCGAACAAGAATCCTACCCCGGTGACGCTCTCGCCCGTCGACCTCTCAATTTCCGCCAAACGGCTTCAATCTCTCCAATTCTGTTGCCCTCTCCCACAGACTCAATTCCCGTAAACTTCCACCCCGAATATTACCCTGCTTGTTCACTGTTCCATCGTGCGGCGCTTGTGAGCCCCCTTTGGTCTCCAATCGCCTCGCGTGGGCTGAAGAGCATCCAGAGCGTGCCATACGCCCCTCGCGAGCCGTCGCGCGTTCCTTCAGCCCACCTTCTTCTAGAGGGAGTCCGACGTGATGCGACACTTCCAGAAGGAGCTTCCCTTCCGCTGACCGTCCACGCGTAGGCCAAGCTGGGTCTTCCTCCTTCCCCTTGAGGCATTGACCAACTTCCCTGGCTCGTTCTCCTTCCTAGGAGTCCACCCGGTCCGTGCTACCCCTGCGTGACCCTGGGTGATCTCCTGTCAGCTGACCACGCTCAACCCTTCCACCCCGCTCAGCTGCATACGCCCGTGACCGTTCACAGCCATCGACCCACCGGCTTCCACCGCCCTGCCGGATCATCTCCCTCCCCACGTACCGCCAGCACATCAGCGCACCCTATCGGGTCATCTCCCTCCCCACGAACCGCCAGCACACCAGCGCGCTCTGCCCGCACCTTTCGCCATCCGATCATTGTCATCGTCTTATGGAGGAGTCCGCTGCGAACGCGACATCGCTGACGGGGCCTACCGCTGCTATCCGTCCGTGCCAGGTACGAGCGATCTCCATCGTCATGACCGATCGGGCTCGTGCCCTGAAGGTTAGGCACGCATTCGCCCTTTTACTTTGAAGTACTATATCTCGTTCAGTATTTCCCGCGCTTATCTCCTCCGCCGTCGGGATTTAATTTAGGTCGAGTGATTAGACGATTCGATAGGATTGAGACCGTGGTCCAATCCGTCGGGTTGATCGTCGAGCTCCCCTCAACGACCCATGGCCTTACGCCCGCGAGGACGTGGACCGGAAGGATTCCCGAACCGACACTTCTTGGCGCATCCCAGGAGCTATGGAGACGACGTCGATACGGTACCCTGCTTGTTGGCATTAGTAGGTCATCACATCACATCACATTAGATCACCCTAGGAACTCCCTTTCCTAGTTTCACCCTTAGTCGCCGGTGTGTGACCGGTGTCGCACCCCGGTCCTTCATCAACAAGTAGAGGAGAAGGATCACACACGAAGGCTGATGTAGAGTCCTCATTTGCTACAAGTTACTGACGATACTATTTTAGTGCAATTGTTGAAACACACGATCGGTTGTAAAATAAAATTTATAATTTCCAACTCACGATGATTTAAGAATATGAAATCAAGTACAGTGATGAGATCGGGTCACATCACAAAGAACACGGTTGACTTCAATCAAAGAGTTGACTTGGTCAAACTTAGGTCTAATTATGAATTCTAAGAAGTGAATGTGATAGGTTATTAACGGAAATAATATGAATATATGAGAGAAGATATTTTAAGAATTTAAAATATATTTTGAGAAGCAAAGTCAAAAGTCAAGGTCAATGTGTTGACTTTCACCATATGTTGACTTTCTATAAAATCAAAGAGGAAAAAGGTGATAAATATTATGAAAATTATATTTTTAGAAACTAGAGAGAAAATGCAGAATTTCGATATATAATTCGTGATTTTTAGACAAGAATTGGATTTATTATGATTTTCCTAAAATTAGTCAAGAGAAAATTCCCGAAATTTAGATCTCAGTTAAAATTGCTAAATTTTCTAACCAAATGATATTCAAATCGAGAAATTCACATATGAAACCAAACCAAAATTATCAAATTTCACCTTGTATATTAGGAGTAATTGCCCTCAAAAGTCAACGCCTAAATTTGGCTTGAAAATGAACAGTAGTTGGTCAAACGTCAAATTGAAGGGTCAAATATTGATGAAATTTTATGAATTAGATATCCACGGAAAGCTGATTGAACAAGGAATCCAATGATGAAATTTGGGTGAAATGAAAAATTTTCTGATTCCTAAACTCCAATTACCTATCTAAATCTTATCTAAACTATCTAAATTGCAAGGATTAGGAAGTAATCACACTAATAACCTGATTGACACAAAGATTGAGCTTCAAATTTTTTTGATTGCTGCCTATTTTTCTAGTTTCTTCTTCGACGTGCGTTCAAGGTTCAAGGGGTGAATCCAAATGTTTTCTTGCAACGATTCGTGATTAATCTTGCCTCAATCTATTCGCAATTGAGTCTACAATGCAAGGGAATCACGAAGAACTTCATATTTTGCTCCAAAAATACTTAATTTCTTCACATTTTAATCATAAGTTAAGTTTAAGAAAGAGAGAACACCGTTTTATAGAAGAAATGATTGAAAAATATCTGGACCGTCTGATTTGTTGAAGAATGAATGGATGATCATGATGCTGCCACGTTGCGTGCGATGAGTAGACACGTTCCCACGACTCGGGACCACTTCCTCTTTGATTTCCACCGTCTGATCTTCATCGGAGTGTCCTTACATGGCCACATGTCCTCCATGATTTACCAAATGTGCGATTAAATCACGAATGTCGGATTTCACTTACACGATCAACGGCTCTGAAATACACACATGTTTTGATAGTGATCAAGTGGACCGAAGTCCACAACATCGACCCGCATCGATTCGCTCGTTTTGATCCAACGCACCACGCTTTGCCACGTCGCCTGCAAATCAAGAGAGGAACTTAGTCCCACACAGAAGAAGAGAAGAGTAATTAGGGGGTATAAAAGGTAGAAGGGCTTAATCCCTTTGCGTGGCCCGCAATGGGCCTAGTATGCCCCCTATGCCTACAATGGGCCCACTATACCCATGGGCCCACACACTCAGCCTGATGCAGCCCCTCGCGCCACATAGGTGTCGACATGGGTTTGCATGGGCTCGCTTGGCTCCGCCACATGTCCGTGGCGTGCCACGTCGGCTTCGCGCAGGTCCCGCGCATATACACCCATTTTTGTGATTTTTTTAAGCTTTTAAAATCTGAAAAATATATGAAAAATAAAAAATAAAATGCAGACAAATCTCTAAATTCAGAAACTCATAACTTCATTCCTACAACTTATTTTTGGCTTAAATTTTCTCCATTGGATCACAAATTAAGTCTTCTTTAATCCATGCCCCTGAAATATAAATTTTAAGAAGATAAATTGATAAATTCAGAATAATATTAGGTGAACCCCATCATTCACTCCTTCTCTTTGATTCCTTCATCATTTTCGTCTTCTACTTTATTCTTTTACTCATCTTCACTAAAGTCAAAACAAGGAAATGGTTAATTTCCAATTGTTTGACCTTATAAAAGGTCAAACATCAATAAAACACATAATTTGGCCTAAATAGTACAAAAATATGAACTTTAGTAAAATGACATACCAATGAAGAAAATTCATAAAACTATGATAACATGCATCATAATTATGTAAGATAAACATGAATATTCATTAAATATGATAAGAATTCAAGTTAAATATGCATGTTATCAGTTACCAATACAAGATATTTAATGATGGGACTAACCATGAGAAAGTAGCATGAATGCGAGGAGCGCGATGTCAATGATAGATATCAAAGAGCACTTGACAATAAATGGATGTAGTGTGAACGCAAGCACCATAGGGAAGAGTTTACAAAGTAGGATGACCCTAGGTGAGGCATTTTGGGCACCAACACTTGGGAAAGTATCATTTGTGTGCGAAAGTTTTAGGCAGCCCCTAGCGACATATTGTAGGTGCTATTGGGCAGGGTGGCATTAGGTAGGCATTGCTGTTAGGGTGGCACTAGGTAGACACCATCAGACAATGCATCAGGTAGGTAGAGTGGCCCTAAGCAAGGTGCCACCTTGGCATGCACCATTTGGCACTGCTAGAGATGGTGACCCTAGGTAAGCACCATTGGTCAGATAGTGTTGTGTACAGCTCTGGTGGGATGGTGTTGGAAATCGATAGTGTTGGAAATCGAAATGGAAATCGACATCCTTTGTTTTCGGCTCCTCTGGCACCGTAGTGTCATGCCTTGGTGGGGACGGGGGTCGTACGCCTCTACTTGTCATAACTACATCTATGAGAGAGGAACCTAAACTTGAGGAATGACTTGTTCAAGACAAACTGGTCACCACAAGGATGCCCTCCATTGATGAGCCAATGCAACTCATATCTCATTTCAAGGCTATTCAGTATAAATGGGCTCATATTATGTATGAATGGAAGTTCAACATCTCCTCTACAGTGGATGTCAAATAAGCGTAAAATCACGATTGTTGAAAAACATGAAATCACATATTAAAAAGTACACTCAACTCTTTGACTTTGATCTTAAGATGTAAAATAGTGGTGAGTCAAGGTTGAATCCATTTGAAGGATGGTTAAAGTATTGAAATGAAGGATTTTTTTTGTATGTTTAGATTAAGAGAGTAGAATGTGATGAATATTATGTGGCCTGCAAGCCAATCACACTTTCATCTTTCGTTTATATTCATTGAAATGAACTTTTATTCATTTTCACTATTGTATGATGTTTGCAATGATCAGTGGAATTGTGATGAGATCGTAGTACAGTGATCGCTGGTCTTTGAACACATGTTCTAAATATTCCAATTCGTGGGATATTCAAGAAGGACATCAAATTATTCGGAAAGAATAACACTATCTAATCCAAGTCATTTGATGATTATATCTGATCTTGTGGCCATCGGTCTAGAGGCATCAAGGATATATAGTGGGTGCTCTTTAGAGAAAGAGTTCACTGAATCGATCCATATGAATCCCTGAATGGTATTATGCAAAACTGTTAATCGGGTCGATTCATGTCATGGTTGTGTATGTGGTCCTTTGACCTGAGATACCAAAGACATCTTGTGGATAGATGATCGTGTTTTGACTATAACTTAAAAATTCCTAGCCACAAGATCTCTAAAATTTCAAAGATTGGATACGACTTGAAGTCCTCAAAGGTGATTGAGTGGTCAAGATGGGATCATCTGCCCTCGATATGAGAGGAGATCGACACAAGGAATGATGTGTGGTTAAATCCATAGCCAAGGTAGTGGAAATATTAGAGAAATTGTTCTAGGTGATTTCTTACTTGCATCAAAACTAAATTGAGTTACCGATTAGGGAATTGACGATTAACCATACCCTAAATCATTCATGAGTCTTGTGCAAATGAACGACTATATGTACACATTAACCGATGACGGCAAGCTTCCATGAAGGAGTTCTTATATTCTTCATATCTCCTAGAGCACGTGGTCTAGCTTGGCACCGACAGGGCTCGCGACTCAACCTACCAATTGGGTTAAGTCGATCCTTAGCCAATTAATCTATATGTTGATACAATTAATTGATACGGAAGACCAATAAGTGTTATTGGGCTGACTCTAAAACTCTTGAAGACGAACTATCATGTGTGGTCAATGACCATGGAAGTATAGCTAGATTCTCACAACTTGTGGCAAGCAATCATTGGTGAGAATGTCTCAAGGAATAAGGACCCCTTAGCGCTCTCTGCAATCATAAAGTGTCATCCCGGAAGACCTACTGATGATCCTTGAAACTAAGAAGACGGGGAAAGAAAATTGGGAGATTTAGCGGCACCAGAATCTCTCAAGTTTACAATGTAATTCAGTCGCACATTCAAGGCTTATAGAGAGACTTTGAATTACTCAATATGGCCAAGATTGACTCAGCCGCGGATTTTGAGATGAAATTCACGCACATCATCTCCAATTTGAGAAATTTAAGAGAGGTGATGGAAGAGAAAGACGTGATGCTACGATTCTTGAGGGTGACGCCCTCTAAATTCGATGCTCTCACACTTTCTCGGAACAGTATGATGATTTAGAAAAGGTGAGTCTAGATGAGGTTGTCAGCTCTCTCACCGTGCACGAGCTGCAGCTCAAAGAACATGAATCTTGTGAAGAGGAGCAGGTCTTATTGGCCAAGGCGTTAAGTGATAACATGCATATTTCACTTAAATTCTTATTGAAAGGCTTGCTGCAAAATTTTACAGCATTCTAGAGTTAATTGTGATCATATAGAGCCAAGATTGAATACTAATTGTTACAAGCTTCGATCGGAATCTCCCCTTCAACGCCGAACGCATGTCGAAGAAGAAGCCGGACAAATACACTTCAATAGACGCGACTTGAAGCCCAATCTTCACCTCAATCGGATTATTACTGTTATTCGATCATCATCCTTGCAATTTATGTAGTTTAGATTAGATTTAGATAGATAATTTCAGTTTAGAAATCGATATTTTCATCTTTTTGTCAAAATTTGAGTGCGGATTTTTGCTAAATTTCAAACAAGGATTTCTCCTTTATCTTAAGTCCAAATTGTTCGATTTTGGTTTCATTGGATTTCTTGTTTCATCAACTTTCTATGGATATCTAATTTGTTAAATTTCATCAACATTTGACCCTCCAATTTGATGTTTGACCAATGACTATTCATTTTCAATCTGACTTTGGGCATTGACTTGCGGGGGCGATTACTCTTAAAATACAAAGTGAAATTTGACAAGTTTGGTCTCTTTGGAATATTCGGATTGTTAGATTTTTATTCAAATGTGAATTTCTTGATTTGGATATCATTTGGATAGTCAATTTCATGATTTACACCGAGGTGTTCATTTCGGGATTTTTCTGATCATTGATTTTCAATAAATCATAATAGATCTAATTCTTGTCTAAAAATCATGAATTATACATCAAAAATTTTCATTTTCTCTCTAGTTTCTGAAAATATAATTTTTGTAATATTTTCTCAACTTTTCCTCTCTGATTTTATAGAAAGTCAACAGTTGGTCAAAGTCAATGCTTTGACCTTGACTTTTGACTTTGCTTCTTCAAATCTTTTCCTTAATTCTTAAAATATCTTATCTCATATTTTAATATCATTTCTATGAATAAAATATCACTTGCATTTCTTAAAAGCCCTAATTATACCTAAGTTTGACCAAGTCAACTCTTCTATCAAAGCCAACGGTGTTCTATGTGGATCGACCAGATCTTTACACTGTGCTTGATTTCCAATTTTAAATCTTTGAGAGTTCAGAATTATAAAATTTTTTTGACCGACGATGGTGTGTTTCAACGACCGCATAAATCGTTACGTCACTAAGCAAAGCAAAATTTTTTACTAAGAGGAGTCTGCATCACGTGGAGGAGGGACGTCATCGAGGCCGCAGCAGAGGCAGAGGCCAAGGGCGAGGTCGAGGGTAAAATTTGCCTCATAGTGAAGACAAAGAGAAGAAATCTTTTGATGAATCGGTAATTCAATGTTACAATTGTCAGAAATATGGGCATTTTGTGTATGAATGCAGAAGTAACAAGAAAGAGCGAGATGATTGAGCCTATGTGTCCGAGTCCACTCCGGCACTGGCCGCGACATCCTCTCTCCTAATGGTTGTGGTTGAAGAGGCAAGTGATTTGCTCCTTCATGGATCGAAGGGTGTGCTCTCTGATCCAACTCTCTGGTATCTAGATATGGGAGCAGCGAACCACATGACAGACCGCCGAAATTTTTTTCTGTGACTTGGATGAATCTACATCTAGATTTGTAAAATTTGGGGATAATTCAAAGATTCAAATTGAAGGTCGAGGCGATGTCAAGATTAATCGAAGGATGGGGGGCATTCTACGGCTTATTAAAGTGATGTTTGTCCCTGATCTGGTGGCAAATATCCTTAGTCTCTGTCGACTGGATGAATAGGGCTGTCGTATGACTATGGCTGGAGATAAGTTGACTATCTTTGATTGTAATGGTCGATTGATTGGTGAGATACAAAGATCAGAGGGTCAGCTCTACCTATTGAAGCTTAATGTAGTGGATCAATGCTTGATCACTACCGAGGATAATTCAGAAAATTGGCTATGGCATTCGCGATTCGGGCATATTAATTTCCACTCCTTAAAAGAAATGTCAAGAAGGTAGTTGGTGGAAGGACTTCCATAGATCAGCGTACCTGATCATTTTTGTTGAAGTTGTATGGCCAGAAGCAACATCGAAGCTCGTTTCCTCAAGCTTCTCATTTCTGAGCCTCTAGACATCTAGAACTTGTCTACATGGACATATGTGGGCCAATTACGCCATCCACATTAGGGGGAAGCAGGTATTTCCTTCTAATTGTGGATGATTTCTCTCGACTAATGTGGGTATCTATGTTGAAGTTGAAGTCTGATGCCTTGAGAGAATTCAAGCGTTTTAAAGCATTGGCTGAGGCACAAAAAGGCACACAAATTTAGTGTCTATGATCAGACAGAGGAGGAGAGTTTACTTTTGAAGACTTCACAAAATTATGTATCTCTCAAGGCATTAAATGTCATTTCAGTGCACCCTACTCGTTTCTGCAAAATGGTGTCGTTGAAAGGAAAAATAGGACAATTTTGTCCTTAGCTCGAAGCACGCTCAAGGAGAAGAATTTACCTCCAGAATTATGGGGAGAGGCAGTAAGCACAGCTCTCTACCTATTGAATCGCTCTTCAACTCGGAGCTTGCAAGGCTTGACTCCATATGAGGCATGGACAAGGAGAAAGCCCTCAATTGAGCATCGACACATATTTGGCTCAGTTGTGCATGTGAAATGTACTAAAACCTCTCTGAAGATGCTTGAAGATCAAAGCAATCCTATGGTGTTTATTGGATATGAAATTGGCACTAAAGCCTATCGCTGTTTTGACCCGGTCAACACCTCACTACATATCAGCCGAGATGTAGTGTATGAAGAAGGTACTAAGTTGGGATTGGTCCAATCAAAAGGAAAGAGTTTGGACACTTACTTTTATGCCAGAATTATGTGTTAAATCAACCGTGGAAGATCACATTTCCTCAGGAGAAGATATTGAAGCTGAGCGTATGGAGAATGACGATGAAGAACTAGCTTCTCGCTCTAGTCTCTGGAATCCGAGCCTTTGAGGTACAAATCAGTTGCTCAACTCTATTCTGAGACTAATCCAATGCAGGCAGAAGGGGAAGTGTCTGATCTTGTTTGAAGAGCCATCCACCTACCGTGAGGCAGTTTGTGAAGAAGCTTGGAATAGAGCTATGAAGGAGGAAATGGAGGCCATTGACCGAAGTCAAACCTGGGAGCTTGTAGCTCCCCCACCAAATTGAAGACCAATCGGGCTCAAGTGGATATTCAAACTAAAGAAATCAGTCAAAGGAGATATTTTGGATGCATAAAGCAAGACCTTTTGTGAAAGGCTACTTACAACGATAGGGCATTGACTTTGATGAAGTTTTTGCTCATGTGGTCAGATCCGAATCCATTAGGGTTCTTATTGACAATGCAGCTCAAGAAGGGTGGACATTAAATCACCTTGACAACAAATCTGCTTTCCTCAATGGAGAAATTGAAGAAGAGCTCTATGTAAAGCAGTCATAAGGATTTGTGATTGTGGCGAAAAGAGCATTGGGTTCTTGATAACATGCATTTATAACTTAAATTCTTACCCTATTTAACTCATATTCATGCTTATTTTATGTGAATATGATGCATGTTATCATAGTTTTAAGCAATTTTCTCCCATTGGTATGTCATTTCACTAAACTCTATATTTATGCATAATTTAAGGTTAATTTTATGCTTGATTGATGATTAATCTTTTGCAAAGTTAAAATTAATAGAAGTTAATCTCTTTTCTTGAATTACTTTGACTTTAGTGCATGTTTTTGAAAGATAAATTTTCAAGATGAAAATGTGATGATGATATTAAGAAGATTTCTTAAGAAATAATTGAAGCTAATGTTTTAATTCATCTTAGATTCTTCTTTAAAATTATATTTTAGATGGCATGATGTTAAAAGGAAGAAATTTGTTATCCAATGGAGAAAATTTGGATTAAAAAGGAGTTGTATTTCTTAAGTTATGAAGTTTTGAATTTTTATATCTTTTTCGGATTTTTATTTGAGTTTTAATTAATTTTTACCAAATTTTTAAGGTTATTTCTTATTTAAAATCGCGAAAAAGGGGGGTTTTTTATTCCACAGACCTCGCGGAGCTATGTGGCACAGGCCCTAACGTGGCGCACGGAGCTGACGTGGCGCACAGGACCAGCGTGGATGCGACGTGGCACTAAGGCCATGTGGCAGGGCCACGCATGGCCCACGCGAGGGAAAAGTGGCACGGACACGTGGCAGGAGGCCACGCGGGTCCACGCAGACGCCCGTGAGAGACGCCACGTGGCGAGGGGGGCTGGCGTGTGAAGGGCCCACGGGTTCAATCCGAGTGAATTGAAGCCCCATATTTGCGGCAATCAGGTTAGTAGTGAGATTCAATCGATTATCTGGTGGTAATTTGAGTTTTAATTAGGTTTAGATCTTTAATTTTGCATTTGAGTTCTTAGTGTTCTTCATTTTTGCCCAATTTTAGTCTGAAATTTTTCTGATTTTGAAAAAGGATATCTCTCCAATTCTAATTCTAAATTACATGATTTTGAATTCATTGGATTCCTTATTTCCTCAGCTTTCCGTGGATAGCAAATTCGTCGAATTCTGAGATCATTTGGCCCCTCCATTTAACGTTTGACCGAGCACTATTCATTTTCAATCCGAATTTGAGCGTTGACTTTCAGGGTCAATTACTTTCAAAATATAAATCGGAATTTGATAATTTTGGTCTCTTTAGAATCCTCTGCTTCTTAGGTTTTTATTGATATATAAATTGATATAATTTGTCCAGTCAATTTGAAGATTTTCTTTGAAGTGTTCATCTCGGGATTTTTCTGATCTTTGATTTCAATAATTCATAGTAAATCCATTTCGTATCGAAAAATTACGTATTCTATATCAGTAGATTCCATTTTCTTTCTTGCTTCCAAATATAGCAATTTCGTAATCTTCTGACATCTTTTGTTTCTCTAATTTTGCAGAACTTCGACTGTTGGTCAAAGTCAATGCTTTGACTTTGACTTTTGACTTTTCTCTATCAAATCCGAGATCGTAAATCTTAAAATTTCTTATTTAGTATATTTATATCATTTATATTCATAAAATCTTATTTTTACTTGTTTAAAGCCTCTTTTGAACCTAAGTTTGACCAAGTCAACCTTGTTCTCTGTGGACTAACCCCATACTTACACTTTACTTGATTTTATATCTTTATCTTTGTGAGTTCGGATTTATAAATTTTTTTTGACTGACGTTTGTGTGTTTTAACGACCGCACAAAATGCTTCGTCAGTTCTCAGGCTGAGAAAGGCACTCCATGGGCTCAAACAGGTGCCTCGAGCTTGGTATTTCAGATTGCACAAGTGTTTTCTTGCACTTGGTTTCATCAAGAGTTGGCATGAACATGAAGTTTACTTGAAACAATCAAGCAACAGCAAGTTAATCTTCGGGGTATAATTTGATGACTTAATTGTCACTGGATCAAGATCAGAAGATGTGGATAGTTTCAAGAAGCAAATGAAGGAGGTTTTTGAGATGAGTGATCTCGGATCACTTAGCACATATTTGGGCATAGAGATCAATCAAAGGCATGGTTGTATCTGCCCAAGTCAAGGAGGGTATGCCCATCACATTCTTGAAAATAGGGGGCTTCTGAATTGCAATTCCTCTCAGACCCCTCTTGAAGCTCAAGCAAAATTCAGCAAAAATGGAGTATCTCGAGTTGATCCCACTTTTTTTGGAGCATTTTGTAGGAGTCTTCGCTACTTGACTCATACAAGGCCCGATTTACTCTACTCAATTGGCTTACTAAGTAGATATATGAACACTCCCACATCTGATCATCTCTCGACTGCAAATAGGATTCTGAGGTATGTAAAAGGTACTCTCGATTTTGGTCTCATCTACTTCAATTGCTAGATACCAGATGCCCTCGCCGGGTATCGTGACAGTGACTTCGCTGGCAATGTTGATGATAGAAGGAGTATTTCAGGGCATGTTTTCTTCATGGGCTCATCCATTTCTAGCTCGGGATCAATGAAGCAAAAATGGTGGCCTTGTCCTCATGTGAAGCTGAATACATCGCTGCCACTTCAGCTACTTGTCAAGGTGTTTGGTTGAATCGGCTCATTAGTGAGTTAAAGGGAGTGGAAGAGATGCCCATGAAGCTACTCATAGATAATCAGTCTGGGATCACACTAAGCCAAAATCCCGTTCATCAAAATCGCACCAAGCATATCGACACTCTCTATCACTTCATCCGGTAATGTGTGGAAGAGAAAAGGATTGGAATGGTGAACGTAAAGATAGAGGATCAGTTGGCAGATATCCTCACCAAGTCACTCGGAAGACTGAAATATTTTAGAGATGCGTGAACATGTAGGCATCAAGGATGTACTCATGGAGGAGCTAGAGCAAGGAGGAGATTGAAGGATTGTGTCCAATCCTCCAAGAGTCGCTAGAAAACGACTCTTCTGCGGAAGTTTCTCTTGCAAATAACTGATTCATCCATTTTGTTTCCGGGTAGTTAGTTTCATTTCTGCAGCTTAGATCGTGGTCCTCCATTCCCATGTGTTATAACGGAGATGCGGCTGCCACTGCAAACATCATGACAAGAGGTGTTGGAGTTAGTTAGAAACGCATGTTTCATCTCTCTCTCTCTCCTTGTCCTATTGGTCTCCCTATTTAAAGGGACGTGTGTTTCGACCAAAACAATATAAATGAATGAACTTCTTCATTTTTTTTTACTCTACGTAGTGAATCTCTCTTCTTTGATTTCTCACTTGGTTCCTTTTCTTCCTTCACAAGGAACTTCTTTGGTGAGAACTTCATAGAGAGATTCAAGTCCTTGACAGGGCCAACTGAGTCTCCTTCCCCTACCGATCGAGTATCCACGCCTTTGGCAGCCTTCCCGAAGACACTCATCCTACGCCCCGCCTGGTCCGCGTACAGAAATGAGCTGCAAGTCAGGGGAAGAGACCTTCGTCGCTTACCTTCCTCGTCCGACAACAAAGAAAGAAGGGTGACGAGACCCACCTAGAGGAGACCCACTGATGTAGGATATTTTGAGAATATGATGCTATGTATGATGGAGATGATAGGTAAAGAAATAATCCTACAAAAGATTGAAGGACCTATGAGTGATATCACTATGAAGATTAGTACTTAAAGAATATATGTTAAGGGAGATTAATAAGAAAATATTTAGGATGAATATAATGATGATTAAAATGTAGGTGAACTAATGAAGGGAGGGAATAAGGTAATAAATGATTGAAAAGGTATTTAAGAATGGAGTAAGCAGTGATGAGAATATTAGATAATTGATGAGATGGAGAGGAAGAATAATGATGATAGTAATGATAATTATTTTGATATATCTATAATGGGATGGAATTTAGGATTGATAGTTTAAAATAAAGAGGAGGGACTAGATAATATAAGATAGATGATATAAGATAGAGGATATTGAGTAGATAAGATAGGACATATAAGACGTAGATAGGCTGTGATAAGATGCAGGGAATAGAAGACAATACATATAATATTTAATTATTATAATGTTAAGATAAGGCAATAGTTAATATTAGTTTTGAGTGAGATAGAAAATAGGAAGAGAGGGTGTCGGTGGTGAGGAGAATAGGAAACGGAATATGTGAGAGAAGAATGTGGAGGCGAGAACGACAAAAGTATGATAGGACTTAAGAAAGGAAAAGGAGAAGAGGGCGTGGAACGGAGACGGGGTGGAAATACTAAGAAAAGGGTTGACGAGTGGAGATGAACGGATAAGGAATAAGAGTAGAGAATAGTGGGAGGGTGAGACGGAAATAACGGAGACGTGAGAAGAGGCGAAGAGAAATTTACGGGAGATAGTAAGAAGAGAAATCGTGAGTATGTGGAGATGAGCGGATACGGGATAGATTGGGAATGCGAAATGTGCGATGATGTGGACTTATACTATTCAGAAACGAACTATCATTCTCGCTTAAAATTGAGAGGATATTACCTGAGATTGACGCGATTGTGACGCTCTAGAATTATCAATCGATCCAAATAATTTCCGTCATTTTGTTTCTTAACTCGATCTGAATGAAAGAGGACAGAAGAGGGAGAGAATAGAGTGGGAGATAGAATTGAAGATGAGTTTCGGAATGGGAACTGAGGAGGCACAGGGAGAATGATGAACACACGAGCAAAGAACATAACCGGTAACTAAATTTTTTTATCAAAAACAAAATCTTCTTCATTCTCTTACAATTTCCTTTTATAGGGTGAGGAGAGAAGTTATGGCAGACGTTACGTCGCGTCGATTGTTTTTGTGTCAACTAGTCGATTGACTCGGTGAAGGGATGAGAAGACGTTGACTGTCCATGTCGACGGTTCCCGCATTACATCAACCTCGCGAGGTTGTCTTCTCGTTGGTGAGACGCGGAAGATTAGCTGCCATCGTGACTCACTCCTTCAAAATCGATTAGGCCTGGTGATATTCCGTTGTCTGAATTGTTGGGTGATTGTAGTGATGTAGAGAGAAGCCAGGACATAGGATGGTTATCGTGAGATTTCCGCGATCGCTTGGAGAGCTGATAGCCACATAAGCGTTGTGTTGATGGTATGCTCTCGACGTTGAAAGATTCCCCTGGACGGGGTGAAGACATAGTCGAGGCGGATGTCGGGAAGCCTCCATACACGTTGGGCGTTGACTGGAGATATGGTAGGCAAGCTCGCATGTGGCCCATACGATCGTTATTTTGGTAAAGCTTCCCACTGAAGAATGAACAAGGTAATCTTTCCTCTATTTTTTTCTAGGAAGCGTCTTGTTTATCAATCGTGACGGGGATGCTTTGACGTAGACGAGTCACTGATCGTCGGTGCCTTTACCATCCAGGGACGGAAGAGGCGTGGACTTTTCGTTTAGTTCTCCCTTAGAGGTAGTAACGGGGAGTTATAACCTCATTTCGGGATTAGTTTTAAGCCCCTTTGAGAATATGCTCAGAAAAGACACTAAGATATGCAGAGTTTCTTCAATTCCGTGTTGACCTGAGGTACATTGGGATGGTTATATCACAATGGTGTTCCTATTGATGTTTCTTGAGATCATTACTTTATAAACATACAAGGTACCTATGACATAGTGGGTGTGGTTTGGAAAATTAGGAACCTATATCAAAGGTAGAAGGGTGGTTGAGTTGGTCCACTCAAGGAATTCTAGGTTTCTACAGATAAGGTTAATGTCTTTTGACCAAGTCAATCTTTGGATCAATATAAAATAGGAGGAGGAGGGAAGGTAATTCCCTTAGAATCTACACTCTCTTTCAATTATTTAGAGAGGTCTTCTTCATCCATTTAATAAATGGATAATTTCTCAAGTTGATGGATATGGAGGAGGAGGAGGAGGAGGAGAATGGGTTCACTTAGAACCCTTGTGTTCATGTTTTAAAATAATTCTCCATCACCCGCCAAAGTGCTGAAGATGAGGGATCCATAGTCATTGACGTGCATCCCTCGGCAACCTAGGCCGCCATCAAAGCCCTCGCCAGTCTATAGACTCGCCTCTCTCCTAGCAGTGTGCGCACCCAGCGCTCCAACTGATCGCGCGCACAACCTACGCATTTCCTGCCTGAGCGCACTCCTGGAAACCCTCCTGATCGCGCACCTCCATGCGCAATTCTCCCAGTTGTGTGCCCTTTCTAACTGACCACCTGCACCACCTTCCATGCGTGTGCAGCTCCAGCCTTTGCGCGCGTTCTCAGTGCTTGGCGCCTTCGTGCACGCTCTCTATGTGCAGTGCGCTGCACTCCCACCAACGCACGCGCTCTGGCGATTCCCAATTGAGAAAATCTTTTGGATCATCTCCTCCCTTAAACAAAGAGATGTCTACTCTAACTTGTTTATACTGATAATCAGTCCTATCTCTTGGATAATGTTCATTAGAAGGTACAAAAGTAGAGCACTTAGGATGATCATTAATAAGTTCTTTCAAAAACTTCCTTTGAGAAGAGCTAGCTTCCCAAGAATTGAACTTTTTGGAGATTCTAAATTCTTAATCCTATTTTCTTGTTGATCTAGTTTAATATTAATGGCTTGCATACTCTCTAAAAGAGCTCTAGCCCAAGAAGGCATGGTTTTTTCTCAGATAGGTTCAGCAGGGGTATGTGGTGTGTTGGTATTATTATTCATATCAGCAGTTTTATTATGAGGGGCAGATTTTGATCGAGTATTCATGATGATTATTATGATTTAGGCAATGAGAAGAATTCCAACTTTTAGTGATATCATTTCAAACTGAGCTCTGATACCAAATATGATGTAGGATAATTCAGAAATATGATGATAGGTATGAAGAGGATATGATAAATAAGAAGATGCGAGTGAGGATGAGTAATGGTGATAGGAGGAGTGAAATAAAATATGGTTGATAAAATATATTTAAATCTATTTAAATCCTACAATATGAAAGAGGACCTATGAAAGATATCACGAGGGGATAATTATTTATCTTAGTGAAGAAATAATGTATGATAATTTCGAAAAGGAAAGGAAAGTGTAATGAGGACTAGTAAGGATGCGTCGAGTGAGAAAGAAGATGGAGCGAATGATATGATTTATTTAATGAAGAGGAATAAATTTATTATAATTTTAGAACATGGAGTAGAAATATAAATGATAACATGAAGGATAGAAGTGTAGGACAGTGACGATATGGAGAAGGATAATTTGGATATATGATTGTAAGAATAACGGTAATGAGTGTGAATGCGAGAAGGAGAATGGGTGAAATGATATTTCGGTTTATGTGATGAAGAATATGAATAATGTGGAGAGTATTTAGAATTGATGTTACCAAGATTGGGTGATTATCTTAATATTATTTTGGATAATAGTTATATGAATGAGAATAGATAGAAAGATGAGTGAATGTTGGACTTACGATTTAATGGATGAACTATTAATCATGATATCCTCGATTTGGTGGAGAGAATGAATACCTTGAGGTCGACGTGAAGTGATGCCTTCGAACTTCACCAAACAATCCAAGATATCCTAGATTTGCTTCAGACTTGAGATGGATGAAAGTGACAGAGTGGGAGGGAGGAAAGATAGGGAGAACTCAGAGTAGAGATATATGGGAGAGGGAGTGGAACACGACGAACACAATGAATTATCACTGAAGAAAAGTAGCTTCATTAATCAAAAACAACATCTAATTCTTTCTTACAATCGTTTCCTTTGAAGGGTGAAGAAGATAGAGAAGTTTAGGATGACGAGATGCCTCAAAGAGGGAAAAGGCAGTTATGGCGGTTATAACATCTCTTCGTGAATGCTTTTTGTCTCTTCACGGTTCCACAACAGCAAGGAGAGAAGACGTGAAATAATTTTGATCTCCTGATGGCTTGTGGTAGTTGCGATCGTTGGGAGGGTAGTTATTCCTTCGATTGGTAGCAATAAGACCACGTTTTCATTATCTTCACAAGCCGTAGAGGTATTGTTCATGTGGGATATAGTCCTCATTGTTTGAAGCTTCATTTATGCTCTTCATAGTTGGTTTCATATATCTCCATTGCTCGCATGATGGTAAGACGATTAAGTTTCATCTTCTTCTTCAGCCGGGGAGATGTTGCTTAAAGGAGAGAAGCTGAGGACCTATCCTCGTGACTGTCCTCCTTAGTGGCAGCTTACTCTCTTTTGTTATGAGACTTAGCTTCACGTGGAAGCCCATGACAGCATTTCTGTGGAGGGCTTCACGTGTAGTTAACGCTTCTGTGGTGGCCGACGGATGAGATGTGGGATCTCATTGATCTCATGCTCTCCATCAACCATGATTTCATCATTTCTTCAGCTATCAATTAAGTCTTCATGATTCTTAGAAACTGTGAAGCTTTCTGATGTAGTTGTCTTCGTATTCACTTGAGTGAATTGTGAGCTTGACATTCTTCATTCATGATGCTTCTTTATGCTCTTTAGATGATCTTAGAGCTTGTGGGTGGTTAGGAGGATGGTCTTCATGACTGTCTTCTTTAATGGCAGATTCTTCATGCTGCTTATCAACATATAAATGCATGGGTTTACTCATGCAAAGGCTTTGTCTTTGAGGTAGAATCCGAAGACAATTCTTCCATAAGTAATAGTATAGAGGTCTCTCCTAGAATTCTATCTATAGAGATCCAACGGTCATGACTTATTCGCAACGCTTCTCATCCTCAACGCTTCATCAAAGCCGTTGATTGAAGATGAATTGACGATTGGACGGTTGCGCCCAAATTAGCCTATAAATTAAGATGTTATTTGACAATGTTAAACATTCAAGAGAAATTCGATGAAATCAAACTGTCTAGACACCAAATTACTTAAATCTTGTGTTCACAATTGCTTCTAGACCCATTTCAGCATCCACAGAGTGCTTGATATCAAGATTTTGATGATTGACGAGGAAGAAATCGACGCTTGAACTCGATGATCGCAATTTTTTGAATTTTGATGAATAGCCTTGACTCTGGCGATAAATTGGATCAATTCAATCACAATTTTTGGTTAGTGATCATTTTTCATCCTAATCTATCTTCGTATAGCCTTTAATTTCGTTTCAGAATCGTAATTTTATTTAATTTCATTCTTAATTTCTTTATTTCAGGATTTTTATTTTCAGAAAAATCACCTATGTTCCTTCGATGATTTCTCCGCGAAATCAAATCCAAATTGAGTAAATTTTTATTCCTTCGATTCGTCTTTGATTCCTCTTTCTCAAAATATCAAATTTCCTAATATCTATCACCGATTCATCGTCCAATTTGATCAAATTCAAAGAAATCATCAAGAATTTCACTAATTCCATGTGAATTCGACCCTTATTTACCATTATACCCCTCACTTCGTGAGTTAATCTTGAAATTGGTAAGTTTGGACTTTGTTTGACTCTTGACCGTGTGATTTCAACGACCTCGTGGTCTTGATCCATCAAATGGCGCCGTTGCAGGGGAATTAAGGAAAAAATTTGATCAATTTAGTCAATTTTTACTTGGTCAACTCAGAATTTTCTATTAATTTGTTGAAATTCACTCACATCGATCATACACTCAGTGATCCTAAGTAGAAATTCATCTTCAAGATCCTTAATTCGATAAGATTCCGTTATTTTGTCCCTTTTCTAAGGATCACGGGAGATCGTTTCTTCAAAAATCGCATTAAGAGCGTTTCACTCTCATGGATATCGACATTCATGTATGATCGACGTCAATTTTTGATAATTTTATAAGTATTTATAAGTTATATTCATTTAAATATTCGATCCACATTTCCATGAGACGACAGACAACCTAGAGATTACAGAATAACCCTTTAAACGTACTATTCCGTAGGGAAAACTACCTCCTTCCAGAAAGCCATCCGTGAGTTTCCCAACGTGCGAGTGAAACTTTCCATGAGGCCTAGGAGCAACTTAGAGACCTCACTAGGGAGTGTCCACACCATGGAGAGTCTAACCTTGAATTAACGAAGATATTTTATAATGGATTAGGCCCACAAGATAGATATCTTTTAGATGGAGCGAGTTGCGGCACCTTCATGAGAAATATGAAGATGAAGCTATGGAACTCATCGAGACGGTGGCAGGGAATAGCCACCACAATGCAGCTAAACCATTCGAAAGAGGTGCAATGCCAAAAGGACAGATAATCGATGCAAAATCAGCATAGACGGGAATGCTCCTTGAGAGAATCGACAAAATGGCGAAAGTCCAAAATATCTTATTGGACCGACTCAACATACGCAACGGGTCCGAAGGACTCACCCTCGTCTCACTCTAAGAAGCATTGTCGTGTGCCAATTGCTCTAGATTTGACCACGTCAAATTATAATGCCCGGTAATGGTGATCCAAGGGCAAGGCATGTTCAAACAAGGTCCATCAAGAGGACCCACTCAACAGGGACGACCAAATTACACGGGTGCATACCCAAATTATTATAATACCCCTATTTTCAATAACAATCGTTCGCAGTATGCAGGATTTAGGAGGAACAATGATCAACCCTATCCTCCATCATACAATGGTCAGCAACAACAACAACAACCCTACGCAAACCAAAGACAGTCGTCGTTCGTCCCGCCGACGCAACCACAAGCTTACACGCAAGCCCCACGCTAGACCACACTGGCATCTTACCCGATCCTTGGCGCAATCTCGCAATTGATGGAGAAAATGACGTGAATGAACTCACGCATGTACCAACGACCGATGAGAAGGGTAAACAAGTATTTTTTTCTGACCAATTACCCTCGCAGGCCACAGCTAATGCAAGGAATCAAGGGGCCTCGTCGAGCCAGGCGCGTAATATCAACCATGTACATGTCGACGAGGAGGCTGTGGAACTAGCACTAGCGATATCGATCCTTCGAAGTGGAAAAGATCTACCGGATCCATACAAGGATCATCCAATCCACCAAGGCCCAATCGATGAAGAAGCACCAATTATCGTTGAGCACGACAAGGATTCGGAGGATGATGAAGAACAAGCCAAGGCCGAACCAAACCTTGATACATACAAGCCCCATGTGCCTTATCCTCAAGCACTTCATCACCCCAAAGCCAAGATTAATGAATCTGATGATCATATACTATAAGCCTTTAAGTAGGTAACAATCACCATTCCCTTAATAGATGTCATCAAGCATATCCCATCCTATGCCAAATTTCTCATAAGTATATGCACTCCTCATAGAAACCTTAGAAGGATACAACTTAGTGAAACGATGAGTTCAATCATGATGAATTCCCTACCAATTAAAAAGAGAGATCCAGGAGCACCCATGATAACGAGTGAAATAGGAGAAATGTCCTTTACTAGATCCTTGCTAGATATCGGAGCTAGTATTAACATCCTCCCTAAAGCCGTATTTGATCGTCATCATGTAAGGGAGTTGTAGCCTTTCTCAGTAGATTTATGCTTAGCAGATGGATCAGTAAGGCAACGACATGGATTAGTAGAAGATATAATCGTGAGAGTAGAAGATTGTTATTTCCGTGTAGATTTTCTAGTCGTCGATATGAAAATGACTTAGGAGCTTAGCCAAACCCTGATCATCTTAGGACAACCCTTCCTAGCTACCACAAAAGCCATCACAGATTCGGGGGAAGAAGAAGTAATTCTCAAGGTGGGAGAGCACACCGTGAAGGTCGACATCAACAAGCTTATAAAATACCCTTCACGAGCTTCCGAGGACTCGAGCGCCATTGACTTCACCAACGACCAAGATATTGACGCCTGCATAGAAGAAGTGATGATGATCGACGAGGAAGAAAGATTTGAATAGATACCAATGGACGAGCCTACCTTGATACTCAAGACCCTCCCATCAACACTCAAGTACGCCTTCCTTGATGAAAAGAAAGCCAAACCGGTGATTATTTCGTCCAAGCTAGATATTCAACAGGAAGAACAATTACTGGAAGTATTGAGGAGGAATGAAGATGCAATCGGTTGGACCCTAACGGACCTAAAGGGGTTGGACCTCTCACTATGCACTTGTCACATCTTCCTAGAGGATAAGTCAAGACCCGTTAGGGAGGCCCAGAGACGACTCAACCCGAAGGTATGGGAAGCCGTGAAAGAAGAAATTCTTAAATGGCTAAATGCAGAAATCATCTACCCCATATCTAATAGCCAATGGGTGAGTCCGGTGCATGTTGTTCCAAAGAAAGCTGGAGTAACGGTCACAATGAACGAGAAAAGCAAAGAGATCCAGACAAGCCTTTCAACGAAATGGAGAGTCTGCATCGACTATCGAAAGTTGAACTCCGCAACAAAAAAGGATCACTTCCCTCTACCGTTCATCGACCAAATCATGGATCCAGTAGATCCTGACGATCAAGAGAAGACGACATTCACATGTCCCTTTGGCACATTCGCCTTCATACGCATGCCATTTGGACTTTGCAATGCCCCCGCGACACTTCAACGATGCATGACGGCAATCTTCTTCAACGTTCTTGGCAACAACTTGGAAGTTTTCATAGACTATTTCTCCATCTTTGGAAATGACTTCGAGAGTTGTCTTGCTCACCTGACCAAGATCCTTGGAGGTCTGCATTAGGAAACGACTAGTGCTAAGCTGGGAGAAATCCCACTTCATGGTACGAGAGGGAGTAGTGCTCAGGGATATCGTCTCGGGCAAAGGACTAGAGGTAGACAAGGCCAAGATAGAGGTCATCCAAAACATCCCTCTTCAAGGTACCATACGAGATTTGAGGAGCTTTCTCTCGCACATTGACTTCTACGGGAGATTCATTCAAGAATTTTGCAAAAGTCTCAAAGCCTCTCACCACCCTTCTTTGCAAAGATAAAAACTTCATCATCGATAAATAAGGGAAGCGCGCATTTGTGATGCTGAAGTAAGCACTGATCGAGGCACCGATACTTCAAAGTATTAATTGGGACTTACCATTTGGGATCATATGTGACGCTTTGGACTACGCGGTGTGAGCACTCTTGGGGCAACGACTCGATATGAAGCCGACCGCCATATGCCATGCAAGTAAGACCCTCTTCGAAGCTCAAATTATCTTTATAACTACAGAGAAAGAGCTTCTAGCGGTGGTCTACGCACTCGAGAAGTTCTAGCCTTACATCTTGGGGAGCAAGATCATTATCTACACCGATCATGCGGCCTTAAAATACTTGCTCTCTAACGGATCACTTTTGATGCGTCGTAAAAAGATACAAAAAAATAATGGTCAAACAACATTTATAAAACCAAACTCACAAAGATAAGATATAAAATCAAGTAATGTCTAAGTATTGGGTCGATCCACTAAAGAGCAGGGTTGACTTAAATTGCAGAGTTGACTTGGTTAAATGTAGGTATAAAAGTGGTTTAAAGAAATAAAACTAAGATGTAATCAGTGAAAATTATATAAATAGCCCTAATAAGAAGTTTTAAGAATTAAAATCTCAGATTTGACAGAAAAAAGTAAAAAGTCAAAGTCAAAGCATTGACTTTGACCAATAGTAGGTGTACTATAAAATCAGAGAACCAAACAGAGTCAGAAGATTACGAAAATTATATATTTGGAAACTAGAGAGAAAATTGAATTTATTGGTATATAATCCGTGATTTTTGGATAAGAATTGGATTTACTATGAATTACTGAAAATCAAATATCAGAAAATCCCCAAAATGAACACCTCAGAGGAAATCTTCAAATTGATCAGCCAAATGAAATCTAAATCTCGCAATTTATATGTCAATCGAAAGCTAAGAACCAGAGGAATCAAAACAGACCAAAATTGTTGAATTATGATTTGTAAATTAAAAGTAATTGACCCCAAAAGTCAACATTAAACTTTTGATGAAAGATGAACATTCCTCGGTCAAACGTCAAATTGAAGGGTCAAATAAACTCGAAATTCGATAAATTTCTATCCACGGAAAGCTGATGAAAATAGGAATCCAAAGAGACCAAAATCAAGTGATTTGGAATTATAAACAGAGAGATATCTTATTTTCAAAATCAGCAATTTTTTGGACTAAAAATTCAGAAAAATGAAGAAGACTATGAACTACTTTGCGAAATTAAAGATCTAAACCTAATAAAAATACAAATTACCTCTTGATAATCGATCAAATCTCACTACTAACCCGATTGCCACAAGAATGGGGCCTCAATTCTCGTGGATTGAAGCGAATTTGCCCGGATTCTTCATCGTAGACGTTCGGAATTCAAAGGGAAAATTCGATGAAATCAAAAGATGAAATCGTGATTATCATGCTTCAATGGATGCGTCTCTACACTCTTGGAAGCAGAGGATCCTCGAAATTCGCTTAATTTCTTCACAAATCGATCAAAGGTTGAAGAAAAAGAGAGAAATACATCACTTTTTAAAGAGAAATTTGGCCCAAAAACCGTGGCCGATTGGTGCGGTCGTGGGGGCGATTTGCAGAGGTCGTGGGAGCGGTTCCTTTGGGCGACGTCGTGGCTTCAATCTCGCGATGAATCCTCCCCAATTTTGGCGTTGAATTGGCCTTTGATCGTGAGCACGATCGCCCGGCGATCGGGCCACGATTGAGCGGCGATTGGATTTTGATTGCCTGGCGATCGAGCTGCGATCGTGGAGCTTCCATAAATGTAGCTTTTGACGCCGCGATCGGCGACGATCGTGGGGCAATCGGAACACGATTGCGCGACGATCGGGATCACGATCGCGCGTCGATCGTGGTTCTTCGCTAAGGAACGCCAGCCGTTCGATGAAGATCAGGTGTGCCGTCCGATGTTGATCAGGTAAGCCGTTTGATCATTATTTTTCGATCCACTTGCGGCGGCCGTCCGATGAAGATCTACCGCCCGATGAAGCATCCGTCGTTCGATGAAGATGAAGCGCTCCTGGCGTCTCCACGAAGAGGAGAGGATCGCGCTTCACCATGAACGTCAAATCGCGATCGCGCGGCCTTTATTTTGATGAAGATCGGGAGCTTCTCATGACACCACGTGTCCAAAGGTGAGTCGTTCATTGTCTTTGCTTAATCCTTCAATTGGGCACGTGCTCGTGATGGAGATCGGGTGGACTCTATGTCCACCACATCAATGCGCTTCACATGATGCCCCTTGGATCCGACGTCTGCTGGGCCGCCACGCGTCCTGCGCAGGTAAGAAACGTGTGGGACATAGTCCCACACGGAGGAAATATTTGTGAGAAGACGCGGTTAAATAGGGGGGTGCAATTATCATTTAATTGCGTTACCGCCCCCCTCTCTTACCAGGGCCCCACTATACTTGTGGGCCCTCCATATGCGAACCTGCCACTCGGCGCCCCACATGAATGCCCACGTGGAACCGCATGGTCGCGTGGCCCCCCTGCCACGTGGCCGCGCACTGTGAGCCTCCTGCCGCCCGCGTGGGCCACCCATGGCTCTGCCACGTGGCCTCAGCGCCGCGTCGCACCCATGCGGTGATCCCGCGCACCACGTGTCAGCTCCTTGGAGCTCCCGCTTGCCACGTCAGCACCTGCAGGTAATAAACCCCCTTTTTCACGATTTTCGTAAAAAAATCATAATTTAAAATATACACCTCCTTTTTAATCCAAATTTTCTCCATTGGATCACAAATTCTTTTCTTTTTAAGATCATGTCAGTTAAAATATATTTTGAAAGAAGAAATCAAGATGAATTAGAATTTACTTAAATCATTTCTCATTAAACATTCTAAATCATAAATTTCATCCTAAAATTATCCTTCCAAACATTTACTAAAGTCAACAATCATTCAATAACAAAGATTAACTTCTATTAATTTAAACTTAACAAAAGATTAATCATCTATTATGCATGAAATTATCCCTAATTTATGCATAAATATCAACTTTAGTGAAATGACATGCCAATGTGAGAAAATTCCTAAAAAGTATGATAACATGAATCATATTCACATAAAATAAGCATGAATATGAGTTAATTATGATAAGAATTCAAGTTATAAATGCATGTTATCACTCTCCAAGAAAGAGGCTAAACCACGACTTATACGATGGGTGCTTCTCCTTCAAGAATTCAACTTGGAGATCAAGTACAAGAAGGGCAGCGAGAACTCGGTGACGCAGACCACTTATCGCTTCTCTATATTCCGGGAGGAGGAGACATGGGTGACACATTCCCCAACGAGCATCTTCTTGTCATCTCAAGCCACGCTCTTTGGTATGCACACATTGTGAACTTCATCGTGACTGGGATCGATTCCGAGCATTAGAATCGTCATCAACAAGATAAGTTCTTCCATGATCTCAAGTACTAATTTTGGGAAGAACCACTCCTATTCCACCTAGGATACGATCAGATCATCCGAAGATGCATACGAGAAGATGAGCAAGGAGACATCTTAGCAATGTGTCACTCATTGACCTGCAGAGGACATTCCACGAACCGCAAGACTGCAGATAAGATCCTGCAGAGCAGCTTCTACTGGCCCACCATCTTCAAGGATGCCCACCGTTTCTATACGGAAATGCCTACAGTGTCAAGCGGCATTAAACATCTCCAAGCGAGATGAGATGCCAACGCAAAAAATCCTTGAAGTGGAGATTTTTTATCTTTGGGGGATAGACTTCATGGGACCTTTCCCCACTCTGACGGGAAACAACACATCTTGGTAGCGATGGACTATGTGTCCAAGTGGGTAGAAGCGACCCCCACTTGGATAAACGACCATCGAGAGGTGCTCAGATTAATTACGAGATGCATCTTCGCCCAATACGGTTTTTCGAGGGCCATCATCAGCGACGGCGGCTCACACTTCAACAATGCGCATTTCCGGGCATTGCTGAAGAAGTACAAAGTACACCATCGCGTCACCACTCCATACCACCCCCAAGCGAATGGGCAAGTAGAGGTAAGTAACAAAGAAGTCAAGACCATTCTAAGGAAGATAATTCAACTAGATGAGAAGGATTGGGCACACAAGTGCCCTCGACGCACTATGGGCATACTTGACGGCATACAAGACACCCATCGAGATGTCTCCCTTTCGGCTTATCTTCGAGAAAGCATGCCATCTTCTGGTTGAGCTTGAAAACATCAAGCTTATTGGGCTATCAAGAAGCTCAACCTATCTTTGGATGAAGCAGGGAAATAGCGACTTCAGGAGATACAGGAGTTGAGGCATGACGCGTACGAGAACACGGCGATCTACAAGGAGAAGACGAAGGCATTTCACGATTGACACATCCGATGACAATCATTTTAGGTCAACGACAAGGTATGGCTCTACAATTCTCTCTTTAAGCTCTTTCCTTGGAAGCTACACTCCCGATGGGATGGTCCTTACGTGGTTCTGGAATTATTCGATGGCAGATCGATACTCATCTCCATCATTAAATCTGATCAAAAATTCAAGGTAAACGACCATCGTCTCAAGTCGTACCTGACATCAGAGACACCCGCACCAGCAGATAAGGTAGATATGCATCTTCTCGAGCACTCGAGGACGTGACAGTATCACCCTCGACCCATCTGTAGTCGTACGTTTTATTATAGTTTCATCTGGCTGAAGATGTTAAACTTAGTGCTCTTGGGAGGCACCCCAAGATTATCTTACTTTTAAGTTTTCTTTTTGCTTTCAACTTTTATAGATATTGAAGAAGAACCTATGCCGCCGCGTTTCCGGTCCTTTTCTTTTAGTGCTTCGCCCTTGGCTAGTTCAGTGGATAAGATGCCTGCGCTCCAGCTCACTCAAGAATGGGACGACAGTGGTCCGCTGCAAACTCATTCTGATCTTAGACGCAGTACATTGGAATCCTGAAGCACCACCACAAGCGCTACCGTGCATGCGCTGCCAAAGGACGCACCCTGCACGAAATCTCGTGAACGAGCATCAACACATCAATGAGTTTTTCTAACCCTCTATCCTCTCACAACATTTTTGTATCTTTTTCATGCCATGTTCGGTGTTTTGCTATCTTTTGCATGAGCATGTAGATTTTATTGAGGGCAATGAAAAGTTCTAGTTGGGGGTGAGGACTTAGAAAAATCTCTACTATTTTTCAAAAAATTTTAAAATTCTACATTCTAAAAACTCCTATTTTCCAAATTTAATCTACTCTACCCCACCTTAAAAGTCTTGACATTTAGAGATCCGACCTACTAGAGATGTAGAAGTGAGCGCCTTATAGCCCATATGATTACATTTTGAGTAATAAAGCGAAAATGATCTAGAGAAACCATGGATGATATTTAGTGGTTGACTTCTTTGGGGTTGGGTATCTAACATGCACCATGGAAAAAGAGTAATCAGATGTTGAAATGATATGGGATTGAAAAGGAGAGTTTTTGAGAGAAATTAAATTCCTATCCCCTACCTAACATCAGCCAAAACTACTTAGTGTGGAAATTCCTCGCTTCTAGACTTCCCCTGTAAAAGAGTGCAATGATCCATAATTTTTTAAAACACGTATCTTTCCTTGTTAGGCATGTAGTTTCATCTTTTCCAAAGCAGTCAAGTAGTTACACCACTTTGTTTCAAACTTCACTCATGATAATAATACTCCCAAGTGATTTACGCATTCATCACATTTTTCTTCCATATTTCCATCACATGTACGCATACCTTCACACTACACTTCACATTTGTTCCATACTCTCTTGAAAAATCCTAAAACTCCTCCATATCTTTATGTCACTCTTCTGAAATAAATATAAAAAGAAGAAGAAGAAGAAGAAAAAGAAGAAGAATGTGGGACTATGTTTTTATTTCTTTTAAGCATGTGACGTGGCACATTATGGAGTGTGTGATCGCATGAAATAATCGCGATCGTCCATTTTCACTAACTTGAAGGGGTACATGGCGCACTCTGATTGGGCGATGATTCATGTATTGAAAACCTTTTAATCTCAGTCGTTCATCTGACAAGTTATAATGGATGAGATTAAATGGAACCGATGGACTTCCATGGACCCGTGGCATCATTTCAAGCGTTTGATGAAGATCAAACTATAACCGTTACACGTCGACTGATCTTCACACAATGATGGGGCATAATCTGGATGCTCCATTGAGGATCCAATGACCAAGACTTAACGATGACGATTCATCTCCTTAGGATTAATCACAACCGTAGATCGAAATAAAGAAATCATCAAATGGCCATGCCCAATTGAAACTCAATTTATACTCTCTCTTCGACGAAAATATATTTTTGCATGGTTCGAGCAATTGAACTGTTTAGATAATTCAATCATTGAATCTCTTGATTTCATCCTCTTTTAGACTCATTTCAGTGTCCAAGTGGTGTTCGAAAGTGAGATTTCATTGAGAGAACCAAGAGAATTCGCTTCATTAACACCAAGTTTTTGTTTTTCGAAACTCAGAATGAAAAGCCTTGATCCAATGATAAATTGATCATCTCAAGCAAGATTTCAAGTTAGATTACGTTTTTGCTCCCTAATCTTTCTTCCTATATCATTAGATTTCAATTTCAAATCTTAGTTTAGTCAAATTTTACAAAATTTCTCTATTTTCTCTTTCTTTTCGATCGAATTTTCTACCTAGATTTTGCTCCTTGATTTTCCTACAAATACTAATCCAAATTGAGTGATTTTTGATTTCATGGACTTGTCTTGGAGTCTTCTTTCCAAATTATTTTAAATCCTTAATTTCTCACCTCAATTCCTCATCTGATTTGATCAAACTTGAAGAACACCTCAAAAATTCCCTATTTCTCAGTGGATTCGACCGTAATTTGCCATTATACTAATTAATTCTTGATCAAAACTTAAAAGTGGTGACTTTGGTAATTGTTTTGACATGCATTTGTGAGTTTTCAACGAGCGGTTGAAAGTGTATCATCACCTATCACGCGAGAGAGAAAGGGAGACGCTTATGTGCGTCGAAGTTCTCTTTCATCACACAAGAGAGAAAAGAGAGGGAGAGAGACAGAGAAAGGGAGAGAGGTCGTTAAGAGACCCCACATTACAATAGAAAACAAAGCACATCAAACAAGATTGTCACTACATATGGGACATAGTCCCTTAGGCGTGTCATCTGCATGCCACATGTAGCTTTGTTTGACCTATTGGATGACATCTTCCCCAAACCTCTCAATAGTATCTCCTCTAACTCCTTGGGCAGCTATCTAGGCATGTTTGATCTATATGGTCTACCTTGAAGGGGAGTGTCAAAGTAAAGCTCAATAAACATTTTAGAGACATCACTCTCATATGCAACATAATCTCTCTCTTCTCTCTTCTACATAAACACATTTTTTTCATTATTTCTAATGTATCATATCTCTTCCCACCAGCATTTTAGTTAGACCAATATAGTTAACAAGTCTGACTTTTTTTCATGACCAACCGTAGTTTCTTTATGTTTTGGGTTTCAAGGCATTACTCAGAAGAATTATGGATGAAAAGAATGTAAACAATAGAAGCCCTAAAATGAGAGATTAACAAAGAAGGGACACCCAGTTATCAATATGGTTAGTTACGATAAATTTTTCTCTGAAGTCAAGTGGATAGTTGTTCTACATTAAAATAAAAAGTCCTTTATATAAATTGTGGTTGCTTTTATTATTTTTATGCTTAATGGCAAAAAAGGAAAGAAAATGAAATTTCTAAGCCATTAAATAAACTTCATTAAAATTCACTAATATTTGAAAGTATATGATATCTCAAGGATTAGTAATTTTCTAAAAATTTATAGAATTGTTTGTGAATATTTTAGAAATATCTTTTGTTTCAAAGGAAACAAAATTGAGTAGGAGCCTAACGGTGGTTAATATGGCAGTGCGCCTGCGAGCCAATACCACGCATGGGAGCAGGAGAGCCTTGTTTGCTACAACATTTCAACCATAGGTGAACACTTTTATTTCTCCTCTCTGTTTTTTGTGTATTGCTCTCCATTAGAGTGTGACAACGGAGATTGAACATTCTATTCATTTGTGGGCTTCATGCGGCCGCCGCATCATCTCCAACAGAAATCGCAAGAAATTGTGCTCGCTCGAGAAGTCGAACTCTTCGCTGTAAAAATTAATCCAAGCTCACTCCTCATCTGCAATCAATTTACTCCAGTCAGAGTTGATCAACGATTTACAATGATTTTCTTCCAGTGGGATTATTTCTTTGGTGATCTACACACAAATAAGTTGGACTTATATGTTGGAAACTAATCTCACTTTTGCCCCTAATCAAAGCTATGAGATGAAGCGTTTTGGCTTCTGCTGGACGGGACTGACGAAGCATTTTGGGCTTCTGCTGGACGGGACTGACGAAGCGTTCGTTTGTCAACAGACGTGCCCACTCCCGTTGAAGTGTCTTTTCATACTTCTTAATTCTCCCTATTTAAAGAACAGGGATTTCCTCCCGAAAATGCATCTTGTACTCCTTTTGTTTCAATCATAAGTATTCAGTTTTCTTCTTCCTTCCCATCCTTGTTATCTTCCGCTCCACAAGCATTTGTGATCTAACGATTCGAAGTATGGCGCCACGACGAGGAGAGATTTCATCTCAAGAGCTCGTCGTTACAAGATGATTGAAAGGAGCCAATCAACCGACTCAAATCGAAACCTATCAAGTATGGGCATCACCTATGCGCCTACATCTTGAAGGGCTTGAGCTTTGGGACGCCATCAAATCCGAGAATGTGGTAAGGAAGAAAGATCGGCAAATGATGTCGATCTTGTTTAGCACGATCTCAGATGAGCTCACGCGTGAACTCGATGTCGAGAACACTGCCAAGCATACGTGGCTTACTCTGAAAGTCAAGAGCAGAGGCGTGTCTTGGATTTGCAAGACACGGATTCAATCTCTAAAGAGGGATTATGAGAATTTTAGCATGGATGATGACGACCTTTTCCTCGATTGTTTTGGAAAACTCTCATGTGTGGTGAATGAACTAAGGAGCCTCGGTGAAGTAATTACTGACACGGAAGTTTTCCGCAAAGCTCCTACGTTCCGTCTCTAGTAAGTTCAATGCGATAACTACTTTGATTGAGCAATTTCAGGATCTTGAAACGTTCACTCTCGAAGAAGTGATTGGCACTCTAAAAGTGCATGAAGATAAGCTTAAAGCTCGCATGGTCAAGAGAGAAGAAAAGCTTTATTGGCCAAAGCTTTCATCAAGGAGAAGAAGAAGGACCATGATCCTTCGAATGACAGAGGCCGTGGGCGAGGTCGTGGCAGAGGCCACGGCCAAAACAATCCTCAAAATTCAGAGGAAGATGAGGACGAAAAACCCAAGGATAAATCAAGAGTAACCTGCTACAATTGTCAAGGCAAAGGGCATTTTTCAAATGAGTGCAGAAAGCCCAAGAAAGAAAGACCAAAGAAGGATTCTCAAGAGATAGCTCACTTAGTGGAAGAAGAGAAAGAAACCACTCTCCTTATCTCTCAGTGTGATCTAAGCAAAGGTAGGTGCAAGTGGACACATGACAGGAGGTAGAGATTTGATATGTGATCTCAACGATTCTTACAAAGGTACAATATGATTTGTAGATGGGTTGAAGATCTCCATCGAAGCAAAGGGTAAGATCATCCTAAATTCTAAAGACAATACTCACATTACTCTGAAGAATTTGTTGTACTCACCATCATTAAAAGCCAACATACTCAGTCTTGGCAGATTGGATGAAGCAGGATATGATATCCGCCTTCACAAAGGCTTTCTAACCATTCACGACGACAGAGGATTTCTTCTCACCAAGGTTCAAAGGAGCTCGGGAAAGACTGTACCCTTTGAAATTAGACATCATTGAGCATTGCCTCCAAATAAGTGAAGATCGCACTTGGTTATGGCATAAGAGGTATGGACATCTGAACTTAGCCTCTCTCAAGATCCTTTCCTCTCAGAATTTGGTCAAAGGACTGCCCACAATTCACAAATGAGAAGAACTATGTTCGAGTTGCGTCACCTCCAAGCAAGCAAGAAAATCGTTTCCCTCATCAGCCAAGTTCAGAGCTTCAAGACCACTGGAATTGATCCACAGTGATATTTGTGGACCTTTTGCTTCGAAAACTCTCGGTGGGAGTAAGTACTTTCTCCTACTAGTATATTATTGCACTAGGATGCTATGGGTCTCTCTGTTGAAGCAAAAATTAGAGGCATTCGAAGCTTTCAAAAGCTTCAAAGCACATGCGGAAAGAGAGAAGGAATTGAAGCTTATCTGTCTTATAACAGATAACGGTGGCATTCAAGTAAATCAGCTTGAAGGGGAGATCACACTTGCGCAAAGTTCATACGCTCGGAAGATCCTTTCCGACTTCAAATTGCTTGAATGCAATTCCTCTCAAACACCACTCGAAGTGAAACCGATGCTCAATCAAGACGACTCCAAAAAATTTGGTAGACTCGACTACCTTTAGAAGCCTGATGGGATCTCTGAGGTATTTGACACACACAAGACCCGATCTTATGTTCTGCAAGGGATATTTGAGCAGGTACATGGAAAGTCTATCAAAGGAGCACTTCAAAAGTGCCAATCGAGTCCTAAGGTATGTGAAAGGGACTCTAAATCTTGGTTTATCTTACAAGCAAGGCACAGAGCTGTCTCTTGTAGGCTACTGCGACAACGACTACGGAGGAGATTTGGTTGATAGGAAAACCACCTCGGGTGCATTTTTCTTCCTCGGTGATAACAACATAACTTGGATGTCATAGAAGCAGAGAATTGTTGCTCTTTATTCGTGTGAGGCCGAGTATATCTCACTCACACTTGCTACCTGTCAAGGAGTATGGTTGGCTGATCTTATCGTGGAACTCACTAGAAGATGCATGAAGTCGGTAAGAATATTTGTAGACAACAAATCAGCGATTGATCTAGCAAAAAATCCAGTCTTTCATAGTCGATCCAAGCATATCAAAATTCGTTATCATTATGTACGAACGTGCATACAGAGTGGAGATGTAGAAGTTATTCACTTTCCAAGTACATAACAGTGGGCGGATATTTTAACTAAATCTCTCGGAAAGGAGAAATTTTTGTTACTTCCGGAACCTAATTGGAATGTCTCATGTCGGAGCTGGCAAAGAGATCAAAGGGGAGAATGTTGGAAACAGATCTCACTTTTGCCCCTAATCAAAGCTATGAGATGAAGCATTTTGGCTTCTGCTGAACGGAACTAACGAAGCATCCGTCTGTCAACAGACGTGCCCACTCCCGCTGAAGTGTCTTTTCACACTTCTTAATTCTCCCTATTTAAAGAATGGGATTATCTCCCGAAAATGCATCATGTACTCCTTTTGTTTCAATCATAAGTATTCATTTTTCTTCTTCGTTCCCATCCTTGTTATCTTCCGCTCCACAAGCGATTTGTTTTTCTTCATTCTATACGATCAATCTGCAATTGACTTTACATTCCCATTTCTTCATCAGCCCTCTACTAAATTTTTCCGTGTTCTGATTTTGTCATCAACATCCTGATTCCAGCTCTTGTCTGTTTGTGCGTGTCTCTCTCTTTCTATCTGACCCTCTCGGTGGGGCGAATCTCCCTCGTAGAAAAATTCATCTCAGTACTTTTGACTTGGAAACCTTTCCAATCCCGTGTTGGGGTCGTGGGCCTCAAGTGGCATGCGAAACAGTTAAGTGAACCCCGTGCCAGCTTGTTTTCAGCCCAAATAAGGCTCCTTTGGGGCTAGAATTTGCCCAATATAGGCGCTAATGCCCTTTTGCGGTGGGTGCACGTAGGTCTACCTCCAGGCGAAGTCAAGACCTGTAGAGGAGATTTCTGAAGGTGGAGCGGCTGGCTGTTGGCCGCAAGGCATCCTAAGACTTTCCCAACTGGAAGACAGTTGAGGAGAGAAGGAGCAATTTGCTCAAGAGTTTGACCTTTTCTCTGGCTCTTCTTTGTATCCCGTGATTTCTCCAGAATTCTCCAGGGCCTTCTTTATGAACAGTACACTTGATTTCTTCGTGTATTGATTCTCAATTTGGAGTTTTGCATATTGTCCAAGCCAATTCTGGTGCATTAACAAGATTGTTCACTGTATATATTGCAGTCTATTTCCGCATCCTCCTTGTGTCTCTCGCTTTTTACTGCTATATGTGAATGTGACGGTGTCTAGTTGAGATGGTGGTGGCATTATGATGGTCACCCTCGCTCTATTCCTGGTGTTAAGAAAGCTTATTCAAAAAGGCGGCACACATTTTCTGCATTACTCCATGATGGCGGTGCATGGGTGTAGACGTATGGCACAAATTCATCGCGCATTGAATGACAAAGCTGTCAGTCAAACACACTATCAACGACGGTTATTATTTCATCCTCCAAGTGCTACAGGTTATCGAGCCACCGGTAAGGTTTTCCCAATGGTATTGAATTGATTCTAGGTGACTAAATCTAAGAATCTAGATACGGAGGCCTTTATTCCATCGGTTAACTGTCATCTCAAGCATCTTGTTATAGCAGTCGGCAAAGAAAATAGTGGAAAATGACGGCTAAAGTCTTAAATGCTGGGATCCTAATTTCTCACCTCAATTTGTCGTCTAATTTAATCGCACTAAAAGAACACCTCGAAAATTCTCCTATTTCTCTATGGATTTGATGCTTATTCATCATTATACTAATTAATTCTTGATTAAAACTTAAAACTTTATAAATTTAGTAATTATTTTGACACGCATGCGTGTGTTTTCAACGACCGCACTAAAACTTATCATTAGTGACTATAGATGGAATCTATTAGTAGGAAGGTTGAAATATTAAAATAAGGAACATTTTTGGTATTTTTATATTAAGAAAGCAAAGATGATCAATGAGAAGAAGAAGATCTACATGGAAATGAATGAACCAGTCAAGTGCTTCCAAACACCTTGCGAAGGCAGAGAACCCTTCATCGCATGTAGAAATGTGATTTAAGGTTTGAAAAGATGAACATGTTGATAAAAAGATGGTGAAAATAGAAAATATTGATAGAAAATGATTCTAATATAAGGAATCACAATGAAAATATTCCAATCAAAACAAACCTTCAAGAGCCCGTACATTTCACCTAGGCTTGGCGTCTTGCACCGAACACAAGGAACAAATAGAAAAGAGAAGATACTCACTAGAAATGATGTTCCATACACAAAGACTGATCAATCAGTGCCCTCTTTTCTCATGGTCAACCAGTACTAGAATCACACAATGAAACATTAAAGAACCTAACTTTCTTATTTTTCTTTTATAATAAGCCACAATGAGGACATAGTGGATGAAATGATAATCATGCCCACAGAATTTCCAGCTCCAAACGATATTAGAATTATTCGATATCAAGCCTTTAAATTGAGGAAATCTTGACTACTGATTTAGCTTTCTTTCTCCTCAAACTACTCCAATCAAAACGCTTCGGTTAAACAACAATAGTCAAACCTGAAAAAAAAAATGAAAAAAAATTGCTCTCTTATATTCTCTCTCCTCTATTCTCTCTTCTCTCTCTTGATGACGAGAAATGTGAGCGTGACAAACTATCCTCAACAAGTGCTTGGAGAAGAGAAAAGGAGAGGCTTGCAGCATGGAGAAGAGAGAGGGAGGTGCGAGAAGGGATTTGTAGGAAGAAAAAGAAAAAGAAATAAAGAAGAAAAGAAAGAGAGGTACGATGTGAGGGTGCTTACACGCGCAATGAAAGAAACTCTCTTCCGCGCATCGGTGGAAGAGCGAGTGAGGCACAATGGAATTATTTTTCATCATGTGAGAAAGAAAGAGGGAGAGGAAGAGACGACAAGAGGTTTATGTACAACGGAATTCTCTTCCATTGCGTGAGAGAGAAAAGAGAGGGAGAGGGAGAGAGAGAGGAAGAGAGAGCACTCTCTCTTTCTATTTTTCTTCTTTCTGTTAAATCAAATAGAAGAAACATGGAGGCCAATCAGCATCCGCCACATCACCTAACATTCTAAAAGTATTAAAAAAATTCAAAATAAACACTTTTTTTGTTTTAAAAAATCATTTATTGATGATTTAACTTCAATAGATTCCCAAAAAATTTAAAAAATCTAAGAAAAATCTCAACTTCCTCATAAAATAAAATTAATCAATAAAAATCATGATAATAGGCATTCAAAAATATTTTCATGTCAATAAAGGCGTTTCAATTGAGAAAAATTGTATTTAATAATTAAAAAATTATCTTCTTGATCAATCAATATCATTAAATGCTCATAAAAATTTTATCAAATGATGAAAAATCAAGAATATCCTTTTAACAATACAGATTCATTTTAGTAATTTTAAACCATGATAAAATGTATTTATGATCCAATTGATAGGAATAAATACATAAAATGTATGTTATGAATGCATGAATTTGCATGTTATCAGCTTCTATCTTATCTTCAAGAATTTGGTGTTATCTCTCTAATACCTATAGCTATCTATAGTGAAAACCAAGTTGCCACCTTTATTACGAGCAACCCCACATTTCATAAGCAAAGAAATCACATTAAGCAAGATTGTCACTACATGGGGGACAAGGTCCTTAAGCATGTCATATCCATACCACATGTATCTTTGTTTGACCTATTAACGAGACAAGACCGCGAGGTTGTCAATTGCACACGGTCTTAAGTCAAAACAAAGTCCAAACTTAACAATTTGATGAAAATATCTCAAATTGAGGGGTATAATGGTAAATAAGGGTCAAATCCACAGGGAATTAGGGAAAATTCTGATGATCTCTTTGAATTTTATCAAATCGGATACTGAATTGATGGTAGAAATTGGGGAAAATGATAGATTATGATTTCAGAATCAAAAATCATCGAATTTGACTTTCATTTCGTGGAGAAATTGAAGATCGAAGTGAGGGATGATTTTCGAAAATCGGAAGAATGATTTTAACAAAAATTAAACGAAATTAAATCTAAATTACTAATCTAAACTGAAATTAAACATGAATAGATGAAAGATTAGTGAAAACCTCTTCCACTAACCCAAGATTATGATTGGATAAACCCGATTAATCGCCGGATCAAGACTTTTAATCAAAAATCTGAAAAACAGCAATCGTGGAGTTCAAGTGTCGATTTCTTCCCGTCTTTCGCCCAAATCTGGATCTTAAGCACTCCGTGGACACAGAATTGAGTCTAGAAGAGGATAGGGTCAAGAGATTCAAGAGATTTAGTGTCTAAATAGATCAATTGGATTGATTTGCTCTCGAATGCTTTACAAATGGGAAGAACATCTCAATTTATAGGACATTTGGGCGTAACTGTCCGATCGGATTAATCGACGGTTCTGATGAAACGGTTCATCACGAACCGTTACAATTAAGTCGCGTCCGTTGGATCACCGATGGAGGCACGAGATGATGCCACGTGTGTATGCGTTATAAAACGCGTGAAACAGGATTTGTTGGATCTTCATCGGATGGTTTTGATGATTCGATGAGTCCACCGATCGCGATTAATCTCAACCGTTATAACTCGGTTGATGGATGGTCAAGATTAATTGTAAGAGCTTCACTTTACTTGATTTTAAGGCACGTGCTTGATTGGTGATCCAGTGGACCTCGCATCCACTGTATCGACGCTTTGCAATCACATCTGATGCACCACGTAGTTCCACGTAACCTGCATTTCAAAATAAGAGTTCAACATAGTCCCACACGGAGAAAAAAAAGAGAAGGGGCGGGAAAGATAAGGTGCGACGGTTTAAGAGGGTTAGCGAGTTCCGATAATTGGGACGCTTATATGTACTATAACCCTATATTACGAGTAAATATAAATATGCACACATGTCACCTCCACGCCACGCAAGCGCTTGCGTGGGTCCGTGTGGCTCTGCCACGTGGCCTTGCGTGTCACGTCGCATGCGCGCGGGTCCCAGGCGATAAATAAACCCCTTTTTGATTATTTTTTAATTGTTTTAATAGATTTAAAATCAAAAATACATTTCTGTCATGACCAACCATAGTTTCTTTAAGTTTGGGGTTTCAAGGTATTCCTAAGAAGAATTATGGATGAAAAGAATACAAACAATAAAAGCCCTAGAATGAGAGATTAACAAAGAAGGGGACACGCAGTTATATATATGGTTAATTATCAAAAATTTTCCTCTGAAGTCATGTGGATAGCTGTCCTATGTTAAAATATCAAATCCTGGATCTAAATTGTGATTTCTTTTTTTTTCTTATTCATAATGGCAAAAAAGGAAAGAAAATGAAATTTCTAATCCATTAAAGAAACTTCATCAAAATTCACAATTATTTGAAAGTATATTATATTTCAAGGATTAGTGATTTTCTACATATTGTTACAACTTTTTGTCAGTATCTTAGAAATATTTTTTGTTTGAAAGGGAAAAACATAACGGTGGTTAATATGGCAGTGCGCCGGCGAGCCAATACAGATCATGGGAGCAGGAGAGCCTTGTTTGCTCCAACGTTGCAACAATTGGTGGACACTTTATTTCTTCTCTCTGTTTCTTGTGTATTGCTCTCCATTAGGGTGTGACAACGGAGACTGGACTTTCTATTCCTTTGTGGGCTTCATGCGGCCGCCGTTCATATCCAACAAGAATCGCAAGAAATTGTGCACTCTCGAGAAGTCAAGCTCTTCGCTGTCAAACTTAAAGCAAGGTCGCTCCTGATCCGCAGTCCGTTTACTCCAGTGTCAAACTTAAAGCAAGGTCGCTGTCAAACTTAAAGCAAGGTCGCTCCTGATCTGCAGTCAGTTGACTCCAGTGTCAAACTTAAAGCAAGGTCGCTGTCAAACTTATATCAAGGTCGCTGTCAAACTGACTTTCCAGTCCCATTTCTTCATCAGCCCTCTGCAAACTTTCTCCGTGTTCTGATTTTCTCATCAACATCCTGATTCCCGCTCTTGTCTGATCGCGCGTGTCTCTCTCTCTCTTTCTCTCTGACTCTCTCGGTGGGGCGAATCTCCCTCGTAGAAAAATTCCTCTCCCTATTTCATTCTCTCTATCAGTGCTTTTGACTTGGAAATCTTTCCAATCCCTTGTTGGGGTCCTCGGCCTCAAGTGGCACGTGAACCAGTTAAGTAAACCTGCTAGCTTGTTTTCAGCCCAAATAGGCTCCTTTGGACCCAGAATTCGCCCAGACGGTAATGCCCTTTGCGGCGGGTGCACGTAGGTCTACCTCCAGGCGAAGTCAAGACCTGTAGAGGAGATTTCTGAAGGTGGAGAGGCTGGCTGTTGGCCGCAGGACGTCCTAAGACTTTCCCAACGAGAAGACAGTTGAGGAGAGAAGGAGCAATTCGCTCAGGAGTTTGACCTTTTCTCTGGCTCTTCTTTGTATCCCGTGATTTCTCCAGAATTCTCCAGGGCCTTCTTTATGAACAGTACACTTGGTTTCTTCGTGTATTGATTCTCAATTTAGAGTTTTGCATATTGTCCAAGCCAATTCTGGTGCGTTAACAAGATTGTTCACTGTGTATATTGCAGTCTATTTCCGCATCCTCCTTGTGTCTCTCGCTTTTTAGTGCTATATGTGAACGCGACGGTGTCAAGTTGAGAGGGTGGTGGCATTATGACGGTCACCCTCGCTCTATTCCTGGTGTTAAGAACGCTTATTCAAAAAGGCGGCACACATTTTCTGCAATACTCCATGATGGCGGCGCACGGTGTAGACGTATGGCACAGATTCATCGCGCATTGAACGGCAAACCTGTCAGTCAATTACACTATCAACGACGGTTATTATTTCATCCTCCAAGTCCTACAGGTTACCGAGCCACTGGTAAGGGTTTGCCCAACGCTATTGAATTGATTCTAGGTGACTAAATCTAAGAATCTCTGGATACGGAGGCCTTTATTCCATCTGTTGACTGTCATCGCAAGTAGCTAGTCATAGCATACTTGGTTGCCTCGCTCTTCAATAGACCACACTGATTTCTCCGCCATGTCTCCGCCTTTATGGTCTGAAGTTATAGCAGTCGGCAAGGAAGATAGTGGAAAATGACGGCTAAGATTTTAGACATTCGTTGTACCTTATCTCCGACTCCCGACCATCGCCGAACAGCTATTATCTACGATCAAATGAATTAATCACGGGTGCAATGGCCTATAAATATTCCCAACGGCCAAATCTCTTCTCATTCTCTAGCCAAATCCCAGAAGTTCCCCGGTTTTCTGTCCTTAGTCGTTTGTACCCACGACGAGATGGCCACCAAGACTCAGTTTGCAGCAGCTTTCCTCCTCCTGAGTATGATAAGCTCCCCGTACGCCTCAGCCCAACTCCTGCAATGTCCGCTCCAGCTTCTTCAAGTAGCGGCCTGCGCTCCTCTCTCCATCATCAATCTTCCCCCCCTGTCTACCTTCCTGCAGAATCTATGCTGCGGTTTGTTCTCTCTGCTGACGGGCAACCAGACAGCCAATTGCCTCTGCTTGGGTCTGAGAGTGGCTGTCCTTGGTTTGCAAATCAGCCTTCCCGGTGCCATCAATATCGTTCTCCAGGCATGCGGAAAGAACGTTACCATCGGCGTTTGCCCTTAACCGCTATGTTACGTCGTCGTTGCCGTCGTCTTCTTAAACAAATTTGCCTCTGTCAGTAAGGACTTCTCCAATGTATTGTGTTTGCAAGTGTTCTCTCCTGTCCGTATTCTCTTGTGTGCGAAACCTATTACAATGCGACGTTTAGTTTGCAAGTGAAGTGATAGAAAAAGGATGGAGGCCTTGAAAGGGAGCAGCCATTTCGTAGGGATTGTTATTGTTTTTATCGAAATAAATAAAACTCGCAACTTCTGTAATCACTATCTACTTGAGTTTTCTCTACTAATTATCATATATTTTAGACCAATGATCAACTTTGAATCATATGATAATCAAGGCTGAAAATGAATTCCTCGAGGAAATGTTGCGAAATGCAGAGATTTTTGCTATGCCTCATATGCACATACAACAAGTATATACATATGTATCTACTTATATAAATTTCTTTCTTCCAATAAGATCACTCTTTATTTTATTATGAACATGGATGCAAAGAATATTAGAGGCTGATATAGAAAAGAAAAAAGAGAATGAAAGGTAAGGAAGAATAATTTCTCAAACTAGGATCATTCTACAGTTTTAACTGCTCCTGATCCAATTAATGTGACTAAACCTACATAATCGTTTGCCCTTGGTCTGCAAATCTCCCTACTCAAACAATTTCTAGTCCCTTAGCAATGTCCTTATAATCTTCTTCATGATTACCTCGTCACCAGTGGAACCACGAACCTTTGTGCATGAATTCTTTTAATAATATCCCTTACATGCTTAGCCTAACTACTCCGTCACGACAATCCAGACACGCGCCCCTTTCAAACATGCAAGAATGACTCCAAGTAGCCAATGAAGATGAACAAATGGCGCTACTTCTCTCGAGACATGACACTATAAACCTGAATGCTTTCCCTGAAACTCGTGAAGTGTTGGGCCTCGTGCCTCTCATAACAAGGATGCTCTCTCTTTTCGGGTATTTTTTACCTAGCTCTTGAAATTTTAGCACTTTTAATCCTGTCCAAAAATAGGAGTGAGGCACTCTTCTCTTCCCCTTAAGAAAAAAATCGACAAAGTAATCCAAAACATTATGGATGATGATGCTATCTTGATGTTGACTATCTAAGTGTTACAAGCGAGAAAAGAAAGATGGAAGGGCTTCAAAAGAATGAGAATATAATGGCTTTGGAAGGTTATGACTACAAGAAGGAGGTAATATTACCTAAGATAGTCGCTTCCCAATATAAAGAATGATGATATGGAAATGGGGTAGTAGCAAAGATCAAAGAAAAGATAATCGTGGCAAGAGTATAGCATACCAAGGTGCATAGAAAACTTTCAGAAGATGCACAGAAAAATAAGATGCCACATATGAATCCCTTTTTATTCTTATTTTTATTTTCTGTATTGGGAAACTCATAGAAAATAAAATTACATAATTTCTTCTTCAACTTTACATATGGCAATGATGAATGCATAAATAACAAGTGGACAAAAGGATTTAGCCAAGAAGGTGTTTATTTGGCATGCGATAATTGTGAGTATGAGTGAATGATTAGTATGCATGAGAAAAAAATGATGGAATTAAGTGGAATATGATTGAGATGGTAGAGGGAGAAACAATTGTGGATTAAGAATTGGCATATCCTTGGTAATATAATTGGAAGAGATAGGTTCCTACTTGGGAAATGGTTCAAATTTGGGTTGTAACGAGGTAAAAAGTAAACATGGCCTATAGGTTTAATGAAATGTCTTGGGTGGCATTAAAAATGATACTTTTGTGGTTTTGGACTTAAAGAATGCATACTATAAAATCAAAATGCATAAGTTGGATTGGCTAATAAAAGGGTAGAGGTAAACACCTTTGATTTTCTACCATCCAAGGTTCATAGTGCTTTAATCCTTTAATTGTCACTACCAATCACCCACAACTGCAATGCACATGTCCAAAATCATGGTTTTATAATCATCTAAGCATGCTCATGATGTGTTCAAAGAGCCTACCCCTATACACAAGCACTCACGGTTCCAAGGGTGAAAACGGAATCTTGAAGAAAGTCCATGACTGATGTTTAAGTTTCATTGGACATGTGTTTGCTCTTTTCATGTTATAATAAAGTCAATGTTTGACAGAAAATGCTTCCTCCCCCTACTAATATATGCATTGTCCTCAATGCATAAATATGATGAAAAAAACATTCCGAAGGAAAGAATTACAAACCAAGAGCAAGTTTTCTCATAAAGGTGATGAGCTTTAAGGGTTTCATGGCTTGATTTAGGACACTGAAGATAACAGCAATCGATCGTCTTCGATATATTGATAAGTACCTAAGACAAGAAAATAAAATATAAAGGGAGCTAGGAAATTTCCTACTCCTATTAGGTAAACAAATGAAAATTAAAAAAATGTAAATTTCATAAAATAAATAAATAAATAGAAAAATATCGCAACATGCTAGTTATGAACCTGCTTCAAAAGATACTCCACATACTAGTACGAGTATTTCTATACCCATATAGATGAATTTATATTTCATGGATAATTTCATGCATATATAAGTTTATAATATAATTAAATGTGATTGAATAATCATATTATGTATCCCTATGAATGAGCTTCTCAAAAAAAAAGGTTTTTATATTCCATGAAATAATGATATGATTCTCTAGAAAATTTCTTATGTTTCAATTGAGGAAATGAAAATTCATATGAAAAACAAGGGCATATGTAATGAATGTCAGTGAAATGATCATACAATTTTGTGAAGTCAAATTTATTTAAAATATAGCACAATTGCATTGAGTCATTGTATATGAGGCATTGAAATAACATGACATCCATATAAAAAATTTTACTATTAGGAAGATGATCATGCCAATCACTAAAAAAAATTTAATTATGACCGGCTCATCATTTACTTGGCTAATATTATTCTCATTTATCATCAAGGGGCGAAAATAAAAATACTTCAAATATAATTGTTCATTCATAAATGTTAAAGATATATGATTAATAATGTCCTCACGAGAAAATTTAACATCCCGGACAAGATCAATACATTACCTTACATTTATATTACCATCAAACACATTAATCAATTTACTACCTTGATAAAATTCTTTTTCACCCTCACATTGTCAATCTGGATATGATTCTTCAATTTGATCTTTTAGAAAAAATCTCCAGCATTCACAAACAACATATGAAAATCATAAATAATTTCAATCATTTCTCTCAAAGAAATTTTATCTTCTCTCTCATAATTTCGGGGATTAAGCATGGTTTTAGAATAGAGAGCTTATGGATAAGGGATAGGAGCTTCATAATCATGTTCTTGTGGAACTCCTTCACAAACTAGCTCTTCTTCATTCTCTTTCTCATCTCTTTCTACAATCTCCTCAAAGAATTTCCAAGAGAAGATTAGAGGATTCCTCTCCAAGTAAAAATTTAGGTATGACATTAATGTTCTCTTGCTTTTCACCAAGAGATGGCAATAAAAAAGATGATTTTAATGTTTGAGGATTTTATAAGCGAAAAGTTTGTCTGTATTTTTTATACAAAATCATCAGGTTACCTTCCCTTCTGATAACGTGTCATTAATACATTCATTTTCATCATCATAAATAGATTTTATTGCATAATTATTTTTTAATATGATGCATGTTATCATGCTTTTATCATATTTTTACATTCATCATGTTATTCCACTCATGTACTCAATTTACATCTAATTAGTGTTGATTATGCATGAACATGAATACGCCTCGCAATGTAGAGTTCCTCTTATTTGTATATCTTGAGACCAAACCCATTTGACTTCTTTGAAGTCAAGTGGTAAAATTCTCATAATTTTTATCTTTTTTTGTGGATGGAAGAACATAGGAAAATATACGAAAATATATGGTGGCAAATTGTAATAGAAGAGAGGAGAAAATGACTTCTTCATCTTAAGGGCCAAGTCAACTCTACATCACAAAAGTCAAAGGTTATAATGAAGGGTCAAGGTTGTCAAAGGTATGGAGAAAGTTCAAAGGTGATCAATTTTATATTTTAAATAATAATAGAGATCATCCTATCCTCTTGGGAGCAGCCACTTCACTAAGCTAAGTCAAGGAACCCAAGTTGGTCAACTTTCTTAAGAGGTCACCCTCTTAATGTGGACGTCCTACTTACTTAAGGAGGAGTTGGGAGCCACCTTTTTAAGAGGTAGGACCCATGTCTTTAGAAATGGGAGTTATTAACACCTTTTGAGAAGGTGAGCCTCATTATTTAGAATTGGATTGGGCCACCTCATTTAGGGGTAAGATCGACTCTTAAAGGAGGTACCCACACTCTTTGATCACAAGAGTGATCCTTTGATCGCTCCCGTCCTCTCTTCTTTCGATCTCCATCTCCTTCTTGATTAAATTTTTCCCTCTTCTCCATTCCCCTTTCCACGAATCTATTCTCCTCTCCATCTCTCTTTTCCGCCATTTTCAGCGCTCTCTCCCTCTCTCGCGCTTTCTTTTCCTCACTTTTCTCGACATTTCCTCTCTCTATTTCACCCTCTCTCCTACTCGGGTTTCCGTACAATCGACTCCTCGTGCCCAAGTTTCTTCCATCGATTCTCCAGTTTCCCACTTCTCCCCTTCCTCTCGCTCATTCACTCTCTCGTCTTTTTCTTCGTTATTTCCTCCTCTTACGCAATAGCGTCCCAATAGGATTGTTAGCATGTCCTCTATCTTCCTCTCTCTCGCTTAAACTCTCTTTTTCTCTTTCTTTCTCTCTCTGTGTTGCTCTCGCTCATGCTTCTCCCGTCTATCTTTCGCCCTTTCTCTTCATCTCTCTCAAGCATATATCCTCTTCGTTCCGTGTTAGAATCATTTCCTCATTGTCTCCATTCTCCACTCTCTTGCGCTTTCCCCATCTTCGTCTCCAATTTCTTATTCCTCTCTGAATCTCGTGAAGTCTCTCTTTCTTGCTCTCAGTCACCGTCTCTCCCCTTATTTCTCTTGTGATTTTTCTCATCGTTCCTCTCTTGATATCCCTCTCCTCAGATTCCCCCTCATTCTCTTGCTTTCACTCCTTCCCCGTCGCTCAATATCCGCACGCTCGTCCTCTCTCCCTCTCTAAATTTCTCCATTTCATCCTCTGTCACCCTCGCTCACTACCTCTCTCTCTCTCTCGATGAAACTATCTCGCTCTCCCATTCTACCTCTCTAGTTCGCTCATTTCCCCTCTTCCTATCGTCTGCTTAAATTTCTCTCGCATGTTGTTCATCGCCCTCTCCCTCTCTCTCTAACTCTCCTCCAGTTTTCTCGCACGATTTTTTTCTCTCTCTCTGTTTCTGATTTCATGCTCTCTATTCTCCTCTCTCAATCTCTTTTGCTTTCGCACACTTTCTCCTTCTTGCTCTATTTCACTCAGCATCTCTCCTTCTCTCTCTTCATTTATGCATTCTGACTTTCTTACGCTACTTCGTCGCACTCTCTCCATCTTCATAGTGCTCCTGCCTCTTCTCTCCCTCTCTCTTGTTTCCCATTCCATCCTTCTACCTTCTCTCACTCTCTATTTCTCCTTATTTCACTACCGCAATCTCTCTCTTCGTCTGTATCTTTGTCTCTCTCACGCTCCTTTTTCTTCGTCCGACTCCTCTATCTATCTCTTCTCTCTATCTGGGATTTGTTCTCTCTTTCTCCCCCAACACTACTCTTCTCGCTCTCACTCTCTCACTCTTTCTCTTCCCCTTTCTCTCCTTTACTATCCATTTCTCTTACATTTTCCTTCCCAGCTCTGTGCTTATTAATAATTCTTTAATTTTCCTCCACTACTTACATAGTCGAAATTGTCCTCACAATTAGGATCTCTAGTTAATCTCGACCGTTCTTTTCTTCTGTCAAGAAAATTGGCATTTTCTCCCCATAAATCCCTGCGGAAATTTATACATCATACATAACCTGATTACCTCATAGTTTCCTAGCTTATAAATGGAAAATTTTTCAGGCTTGAACACACGACAACTTCGAGCTCATCACTTATGTTGAACAAAATGAAAATCTACCTTAATATGCTTCACATATTGATGAAAGTTTAGATTGTAGGCAATAAAAATGCAAACCTGATTATCACGATCGGAAGACCAAACTCTTGGAGTGGAGGTCAGCCGTGTCATCTTAGAAGGTCATATGAGCCATCAGTTGGCATTCTAACTCTATACTAGATCTTAAAGCAATAGTCTACTTCTTGTTCCATTAAGTATCTAGACACAATAAAAGATACATCTAAATAATTCATGGTCAAATAAATTAACTTCCTTGTGAGTGAGTATGGGGCTTAGTGGCATATTTGCAAATGTCTCTCTCTATTTCTTTCTCTCATGCAGCACTCCCTCCTCACTATATTAGAGGAGAAGCCTCCCCTCCCTTTCTTTAAGGATCTATCATTGTCTTTTTCAAATTGTATTAGAGCAAACCTAGGGTCTCTTTTGGTGGTGGTAGTCGATCTCCTGATAACAGCCACCATCATCCTCATTATATCCATATATTGCAATGATGAATTTGGCAATGCCCCACAGCCCAACCAACACCATCCCACCCATATCTGTACACAACACTATCGGCCTAGTGGTGCTTACCTAGGGTCACCATCTCTAGCGGTGCCCAATGGTGCAGGCCAAGGTGGCACCTCTCTTAGGGCCACTCTACCTACCCAATGCATTGCCTGATGGTGTCTACCTAGTGCCACTCTAACAGCAATGCCTACCTAATGCCACCCTGCCTAGTGGCACCTACCCTGTGTCGCAAGGGGCTGCCTAACACTTTCATACACAAATGATACTTTCCCAAGTGTCAGTGCCCAAAGATGCCTTGCCTAGGGTTGTTCTACTTTGCAAACTCTTCCCTACAGTGCTTGCATTCACAATACATCTATTTGTCATCACATGCTCCTTGATATCTATCCTTGACATCGGGCTCCTCGCATTCATGCTACTTTCTCATGGTTAGTCACATCATTGTATATATTGTATAGGAAACCTATAGCAAATGAGGACTCTACATCAGCCTTCGTGTGCAATCATTCTCCTCTACTTGTCATTACTACATCTTTCAGAATTCACCCAATTACCTCCCCTACATAGCCTTCAATGCATGTCTTCGTTGACAACATTTAGAGGCCAACTTTTGCCCCCCCCCATGATGGATATTATGTGGCCTATAATCCAATCACACTTTCATGTATCTTGTTTATGTTCATGGAAATTTATTCATTGTCATTCTTCTGTGATGTTTGCAATGAAGTCCATGAGCATATGAAATAACTTAGTGAATTATGATGAGATAGTTATATAGTGATCACTAGTCTTTAAACATATGTTCTAAACATTCTTATTCATAGGATATTTCGAGAAGGACATCAAATTATATGGAAAGAATAGCACTATCTAATCCAACTCATACGATGAGTATGGCTGATCCTATAGCTATCGGTGTGAAGACACTAAGGATAGATAGTGGGTGCTCTTTGGAGAAAGAGTTAACTGAATTGATCCATATGAATCCCTGAATAGTATTATACCTAACTATTAATCAGGTTGATTCATGTCATGGTTGTTTATGTGGTCCTTTGACGTGAGACACCAAAGACATCTTGTGGATTGAGGATAGTATTTTGATTATGAATTAAGAATCCTTAGCCACAGGATATCTAAAACGTCATATATTGGATACGACATGAAGTCCACGAAGATGATTGTGTGATCAAGATGGGATCATCCACCCTCGATACCTGAGGAGATTGACTCAAGGAATGAGATGTGATAACACATAAATCTATGACCTTTAACTCTAAATTTTCATGAACATTTGGCTTACAAAAAATATATTTATGTGTTATTATGCTTAAATTGCTTAATCTTGCTTCATTATGCTTTTATGGAATTTCTTGGGTTTTATAATATTTAAATATCTCTCTCAGATTATAAACTGACAAGGAAATGAATTGTGAAAGCAAGATATATATATTTTAGAATTTTAGAAATGATTTAAATGAATTTTAGAGTATATGTTTAATTAATTTAATCATTTCTTGCCTATTTATGAGCGTCAGGGGCATATCTACAATTTTTGGAAGTACAGGGTGACTCAGGTAGAAGCCACCAGATCGCGACACGTGTCGCAATCTGGTGGCGGCATTTTTAGTTAGATTTATTAATATTTTATTGTAAAAGTTAGTGTTTGATGTACTTACCGTGTAGATGACGTGGATGGCGCAGTCATCGTTGACGCGGAAGAGGAAGGAGAGAGAGAGGCGCCTGTTTTGTCGCTTAGCCTTACTTAGGCGTTTTGTCCTTTTCCTATTTCGTCGTTTCGTGTTTTAAGTCTTCGTTTCATCGTTTATTTTATTCCGCCGTTTTGTCGTTTTGTCGAATCGAAGCTTAGATTAAATTGTATTTTATTTCATCATTACAAATTCGTTGTTTTGTCGTTTTGCCGAATTCTGTTTTGTCGTTTTGTCGAATCACCGCTCCGCCGTTTTAACGTCCTAACCTGCAGGTGACGTGGCATGCATTTTGTCATTTTATTTATGTAGTTGTTTTGTCGTTTTTCTTTTAACGGTTTTCTTGATTAAAATATTAGTAAATTTTGCTTACCTGCGAGGCGCGCTGTTATTGTTGACCGCAAAGCGAGAATAAGAGAGCGACGTGGCGCTCTCTTATTCGCGCTAAAGGAGGAATCTGCGGCGAAACATCGACGCAGATTCCTCTCATTTACCTTTTTTTGGCTTTATTTAACGGTTGATTACCTTGCAGGTGACGTGGTGGAAATCTGACAGCCGGCTTGAGGGTGACGTGGCGCGATCCGGTGGCTTGATGAAGGAGGACCGCTGACACAAGAGATCACCTGATCGGACGGCTAGAAATGCTCGAAAAAGAAAGGGTGATATCTCATGATCTAGCCGTCCGATCGGGATGAAATTTTGAACAAAGGCTAATCTCACCGTGCTCTTCTCATCTGTACGGTTGAGATTTCCATCAGACCCTCGAAGCTCTCGAAAATCAATCTCGACCGTCGGATTGAGAGGAAGCCCTAACTCCTAAAAGTGCTCCTCCTCCACTCCGAATTCTCTTGTCTCTTGGCTCTCTCTTAACACCAGGTCACCAGCAGGAAAGGGGGAGAAGCTTAGGCCCAAGCTAGGCATCATCGGATGCTCGAGTTTGTTCTGGAGAAGGAGAACAAGAGGAGATCAACGTCGTAGCGAATCAAGCACCACCCGGCCTAGGATTGGCATCAACACAGGGTTTGTGGGAAGATTCTGAGGAGGGATTCTCTTGTAAGCCTTTTCCATGGATAATGTAGGATTTTTTTCTTCTATTTTAATTGTAGGTTATTGCATTTGCTTCACAAATCATACCTAAACCATATCATCTATCTCTATACGATTTCACCTCTCTTATCTCCCCTTCAATTCTCTTTTCTCACCTTCAATCAATCTCTTCCCTTCCAATTCTAATATCTTTTCCTCTAATTAGAACTACAGAAATATAATCTCACCAATTACATCCATTACCTCTATATAATTCACCTAACTTCTAATATCCTCCACTATAGGAATTCATCCCGTCTTCTACTTTCGTCTCAACCCTCATTACCTAGATTCCCTGAGGATCGACCCTTGCTTACTACTGTCCTAAGTGAGGAATTATAAATGTATTGCATGAATTAGAACACACAACAATGATATAATCAAACCGAGTTTTAGTTCATCAAGATGCGATGAAATCCTTAGCCAAGGTAGTAGAAATATTGGAGAAGGAGTTCTCGATGATTTCTACATACATCAATACTAACTTGAGTGACTGATTAGGGTTTGACAGTTGACCATACCCTAAGTCATTCATGAGTCTAATGTGGATGAAGGATTATACATACATGGTAATCGATGACGGGAAGGTTCCATAAGTGAGTTCTTATGTACTCCATATCTCCTAGTGTACGTGGTGTAGCTTGGCACCCAACGGGCTGGCAACTCAACCAATCGATTGGGTTAAATCGATCCTTCATTAATTAATCGATATGTGGATGTGGATAATTAATTAATGTTGACCAATAAGGTGTTATTTGGGCGTGAGAATAGTATATTATTTTCTATTAAATCCTACAATCTAAGTGAGGACCTATGAATGATATCAGCGTATAATAGGAGGAGGAGGAGGGAAGATAATTCCCTTAGAATCTACACTCTCTTTCAATGTTTTAGAGAGGTCTTCTTCATTCACTTAATGGATGGTGAGTTTCTCAAACTCATGAGTAAGGAGTATAGTATTTTGTTGTAATTGAGAATGATTTCTCTTTCTTAGTGCATATCTAGGTTCACTTGTAACCTCTGTGTTCATGTTTTTGGATAATTCTCCATCAGAGAACGACCACAACTAAGGGTGCCCATGCAAGCCTTGTGGGAATTCTCTCCTTTCTTCTCTTTCTCTCTCGGTGAAGAGCTTTGAAGAGGAGATCCGACCATCCGGAGACTGTGTGGATACCGCTAGAGGCTAGACACTTGAATAGCTTCAAGAACTCCTTCAAGGGAACCGTATAAGTATGTTTTCTCATTCATACTAGATGATAGGATCATCTGTTCTTGGTGGCTTGGTATTTTGAATATCTGATTCAATGTTTTTCGTTGTATTTGATGTTTTGATTAAAAATTTTGGAAAGTTGTCGACCTCAGATCCCATCACCCCCCCCCCCTTCCCCCCCCCCTTGATTAGTAACTTTTTCTCATCTAGGAGTAAATTTCATCCCTTTTCTATTCATCCTAGCATGAATGCTTTTTTCCACAACCCTTAGAGCCCATGAAAAATCTTTTAAGGATCCAATTATGTTACATGGTCTACCAAATTTCACCAGTTGCTTCACCTCCATTGTTAGGGAAGTCCAAAGATCGACCGAAGGTCGGTCGACTAGACCGAACCGAGACCATCGGTCCCACAAAATGGGCCAGACCGGTCTCCGTCCAACTTCGATCCGGTCCGCTTCAGGCCTTCGATCTTGGACCAAAGGGTGAAATCCGCCCTTCCCTACCCAGCTACCTGCATTCCCACATTCCCTAAATCCCTAAATCTCTATTCCCGCATCTCTAACCACATCTCCAAGCAAGAAGAGGGCGAAATCCGGGAATCTCTAGGTAACGTGACCGGTTTCCGCATCTCTTCTTCCAAATCTTCTTCCATCGCCATTCCAAATATTTCTCTTTGAATTTCCACTTCCTCCCATTTTCTAATCTTTCTCACCATTTCCACTCCTCTGCTCACCGTCAGTCTCTTCTCTCTCTTTCTCATAAAAGAATAATATACTTATTGATTTAGGACAAAGAATAATAGAATATGAATTAAAGACATACCCTAAGTCCACCGTCGGCTTCATATTCCTAGCTTTACTTGAAGCCAAGTCTTTTGAGTCTTCCCAAGTCAACCTCTTGAATTTCTCTAAGGTAATGGGTATGGCAAAACCAGAGCTGAAGCATGGGTGATTCAACTTCCATGGCTCTCTATCTGTAGAGAGGAGGTGCTTACACCTCTTCAATTTTTTACTGCTGGGGGAGGTGGTGGGAGCTGGCAGCAGAGGTGGGTGGAGTGTATCGAAGGTGGGGACAGGTAGAGAGAGAGGAGAAAGGAAGAGAGAAAATACAAGAGAGGTAGAGGAAAGAGAGAAATAAGAGAGATAGAGAAGATCGAGAAAAATAACGAGGAAAAGAAAGATAGAGATGATGAAGAGTAAGAGGGAGAGTGAGAGATGAAGATGACGGGCAAAGAGAAACAAAGAGAGAGAGAGAGAGAGAGTGATAGGCAGATATATAGAGAGTGATAGGTAGAAAGAGAGAGAGGGAGAGATAAAGAAAGAGAGAGAGGAGTGAGAAGGGGGATAGGTAGATATATAGAGAGTGATAGGTAGATATATAGAGATAGAGAAAGAGACAGAGTGATAGGTAGTTATAGATAGATAGAAAGAGAGCTAAGAAAGAAAAAGGGAGAAAGCTACCTTCGGGGCTTTGTCCTTGTCTATAGACAGAGCTCGGATACCCTGGGAAGCAAGGCTAAAAGTCAACACAGACTGCCCATAAAGGAGAAGCTTTTCATGTGGAGCACAGGGAATACTCCTCACCTCATACATATCCTCCAAGATCACACATCTCAGAATGTTCATCATAACCCTAAACTCCTTCTTCAAGCACTCTGCCAATATTTTCTCTAATGTTTCAATTCAACGCATAATCGAATAAACTGTTCATAAAATTAAGCGTTCGAATAATTAACTATTTTTTCTTTTTTTATGCCGATGCCTGCTCTTTATTTATTTGTTGATTTCATTTGCATTTTGATTATTTAAGTATTAAACATCATTTAAATATCATATTGATATGCATTATACTAATGTCCATTATGGATGGTCCACATTATTTTCTAAATATTTTTGCCTTTTAAGTTTTAACTCTAATTTTTAATCTAATTTTTATCTTGTGTTTTAGACTGTCATCAATGGAATCAATTGGAGATGAGGTACATTTTATTTTACATTGATCTTTAAAAATATATGATGATAGCCTACTAATGCTATATTTTTTTCTTTTTAGATTGAATCAAACAATGTGTCAACATTTGTTTCTACAAGTGCTATAGCTACAAGCTCTTCACAACGAAGAAAAGCCTCACCAGTCTAGTACATTTCATGAAGATCACGGACGATGAGTATCTTTGCAAAATTTTTAAGGTAGCTACCCCATCGAAAGAGATAAAAGTGAATAGGGATAGAAGTAGTAGCACAATCAAGTTATGGAATCACTTGGAAAGGTTTCATGTTAAGATTTATAATCAAATAAGGCCATCAAATGCTCCTAATACTTTAACAGACTATTTCTCAAAGACTTCAAAATTTTCAGGCAGGAATTCAAAGCAGACAAAGAAAGAGTGCATAGATTTAATTGTTAAGACAGATGCACCTTTTATGCTACTTGATCATCCTCAATTTAAAAAGTTTTGTAACTACTTAGTACAAGGTGAAGCAGGGATTCCTAGCCGCAATTCCGGACGACGAGGGATGGAAAATTATTTGAAGATGAAAGGGATAAGGTAAGAGAATTACTTCAACCAATTGAAAGGGTGTCCCTTACAACAGACACTTGGACAAACTACAAATAATGTGGCAATACTTGGGATCACAATACATTGTATTGATGATATGTGGAGACTTCATGAACAAGTGCTTGCCATTGAGGAGTTGGGTGTATCACATCGAGGGCTAATTTTAGCATAGGTGGTGCATCGTGTGTTAGAAGAGTATGATCTCACTCAAAAGGTAAGTAAACATGAATTTTACCTTCCTTATTTTCAATCTTAAATCTATAAACATGAATTTATTTTTTTGCTAGATTTTTGCTATCACAACATATAATGCTAGCAATAACAAGACAATGGCTGCAAGCTTCGAAAACTTATTACGTGAGAGTGGATCGACATTCACCAGGCAGTTCCATGTGCCATGCATGGCCCATGTTCTCAACCTAGTTGTTCAAGGAGGCTTGAAGCAGTTGGGTAATTCATCATCGACTTTCATTATGTTCAAAAAGTGAGAGTGATGAAGAGTGTGAAGAAGATGAACAGGAAGTTACTTCACAGAGACCATTTGGAGAAATTCTCCATCGACTTTGAAAACTTGTTCTTGCGGCAAATAGCACACCACAAAGAATTCATCAGTACAAGGAATTATGTGAACGGTATAACATGTCAAATAAAAACTTATTAACCATAGATGTCTCCACTAGGTAGAATTTGACATATGGCATGATTACGACAGCATGGGACAAGAGAAAGGTGTTGAATACAATGGCAACAACTTGTCTTAAAGGTGGTAAAGGAATTTCTTTAATTATGTCAGAAGAGTGGGATCTTCTTAAGATTTTTGCAGATAAACTTCTAGATTTTATGGAAGCCACCGAGATGTTTTCTCAATCAAAGGCCATTACATTGCCTAATGTTACTTCTATTTTTGATCTTTTCTTAAATCAGTTGAACACGTCAATTATTTCCTTAGGTAATCCTTCTCAAGGTGTGATGGAAAGACGAATGAGCATAGAGCAATCAATGGCACTGAAAGGAGCATATACTGTGATGAAAACAAAGTTACTTAAATACAAGCCACAGGTAAAAAGAAAGCCAATCTTTCCTATTGCTACAATGCTAGATCCATCTTTGAAATTTGAATATATTCCAACTGATGAGCAAGAGTATATCACAAAGACTTTGAAGCATTTGCTTTAATTGATGCCTGCCCCGCCAATATCAAGTGTTTGCTCACAAAATGAGCCATTATCCAATACTTCTACAACGTGTTCAAAAATGATGGTTGAATTGATGAAGCAGAAAAGGAAGAAGAACATAAAAATCTTATTAGAAAAACAAATATCTGATGAAATATTTGATTATTTGCATGACTCTCAAGTTGAATGTTCTCATCTCGATGCTCTACAATGGTGGTGTAAGATTGGGGCTGAAAAATATCCATGACTTGCAATGTTAGCAAAGGGATTTCTCTCAGTTTTTGCTTCGAGGTCTCCATCAGAGCATTTTTTTCTCATTAGAACGGGGGATCGTAACATACAAAAGGGGAAAATTATCTGCAAGAACTATATCTATTTTGATGACCTTAAAATCGTGGGGTAAAATGGATGAAGCGGATATTGATAAAGAAGAATTTGGTGAACATACGAACTAATTTTGATCTCATTATGCTTTCTTCTTCTTTGTTTCAAATCAACAAGTATCATCGGTAAGGTTTTTTACTATAATTTTTTTTATTAATGGACATTGATATATTTATCTCTTTTTCAGGTACGCATATTCATGGTCAAGAGAGACCGAAGTTAAGACTGAACCGAACCGTGACCGAGGTAGACCGAGACTGGACCGAGGCCGAGACCGAGACTTGGACCGAATGGTGTGCCAAAAACCGGACCGTGACCGGGACCGCCCAACGCTATCCATTGCCGTCTCTCGTGCATCATGAACGACCCTCCACTGCTTAAGGAACCTATACTTGAGGAATGACTTGTTCAAGACAAACTGGTCACCACAAGGATGTCCTCCATTGATGAGCCAATGAAACTCATATCTCCTTCCAAGGCTACTCAGTACAAATGGACTCATATTAAGTATTAATGGAAGTTCAACATCTTCTACACAGTGGATGTCTGATAAGCATAAAATCATGATTGTTGAAAAACATTAAATCACGTATCAAAAATTATACTCAACTCTTTGACTTTGATCTTAAGATGTAAAATAGTGGTAACTCAAGGTTGAATCCATACAAAGGATGGCTAAAATATTAAAATGAAGGACTATTTTTTGTATGTTTAGATTAAGAGAGTGGAATGTGATGGATATTATGTGTCCTGCAAGCCAATCACACTTTCATCTTTCATTTACATTCATTGAAATCAACTTTTATACAGTATCTTTCTTGTATGATGTTTTGCAATGAACTTCATAAACATTGACGAAACGATTAAGTGCGGTCGTTGAAACACACAATCGTTAGTCAAAAAAAATTATAATTCCGAACTCACGATGATTAAAAGAATATGAAATCAAGTACAGTGATGAGATCGGATCAAACTACAAAGAGCACGGTTGACTTTTATCGAACAGTTGACTTGGTCAAATTTAATTCTAATAAGGGTTTTCAAGAAATCAATATGATATATTATAAATAGAAATAGTACTAATAAATTAGAGAAGATATTTTAAGAATTTTGAAAAATATTTGGGGAAGAAAAGTCAAAAGTCAAGGTCAAAGCATTGACTTCGACCAAACTTTCACTTTCTGTAAAATCATAAAGGAAAAAGGTGAGAAAATATTTCAAAAATTTGTTTTTTAGAAACTATAGAGAATTTTGATATAAAAATTGTGAGTTTTCAAGAAGAATTAGATTTACTATGATTTTTTCCAAAATCAATAAACAGAAAATCATCGAAATAAAGGTTTCGGTCAAAATCCTTAAATTGGCTGATCAAATGATATCCAAATGTCGGAAATCACCTTTGAGTAGAAATCCTACATCAGAGGATTCCAAAGACACTAAAATTATTCAATTTCACCTTTTATATTTGGAGTAATCGCCCTTGAAAGTCAACACCCAAATTTGGATTGATTTTGAAAAGTAGTTGGTCAAATGACAAATTGAAAGGTCAAAACTTAATGAAAATTGACGAATAAAATATCCACAGAAAGCTGATTTCATAAGGAATCCAGTGAAATCAAATTTGTGTGCATTGGACTTAAGATCAAGGAGAAATCCTTCTTTGGAAATCAGCAAAAATATGCAACTAAATTTGGGCAAAATGACAAAAAAATTTATTCCTAAACAATAATTACCTATCTAAATCTAATATAAACTATCTAAATTGCAAGGATTATGAAGGAATCATACTACTAACTTGATTGACCTGAAGATTGAGCCTCAAATTGCTTTCATTGCTAAGAATTTCTCTTATTCCTTCTTCATCTTGATTTCAACATTCAAGGGGAGATTTCCAAACGTTTTCTCACAATGGTTCGTGATTAACTTGCCTCAATCCATGCGCGATTGAGTCTAGAACGCAAGAGAATCACGAAGAACTCAAGATCTTCCTCCAAAAATGTTTAATTTCTTATCGTTTAGTCAAGATTTACATTTCCGTAAGAGAGAACATTAATTTTCCGTAAGAGAATAATTCTCGCTTGATATCTAGTCCGTTCATTTAGCGTAAAGGGCTTGAATGGCTACGATGAAGCCACATAACGCACAATAAGCGGACCACAATTCCCATGACATGGGCCCACTTCCTCCTTGATTTTCGCCATTTTAATCTCTAAAAATTCCTGAAAAATGATGAAAATTTCTAAAAAAAATAATTAATCTTCATAAATTCACAACTTCATTTCTAGAACTCCTTTTTGCATGAAATTTCCTTCATTGGATCAAGAATTTGATCCTCTTTAAATATATACCCTGAAATAAATCATTAGATGGAAAACATAATTATGAGTGAAATAATTCCTAGTTGACTTCTAAAGTCAACTAAGGTAATTCTTTTTTTTCACTCTTCTTTTCTTTCTCTTCTTAAACCTTCATGCATTCACTTACGTCCTGAAATATTTAAAAACCAAAAATTTTAGATCAATCATAAGTGGTATGACCCTTGAAAGGGTCAAACACACTTAAAACTCATAGGAATGCTCAATTGATAAAAAAAAATATGGAATTAAGTGATTTGGCCTTAAATTGAAGAAATTTCTGTTTAAGATGATAACATGCATCATATAAACCAAAATTATGCATTAATAATAGTTAATTATGATGAAAATAAGAGTTAAATATGCATGTTATCAAACATATGCAATGATCAAGTGAATTTTGATGAGATCATAATACAATGATTGCTGGTCTTTGACCATATATTCTAAATATTCCTATTCGTGACATATTCGAGAAGGACATCAAATTATCCTTAAAGAATAGCACTATCTAATCCGATTCATATGATGAGTATGGTTGATCATGTGGCCATCGGTGTAGAGACATCAAAGATAGATAGTGGGTGCTCCTTAGAGAAAGAGTTCACTAAATCGATCCGTATGAATTCCTTAATGGTATTATACAAAACTGTCAATCGGGTCAATTCATGTCATAATTGTGTATGTGGTCCTTTGACCTAAGATACCACAGACATCTTGTGAATGAATGATCGTATTTTGACTATGACTTACGAATCCTTAGCCATGGCATCTCTAAAACGTCATAGATTGGATACAACTTGAAGTCCTCAAAGGTGATTGAGTGGTCAAAATGGGATCATCTTCCCTCGGTATGAGAGGAGATCGACTCAAGGAATGAGGTGTAGTTAAATCCTTAGCCAAGGTAGTGGAAATATTAGAGAAATTATTATTGATGATTTCTTACTCAAATCAGTACTAAATTGAGTAACCGATTAGGGTTTGACAATTAACCATACCCTAAGTCCTTCATGAGTCTTGTGCAAATGAAGGATTATACATACACAGTAACCGATGACGACAAGCTTCCATGAAGGAGTTCTCATATACTCCATATCTCCTAGAGCACGTAGTCTAGCTTGGCACCCACAAGGTTAGCGACTCAACTTATGGATTGGGTTAAATCTATCCTTAGCCAATTAATCTAAATGTTGATACACTTAATTGATAAATAAGACCAATAAGTGTTATTGGGTCGATAGAGTCATTAACTAGCAAGATATATAGACCTACAAGGTCATACACATGAGGTCAATGGATGTCAGTAGATATAGACATAGTAATAATGGTTTTTGTAAAAAATTTACATTCCCAAAGTATATAAATAGGGGGAAAACGACCATATTAGAGGTGCCCATGTAAGCCTAGGGGAAATTTTCTCCTCTCTTCCCTTCCTCTTGTGGTGACGAGTGTTAAAGAGGAGATATGGTCGTCCAGAGACTATGTAGATACTGCTAGAGGACGATTGCTTGAACGGTTGAAGAACTCTTTCAAATGATCCTTGCAAGTATGAATTTTATTATATACTAGATGATAGGTGATAAGTCTGAAACGTTAAACGCAATACATTGTTGTATTTGTGTTCAGTCTTAATCAATAAATTGTATATAACAAAATTGCCCTTAACAATTGCGAATATAAAATATATGTGGCTTAGTAAGGGGTCGAATCCAAGGGAGGTTGCGACAATAATCTTCCTTTTTTATGTATATATTCAAAACATAAATCTTTAGATCACTAATATTGAGCAATGAGAATTATATCGAATGAATTATGTTTTCAAATTATACAGACGAATAAGAATCAAGAAACAGCTTGAGTTATTTATCAAATATATCAAGAGCATTAATCTCCTGATTAGGTTTCTGCAAATAACTTCTAAACTGATCCATCAAATTTTATTTTTCACAGACTCTTCAATTCAATTTAAATTCTATTATTTAATATTTTGTTTTGTATTTCTTAATCTTTTTAAATGTATCTGTCCATCACTTAAAATTGTTTAGGAATTAATCTCCCTGTTTCACGAATTAATGCAGAATTTATTAGTAATATGTTGTTACTGCTTCCATAGTTATCTGCAGAATAGTATATTATCAAATCTACATCACAGCTATCTACAAAAAAATCTGTCTAACAAATTGACTTGCTGTTTTAAAATTCTCGGCTAAAAAAAAAGAATCAAGACTAGGACTTAAAACAGAAGAAATTTCATTTTATTACCTTTTCTTACTTTTCTTTTATGAGAAAAACTAATTCTCCTGAAATCAGTTAACTAACCTAAGCGATTCAGACTCAACAATGCAATTAAGCTCATTGATGACACTAATTAAGAACCACGGAACTTATAAATTAAAATCTCAGACAAACAATTATACAAAATTATTCATTTCAGAAGACAAGAGAAAGATCAACAAGAATATTCTGAATTAAAAGTGAGTTACGAGTTCCTGCACTGAATTTCTTTTAAATTCGGAGAAGAATAGACAAGAATGAGAAAGAAAAAGAAAAAGAAAAGAAAGAACAACAAAAACAAATCAATTAAACTGTAATGCCGAATGTCTATACTGAAGATACGATCGAAAGAAAGTAAAAGAAAAAGAAAAAGAACAATAAAAGAAACCGCAACAAAAATTCGGATCTGAACCTAAACTGCAAACCTATTTGCAGATCTCATCCAAGGAAATCAACTCAAGTGAATCCTCCCGGTCGTATCTGCTCCTAGGTGGTCGTCCTTCTCGATGTTTCCTCCAGGCCGAGCGTCGTCGGGCAAGAATTTCAGACCCCCTCCTCAGCTCGTCGTTCCCCTTTTTTAACCTAACTGGTCCGCGACTCAAAGGTTATGTGGATCAGTTAGGTTCTTCGTAATTCCTGCTATGCACCCAGCATGGTGCGCCGCTGCAACTCCTTGAATAGTTAGCTTCAGACCGCAGGTTATTGGTGGCGGTTCTTCTGGGTGAAAAGCGTCGAACACCCATCATTACACAATTTCAATATCTTTGCCGCTTTACACCCAGAAGCGTACACCGCTCTTCCATTGGGTGCTGCTTCCTCCATATAAATCCTGCCCATACTCATTAATGCTTATTAGACTTTGGCGAGCCCATTAAGGGCTTTAGCTTAAAATAGGAAAAAGAGTTGTTCTTTTAAAGAAAATAAATTAAAGCATTTCCAAAAAGAAATTGGAAAACAGCAAAGAGATGACAGCAATTTTTTATTGCAAAACAGATAAATATAGCAATTTCAATTGTTAAAAATAGAGGAAATTAATCTGCAAAAGAAAACAATTTAACTAAATTTGAAATCATCTTTTCTTGCTGTAATTCACCTCTAAAAAAAACTTTTACTTCATTTGTATATAATGTGTTCATTTTAACTCAATCATATGATAACATGTAAAAATGTAAATGATTTCGCCTCTTTAAGCTAAAATATGTTAAAGATGCCCTCTTTTGCATGTTATCAATAGTATCATCTAGAATGGATGATAAGATCATCCATTCTTGGTGCTTCAATTTTGTTGAATGTTTTGATTCAACATCTTCCATTGCAATCATTGTTTTGATCAAAAATTTGGAGAGCTTGTAGAGCTGCAGATCCTAGCAAAATGGTCGATAGAAAATATAGACAAAGATGAATGATACAATTATTCAATCAAACCCTTCCAAATGTTCGACTGAATGTGGGAAATTCTTGATTGAACGAAGATTAGATGATTTAGGATTGAAAATAATGATTGAAAAGATGGTGAAAATTGAAAAGACTAGAGTAAAAATGTTATAATCTAAAGTTTTGTGATTAAAAAACTCACTCTAGGGATGCTCTCCGATCAATCACCCCTTCAAGAGTTTGTACATCTCGCCCAGACTTGGAGTCTTACATCCATCACAAGGAATGAATACAAAAGAGGATAAATTTACTAAAAATAATGTTCAATATATGACGGACAATTGATCGTTGTTGTCTTTCCTTTTACTAGCCAATGCTATAAGCCACCAAAGAAACATCAAAACCCTAACTTTTTGTCTCATCTTCGTTATCAAAGTTGCACAAAAAGATAAAGCTGCCCAGAAATTTTCATTTGAAAACTCCATCCAAATTTTTTAGATATCAATATTTGAATTTGGAGAAATCTAGACTATTGATCTATTTCTCTCTCCTAGTTAGCCACCTAAAATTCCATGCCAGTCACGTCCCACAAGCTACCACATTGAGGTCAAAGGTCAACCTTTTAAAAAAACTTAAATGTTCATTCTCTCTCATCTCTCCTTTTTACTAATCATTATTTTGATGGTGTATGAGAGGGAAACGAGAGAGCAAGAAGGGAAGAGAGAAAGGGAGCAAGAGAGAAAGAGGCGGAAAGAAGCATGGAAATGGAGAAGGGAGAAGAGGCGTTACGATAGCTAATTTTCTTGCGTGTGAGAATTATTTTCCTTGCATGTGAGAGAGGAAGATGGAGATAGCAAGCATCACAGCAAGGAGGGAAAACGTAGAAGTGCACAGAGAGAGAGAGAGAGAGAAAGAGAAATTATGTAGCATTGAAAGAAGAGAGAGAAGAAGAGGCGGCAGTGAAAGGAAAGTGGTAGAAAGAAGGAAAAGAAGAGGCTGCAAAGAAGAGAGGGAAGTACACGAGTGTTTATGCATGAGAGAGAGAGAGAGGGGTGAGTTCATGAAGGAAAAGGGAGAATGGAGACACGTGCAAAGAGAGAAAGAGAAAGTGGTAATTTGCAATGGTGATTTGCATCAGTGGGGAGAATTTTCTCGCACGTGCAAAAACAATTCTCTTCCACACGCGCAAGAGAGGAGAGAAGCTAGCGTAGAGAGAGAGAGAGAGAGAGAAGTAGGCAGAGTGGAGGAGAGGTGTGATGTAGGGAGAATGTTTTCTCGTATGCGAGAAAACATTTTTCCACGAGTGAGAGGAGAATAGAGGGAGAGAGATATGATAGAGGAGGTGGTGAGAGAAAGCAAGAAAGGGAAAGAAAGAAAAGGGAGGGAAAGAGAGAGGGGGATTGATCAGCGAAGAGAGAGTAGAGAAGAGAAGAGAAAAGGCAGTGCCAGCAAGAGGGGAGCGGCAGAGAGAAAGAAGAGAAGTGACAATGGAGAGGTAGAGAAGTGGCAGAGAGAGGGAGAGAGGATGCAATGATGGAAAGGGTTTTTTTCTCACACGCATGAGAAAAATTCATTCCATGGCACACGCAAACGAGAAAAGAGAGAGAAGGAGAGAGGGACTCTCTCTCTACCCTTTCAATGGTTGTGATCATGCTAAGTAGCGAGTTCACATAAATACCCCCTAAATCATTTACAAATTCATTTTAACAAAATATATTTTTTAGGAAAAAAATTTGTTAAAATCAATTTTAACTTCAAAAATTCACAAAAAATTATAGAAAATCTAGAAAAATCTCAACTCTTAACTTCCTCATAGAAATAAATTTAGTCATTAAAAATATAACAAATATGCATTCATAAATAATTTTATGTCAATAAATATATTTTTAATGGGAAATAAATAGAAATCTCATTTATGATGAAAGAAAAATCATCTTCATAATGAATCAACGTCATAAAATTCTCCCAAAATGTTATAAATCATGTAAAATCAAGAATAATCCTTGTAAGCATATATATTATCATCTTATAACATAATAACATACATTTATGCTCATTTTTTTAGGAATTAATGTACAAAAGTATAATATGAATGCGCTAAAATGCACGTTATCAATGCCTATGAGCAATTATTCAAGACAAAGAAAGTTAGGTGCAGTCTTCAAGACTTCTATGCTTCACTTCATGGTCCACTCAATATACAACCTATATTATAATGCAAAGTTTCTATTGAGAAGAGCTCCCCATCACAATTTTTCTTATCGACCTCCACTTGTCCCTCAGCTCTCAAATGAGGGGCCCCATTTTGAGTGAGATGCATTGATCAAAGCTCTGTAAGACTCTTCTACTACTCTATGGGTCTTTCCCAGGGCTACACTTACACGTGCTCCTCCATCTTTTTTTGAGTCTATAGCTCTCTTTTCCTCTTGCCCTTTGGGAAAGGGGCATGGGTTTGACAATGGCCACGACCATGATTGTGATGGTCACAAGAATAGTCAAGGACATCCTTACATGTGATGGTCATGATTGTGAATGTGATGGTAATCCCTACCCTCCTTGTATGCATCCTCATTAGTATGGTCATCATTCCAACCATTGTTGATAGAAGTTCAACAAACCCAATGTTGTTACCCACTTTGCCTTGACCAATGTAGCCTCCTCCTCTCACATCATGACTATTATCTATGAGGGTCTTGATCACTTGAAGTTGGATACTTCCAAGGGTTCTTATTCCTCCAATCTTTTCTCGGCTACTACTCCAAGTAACTCTACTTGCCCCTTCTTTTGCCTCTTGGATGATTAACTTGGGGCATCCACACACATGTCATGTAACCCATACGTTCATTATCATTTATTCCATGTATCGAACCCCACATCTAATTGCCACGCCTCTCTTGTGGTGGGAAAAGACGTTGCCAACTTGACATAATCCCTTACCATGTCGAATGTCCTTCATGTTCTAAATTTTTTAGTTAACCTGTTATCCCTTAGTGTTATTGCCCAAGAATGATTTTTTTCTCTCACATTCCTTCCTTATCATGGTATCGTTCAAGATTTGGAGATAAGGAAGACGATTGGTTTGGGGCATTAGACTAGACATGGCCTCTACAAGCTTGTTCGTGATCACCTCCTGATTGGCCTCTGCTGCCTTCTCTCATAGTCAAATTTTCCACTTAACTAGAATTGGCCATTAGGGCACCCTTGTGTTTCCAAGCTTCATCTATCACTTCCATGGATTTCTATTTACCTCTTTGAGTGTGAGTGATGTAGGATATTTTAGAAGATGTATCTAAATCCTACATATGAGGGAGGATCTATGAAATGATATCACTAAGAATGATTAATAATAAGGGTTAATAAATATATGAGAAGGATGATGTAGATAGAGAATATTTAATGTTGATATTATGATGATTGAAGTATAGGTGAGTTAATAGAAGAAGAGAATAATGTGTTTAAGTGAAGGAGAAGATATTTAGGAATGTAGAATAATGATTAGAATAATAGATAATTTATGGATGAGGAGGAAAGCAGTAGGGATTATATTTAAAAGGTATAAGATGATGGATATGAAGATACTGAGCATGAAGGTGCAGAAAGAAGATCGGTGGAGAGATTATTTCTGATATGAGATAATAGAAGGTAGAGAATAGATTTAAGAGAGAAGAAAGATAAGTGAGAGAGAAAGATAGAAGATGAAAAGAAATACAACGTGACGGGGAGTTACGAAGATTAATTAATGTGGAGAGGAGAGGAACGAGGAGAGGATAATATAAAATATATACGATAGAAACGATGAATTCGGAGATTAAGGATATTAAGAAGTATATGGAGGATGGAAGAATACAGAGATTAAGAAGCATCTAGCGTTGGACTTACGATTTTAAATAGGAACCATATCACGGAAATGAGAAGCGAGAGAATGATACTTGCCTCGCGACGTGATGATGATGCTCCTGGAGTTACCGTCGATCCAAAGTTTCCGCCGTTTGATTCTTGTTTTGAAGTGAATGAAAGAGGACAGAAGGGGGGGAGAAAAGATAGGAGGATAGAATCTCGGAATGAAGAAGATGCGGGAGAATGGTGGAGACACAGGAAGAACAGTGAACACAAAGGGTAAATCGTAACCAAAAGGGTAACCAATTTTATCAAATTCAACATCTGTTCTTCGTCGCTTACAAATCTCTATTTAAAGAATACGAAGAGGAGGAATGAGGATGAGAAGTCGCGTCGATTTGAATTTCCATGCATGAGCGGTTACAATATTCACGGAAGTTTCTTACGTGGATTCCATCACGATCGTTGACTAAAAGTGGTTCTGTTGGTCGGTGATGAGGTCATTAGTTGTGGAGTTCGGTTGGATTGACTGGATTCCCTATTGACGTCAGTTGAAGTCCCGATCGGAGTTTATCGCTGAAATTTGGGTGATAGGGTGGTTCGTCCCAGCGCGGGAAGTAAATCGAAACGAAATGGTAGTGTTGAGAAACTCGGAGCAGAGGGAGATTATTTCGTCGTCCATCAGTTTCCCGCCTTTCTCTTCATGGGTCTCGAGCTCCAAGAGACTAAGTAACAGAATCTGACGGCGTTCTCTCCTAGAACTCCTGGCGCTTCCCTTGTAAGTCAAAGCCAAGGCTTCATTTAAAGTCAGATCAAATGCGACGCGGAAGAAGACGGTGATTGGTAAAGGTCGACCATTTGCTCTAACAAAGGTCGCAATCCCGTAGCTAATGCCAGCCCAGGCAACAGAAGATAAAGTTTGAATATTGTCGTGGCGTGCTTGTTTCAAAGAGATGAAAGTGAATACAACTCCAGCCAAAACCAACACTGATGCCAGCTTAATTGAAGCAAGAGACTCCAATCCTCTCTTCTGGAAAGGATCAGCCATATCTCGATTCACAGAGACAATATAGTGCCCATGTAGCAGGTTCATGGCATCTTGTCTAGCCCCATTGGCAAAGTTGTTGAAGTAATATCTACCCAAGGAGTTGCGTGCATCATTTAGAAGTCCCTGAATACTCCGCTTTCCTTATCTTGGATGTACTATCAAACCAATCGTAGAGATGTGAGCACGTGGAAAGTAGTGCACCATGTAGAAATTTCACTGATGCTCGTCATAATGAGTTCATAAATCCTTCATTGCCCTCATGATTGCTGATGACAACTCTTCATCTTCATCTTTGACCATATGGTGGCGTACGACCCCCGTCGCCACCAAGGCACGACACTACGGCGCCAGTGGAGCCGACACCTACGCGCGTCCAGCCCCCTCGACAGGCGAAGACGAAGGATCCCGAGTTTCACTACACCAAGTGAGACCCTCTTCTCGCCACGAGCTCGCGCGCGTAGAGCTATCTTTCCCGTTTTCTCTTTATTATGTTCTTATTTAGCCCGCACGTGTTTAAGCGGGCCTTCGCATGTCTTTCTCTCTCTCTTTAGGCCGCCGGGTGGGCTTCCCTCTGTTTCGGGACCCTAGCCTAAGGCCCTTTCTCTTTGTGAACCCTTATTTTTATTTCTATGAGTATGGGGTGTGGGTTGTGGGCCTCAAGTGGGCCCTTTCCTCTCTAGGCCCATCAAGGGCTCTATAAGAGGGGAAGGGACCCCCCCACAAACCCTAGCCGTCATTTGAAGAAAAGAGTATTCCTCTCTCAAGTGGCTGCTCAAGGAAGATCAAGGAAGGAGACCAACCGCCGCCTCCGCCGCCGCCACCGCCGCCGCACCGCCCACGTGCCGCCGTGCCGTGCCCGCCGAGGCCGCCGCCTCCCCTTGCCTTGGTCACTAGTTATCAACGTGCTGCCTTCCTCCGCGCCGCCGCCGCCGTCGCCGCCGCCTCGGGCCGCCGCCACCGCCGCCGCCGCCGCCGGATCGCGAGAACCGCCATCCCCTCCGATCATCCCCCTCCCACGGACCTCCACCCATCCTCCTCCTCCATCTCCGACGATCCCCTCCAACAACCGTCCCCGATCCGCCTCCGTCCTCCCTGATTTCGTCCCTGTCCCCTCCACGATTTCCCCTCCCCCTTTCCTCCAGCTCCTCCTCCATCTCCGGTGACTTCCCCCCTCCAAACCGCCACTGTCCCTTCTCTCCCCCATCGGTTGCCCTCCTTCCCGTCCTGATCTCGTCCGCCACCGTCGCAGCCCGCCGCCGCCGAGTTCCGCGTCATCCCCGCCCCGGAACGCCGCTCCCACGCTCCTGTTCGTCGTTGACATCCGTCGACGGCCGACGCCTTCGACGCCCGCTCGCCTCCCACGACACCGCCGCGAGCTCCACCTTCCATTCCCGCCTCGAAGACGACCGCCCCGGCCCCTCCCCTCGGTCCGCCGCCCGGATCGCCCGCCTCCGCGCCGGAAATCGCCACCGCCGCCCCGATCTCCCCCCTGCACGAAACCCTAGGCGCGGGGGGATACGAGTGAACGATCCCGCTGAGTCAACTCAGCGGGAATCGCTCCCCGCACCCGTTGCGCCAGTCGGCTGGACCTACCTGACCCGGGCCGCCAACCTGACCAGACCGACCGCCGAACCAGCCCGGATCTGGTCACCCTGGTCCGCCGCAGACGCCCGATCGGCCCGACGGTCCTGACCCGGGACGCCAACCGGACCAGACCCCTGTCCCGGGTCGCCTGAACTCGGCCCGAGCCAGGGTCCGAGATCGTCTCCGACCGGACCAGGCCGATCTGGCCGGTCCAGAGCCGGGTTCAGCCTCTGCCCTGCTCGGGTCTAGCCCAGGTCCGGACCACTCAAGCCCGGACTGGCCGGCCCAGTCGCCCGAGCCAGCCCGGACCCCTCCGAGCCGGCCCCGGTACGCTGCTTCCGCCCCCCGTCCGCTCCGACCTGTCCTGTTCGTCACGACGCGACCCCGTCCGCTCGCCGATCGCTCTACCGCGCCCCCTTCGCTGACTCGCTCGGTGTCCAGGCCTCCGCTGCCGCGTCAGACGACCTCCTCGCCCCGAGCCAGACCGGGCTCGCGCCCGCAGGGTTAGGCACTCATCCCCCCTTACTTTACTTTGAAGTCTATATTTCCTTCAGTACTTCCCGCATTTGTCTCCACCGCCCTCGGGCATAGTTAGGTTGAGTGACATCAGGGCTCGGGATTGGGATCGTGGACCCGGTCGCCAGGTTGACGATCGAGCTGCCCCGAAGACCCGAGGCTGCTCTCTCCCCTGCATCGACGGATTTGGGAGGACTCCCGCTCCATCCTACTCGGCGTACCCCCAGGAGCGCCGTGACGACGCGCCGGTCGGTTGTCTGCTTGTGGAGATCGTAGATATCATTGCATCACTTAGAGCACGTAGGACACCTCATCCTTAGTTTCCCCTTAGAGGATATTAGCGCCGGACCGATTCACCCCGTCGGTCCTGCATCACCATAGTATTCTTGCTTGAATAGGAAGCAGTGGAGAGAAGGATCATCTTTAATGATAGATTGTTTCAAACTTATTAGCAACCTTTAGAATTCTTCATTCTGATTGGGCTCCATAGATGCATGGGTTTATTCATGCAAGGACTTTGTCTTTGAGTAGAATAAGAAGATAATGTCTTCCTTGGATAATTAATAACTAGATCTCTCTTAAAATTCTAACTAAGGGTGATTTTCAAAGAAAGTAGGAATTTAATAACAAAGATGTTCCTATTAATTTTCTTTTGAGATCATTAATTAAAATGATATAAGGTACCTATGATATGGTGGATAAGGTTTGAAGATTAAGGACCCTATTTCAAGGTAAGATGGTGGTTGACTTGGTCCATTCAAGGGATTCTAATTTCCTAAGGATAAGGCTAATTTCTTTTGACCAAGTCAATCTTTAGATTAATGTAAAATAGGAAGAGGAGGGAAGATAATTCCCTTAAGATCTACACTCTCTTTCAAGTATTTAGAGAGTCTTCTTCATCCATTTAAATAAATGGATAATTTCTAAATTTGGTGAATAAGGAGGAGGAGGAGGAGGGGGAGGAGGATAGGTTCACTTAGAACCCTTGTGTTCAAGTTTCAAAATAATTCTCCATCAGTGAGTCATGTCGACTAGAGAAACACTTACACTCTTCCTACCCTTGACTTCACTCTATTCCTTGTAAAAAAGACTTTTGATCTTATCCTTGGAGATGTTTGTAATGGATATCATGTATCCTATAAGCCAAAGCATACTTCCATGTATCTCATTTATATTCATTCAAATGAAACATAAGCAATGTCTAATTGAATTATGATGAGATCATAATACGGTGATCAGTAGTCTTCAAGTATATGTTTTCAATATTCTTATTCATGATATATTGAAAAAGGATATCAAATTATTTGGAAAGAATAGCACTCTCTAATTTTACTTATATGATAAATATGTCTAATCCTATGAACATCGGTGTGGAGACACAAAAGATAGATTGTGGGTACTCTTTAGGGAAAGAGGTTATTGAATAGATCTACATAAATCCGTGAATGATTTTATACCTAACTATCAATCATGTTGATTAATGTCATGGTTGTGTATGTGACCTTTTAACTTGAGATACAAAAGATATCTTGTCGATAAATGACTATTTTTAAATTATGACTTACAAATCTCTAGCCAAGGGATCTCTAAAACATTATATATTGGATACGGCATGAAGTTTTCAAAGGTGATTGTATGGTCAAGATGGGATGGGATCATCGCCCCCACCCTCCCCCCAAGTTATTGAGGAGATTGAGAAGGTGTTCATGATGATTTCCTCCACCCATTAATACTAAATTGAGCCACCTATTAGGGTTTGATAGTTAACCATACCCTAAGTCATTTATAAGTCTTGCATAGATAAAAGATTATACGTACATGATAATCGATGATAAGAATGTTCCATAGGAGAAATCTTATACACTTCTTATCTCTTAGGACACATGATGTAGCTTGGCACTCAACAAGTTGGCAACTTGACCTATTGATAAGGTTAAATCGATTCTTGATTAATTAAACTATATGTTAATATAGATAATTAATAAGATTGACCAATAAAGTGTTATTGGGTCTATAATGATATTAACTAGAGAGATATGTAAACCTAGAGGGTCACACACCTAAGGTCTATGGACGTTGGTGGATATAGATATAATTATAAGGATTTTTGTAAAAAGTTCACATAACTAATTTCTATAAATAGTGAGAGAACGACCACAATTGAAAGTGCATGATAACATGTCATTGATGCATTCATTTTCATCATCAGGAATGGATTTTAACGCAAACTTACTTCTAATAAAATGCACGCTATTGTGTTATTTTTGCATTTATCATATTATTCCACTCATGTACTCAGTTTACATCTAATTACTGATGATTATGCATAAACATGAATATGCCTCATTGATAACATGCATTTATAACTTAAATTCTTACCCTATTTAACTCATATTCATGCTTATTTTATGTGAATATGATGCATGTTATCATAGTTTAAGAATTTTCTCCATTCGTATGTCATTTCACTAAAGTCTATATTTATGCATAAATTAGGGTTAATTTATCCTTGATTGATGATTAATCTTTTGCAAAGTTAAAATTAATAGAAGTTAATCTCTTTTCTTGAATCACTTTGACTTTAGTGCATGTTTTTGAAAGATAAATTTTAAGATGAAAATGTGATGATGATATTAAGAAGATTTCTTAAGAAATTATTTAAGATAATTTTTAATTCATCTTAGATTCTTCTTTGAAATTATATTTTATATGACATGATAAAAAGGAAGAAATTTGTGATCCAATGGAGAAAATTTGGATTAAAAAGGAGTTGTATTTCTCAAGTTATGAATTTCTGAAGTTTTTGACTTTTTCGGATTGTAATTTGATTTTTAATGATTTTTTTATTATTAAAATCGCAAAAATGAGGGTTTTTATTCCACAGACCCCGCGGAGCTGACGTGGCAAGGACGATGATGTGGCGCGCGAGGCTGACATGGCGCGCAAGACCCGCACGGATGCGACGCGGCACGCAAGGCCACGTGGCAGAGCTTGCGAGGCCCACGCGGCGCGCAGGTGGCGCGGGTGGCGCGGACACGTGGCATGAGGCCACGCGGGTCCATGCGAACACCTGAGTGGTGCCACGTGGCAGGGGGCTGGCAGGTGAAGGGCCCATGGGTTAGTAGGCCCTGGTAAGATTATTGGGGCGGTAACGCAAATGCTTACCGCCCCTCTACGTTTTACATGCGTAAATTTTTCCGTTTTTCTCCATTTCGGACTATGTTCCTGCAGATTTTCTTTTGCAGGCGACGTGGCGGCATCACGAGCATCGCGTCCGATCGCGAGGCATCGATCGCGTGGACCCGAGTCCATGCGATCATCAATCAACGCACGTGCGCTAAACTCGAACTTAAATGATGGTGATCAAAGGGCTCACCTGCCGACACATGGACGCAAATGGAGTGTCCAATTCACATCGAACGCGCGAGTGTGAGTGGCCGCACGATGTTCATCGGACGGCTAGATGGAGAAAAGGATCACGAACCACGATCAATATGCGATTGTGGCCCGATCGTCGTGCGATCATGGTTCAATCATCACGCATTTGGAGCCACAAATCGCTTCAAATTGATGGACCCACGATCATCGTGCGATCGTGGCCATCAAATCCACCTCTTGACCAGATCAAACGGTCCTAAAATCGCGCAGAAATTTCCCCTTTAAAAATCGATGTACTCCCTTGTTTCTTCTTAACTTTTGATCGATTCGTGAAGAAATTAAGAAAATTTTCGAGGTCTTAAGTTCTTCATGATCCTCTACTTCCTAGAGTTTCATTCCGCAGCCATTGAAGCATGATAATCACGAATTCATTGCAAGAAACAATCGTAATCTCCCCTTGAATTCCAAACGTACGTCGAAGACGAAACCAAGGAATACTCTTCAATCCAAGTGAATTGAAGCCAAATCATCGCGTCAATCGGGTTAGTAGCGTGATTTGTTCATCATTCTTGCAATTCATGTAATTTAGATTAGAATTAGGTAGGTAATTAGATTGTAGAAGTAGTTAAATTCATATTTTTGCCCAATTTTAGTGATGAATTTTTGTTTATTTTCAAACAACGATATCTCTTTGATTATAATTCTCAATCACTTGATTCTAGTTTCATTGGATTTCTTGTTTCATCAGCTTTCCGTGGATAGAAAATTCGTTGAATTCTGATATCATTTGACCCCTCAATTTAACGTTTGACCGAGCACTATTCATTTCCAATCCGCATTTGACCGTTGACTTTCGGGGTCAATTACTTTCAAAATATAAATCAGAATTTGATAATTTTGGTCACTTTCGAATCCTCTGGTTCTTAACTTTCCTCTTGATATATAAATTGCAAGATTTAGATATCATTTGATCAATCAATTTGAAGATTTTCTCTGAAGTGTTCATTTCCAGAATTTTCTGATCTTTGATTTTCAATAATTCATAATAAATCTATGTCTTATCGAAAAATCACAAAATTTATATCAATAAATTTTATTTTCTCTCTAGTTTCCAAATATATAATTTTCATAATCCTCTAATATCTTTTGGTTCTCTAATTTTATAGAACTTCGATTGTTGGTCAAAGTCAATGCTTTGACTTTGACTTTTGACTTTTCTATGTCAAATCCGAGATCTTAAATTATAAAATTTCTTATTTAGTATATTTATATCATTTATATTCATAACATATTATTTCTACTTCTTTAAAACCTATTTTAAACCTAAGTTTGACCAAGTCAACTCTGCAATAAAAGTCAACCTTGTTCTCTATGGATCGACCCGATACTTACACTTTACTTGATTTTATATCTTTTTCATTGTGAGTTTGGTATTATAAATTTTTTTTTACCGACGTTTGTGTGTTTTTAACGACCGCACAAAACGCTTCGTCACTCATCGCTCCATTGATTTTTATATCGTGAAACTAACCATATTTGTCTTATTTTATGTCAAGTGGTAAAATTCTCACATTTTTATGAGTTTTGTGGATACAAGGAAATAGGAAAATATATGAAAATATATGGAGACAAATTATAATGGAAGAGAGGAGAAAATGACAACGTCATTGTTTTAATGGGCCAAACCAACTCTAAATCTTGAAAGTCAAAGCATATAATTAAGAGTCAACGTGGTCAAAGGTCAAAGGTGATCAATTTCATCCTTCAAATAATTATAGAGATCATCCTATCCTTTTGAGGGCAGCCACTTCACTAAGCTAAGTCAAGGAAGTCAAAGTTGGTCAACTTTCTCTATTTTAGGAAATATTGACCAACATAAAAATAATTATGTTGACCAACATATATTAAATTCCTTTTAATTTATTTTGTTTTATATTTAAAAATAATTTGAGGTCACCCTCTTAATGTGGACGTCCTCCTTACTTAAAGAGGAGTTGGGACTCGCCTTTTTCGGAGGTGGGGCCTATGTCTTTAGAAATGGAGTTATTACCTCTTTTTTTAGGAGGTGAGCCTCATTCTTTAGAAAGGGATTGGGGCACGTTATTTAGGTATAAGATCACCTCCTAAAGGAATTAACCACATCCCTGGACGACCTTGGGGTGGTGTATCTCCACCCTTGATCGCAAGAGGGAAAGATCTACACCCTTGATCACTTAGACCCCTAAAAGACCCTCTCTATATAAGGCATTATTTTCTCTCTTTTCTCTTATTTTTTGGATCTCTATTAGTATCATGCTACTAGAAGGAAGAGGAGAGGAGTTCATGGCCCAAGTAAAGCATTACTTGAGGCTCATCTTATAGAAGAAAAGAGATCAAGCGAGGATTGCGATTGAAGCGAATTGAGCATCACTCGGCCTAGGACAAGCATCGCGACAGGGGTTTGTGCAACAATCCAGATGGAGTTCTTACTTGTGTTCATCTCCATAAACAGTAAAATTTATTTCTTTATTCATTTTTTATTTTCTTTTAATATAGTAGCTTTGACATCATCCCTATCACTACACATCTTTCTCTCCCTAACACTACGCATCAATACCTTTCTACCGTCAACCATTCTTCTCACCTTGCCATCATCTCACCCCCATTTATTTATTTTTCTATTAATTTTCCATCTAAATTCTTATTTCTTTCTTAATTCAAAAAGAAACTTAAAAATTACCGCTCATATTCATCTCTACATGGCACATTTACGCTCGCACTTCTTTCCATGCTCTCATTTCTTCCACACTCTCTCACCTTTCATTTGAATGTCTAATCTCATTACCTCAATTGTAGCATGCATATTTACCTTGAATTCTTATCATATTTAAAGAATATTCATGCGTATCTTATGTAATTATGATGCATGTTATCATAGTTTTATGAATTTTCTCCATTGGCATGTCATTTTACTAAAGTCCACATTTTTGCATTATTTAGGGTTAATTATGTGTTTTATTGACATTTGACCTTTTTCAAGGTCAAACAACTTGAAATTAACAATTTTCTTTGATTTCATTTTGACTTTATTGAATGATTAAAAGAAGAGATTAGAAGAAAAGGATGGAATAAATCAAAAGGGAACCTTAAAGGGTTGACTTAATATTATTCTGAATTCATCAATTGTTATTCTTAAAATTTATATTTCAGGGGCATGAATTAAAGCAAATTTGAGTCAAAAAAATGAGTTCTAGAAATGAATTTATGAATTTCTGAAGTTTATACATTCTTCAACCATTTTTTCAGAATTTTAACAGCTAAAAAATTGCAAAAAAAAAGGGTTTTTAAGCTCTGGACCCGCGCGAGCTGATGTGGCATGATGCAGACACGTGGCGGTGCCACGGGGGCCAACACGGACCCACATGGGTGCATACGTTGCGCGGAGCATTAGCTGGGCCAAGTCTAGTCGGCCCACGGGTGTAGTGGGCCCAAGTAACAAGTTAAGGGGGGGCGTATTAGGGCCCAGCGGGCGGCACAAACAACTTTAGCCTTCCATCTTATATACCCGACTTTTTTGCTTCTTTCTTTTTGTGTGGGACTAAGGTAATCTTTCTTTTCACAGGCGACATGGCAGCGCTTTGAGCGTCAGATGAAATCACACTAATCGACGCGCGTTAATCTGGTGGATCTCAGTCCACCAGATCGCAATCAAAGCACGTTCATATTTCAGAGCCGTCGATCGCTTAAGTTAAATCCAACGGTCGCGATTTAATCGCACACTCAAAAAATGATAGAGTGACACATTGTTCGTCCACGACGCTTCCATGAAGATCAGACGGCAAAAATCAAGGAGGAAGTGGGCTCACGTCGTAGGAATGTCCATTTGTTGCGCGCAACATGGACGCATTGAGGCCGTTCAATGATTCTTTAGTGAATCGGATGAACCAGATTTTTCGCAATCGTTTCTTCTATAAATATAAATTCTCTCTTCTTAAAATGTAACTTTTTATTTAAACGTGAAGAAATTAAGCATTTTTGGAAGAAGATCTTAAGTTCTTTGTGATTCTTTTGCATTCTAGACTCAATCACGCATGGATTGAGGCAAGTTAATCATGAAATTTTGCAAGAAAATATTTGGATTCGCCCCTTGAACGCCGAACGCACGATGAAGAAGGAATTGGATAAATACGCAGCAATGAAAGCAATTTGAAGCTCAATCTTTGTTTCAATTGGGTTAGTAGTATGAGCCTTTGTAATCCATGCAATTTAGATAGTTTAGATTAGATTTAGATAGGTAATTAAAGATTAGAAATTAGAAATTTCATCATTTCGCCCAAATTTGATTGCGGATTTTTTTTATTTCCAAACAAGGATTTATCCCTGATATTAAGTCCAATTCATTTGAATGGTTTCATTGGATTCCTTGTTCAATCAGCTTTTCGTGGATATCTGATTCGTCGATTTTCACCAAAGTTTGACCCTTAAATTGAAGTTTGACCAAATGATGTTCAAAATTGATCTAAATTTGGCTGTTGACTTTCGAGGGCAATTACTCCTAATATAAAAGATAAATTATTAAAATTTCTCTTTTATATTGGTTTTTCTCTAATCCTCTTATCATAAGCTTTCTATTCATATCCGATTTGCTCAATTTGGATATCATTTGGTAAGTCAATTTAACAATTTTGACCAAGATCTTAATTTCGGGAATTTTCTATTTACTGATTTTGGAAAAATCATAATAAATCTAATTCTTTTCTAAAAATCACGAATTTTATATCAAAATTCTCCATTTTCTCTCTAGTTTCTAAAAATATAATTTGTAATATTTTCTTACCTTTTTCCTCTCAAATTTTATAGAAAGTTACAGTCTAGTCAAAGTCAATGCTTTGACCTTGAATTTTGACTTTTCTTCTCCAAATAATTTTCAAAATTTTTAAAATACCTTCTCTCATATATTAGTTTTATTTCTATTGATGATATATCATTTTCATTTCTTAAAAACCCTAATTAGACTTAAGTTTGACCAAGTCAAGTCTTTCGATAAAAGTCAAGCGTGCTCTCTGTGGTTCGACCCGATCTCTTCGTTGTACTTGATTTCATATTTTTTAAATCATCGTGAGTTTGGAATTATAAATTTTGTTTGACCAACAATCGTGTGTTTTATTAACCGCACTAAATCGCTTTGTCACTCAGCTCCTTGTGAATTCGACCCTTGCTTAAACTATACTAAGAAAATATAAATTTTATTGCATGAAATCGATACACAACAATGACGGAAAATACGCGTAATCAAGTTCATCATTGCTGGCACAAGCTTTGTGCAAATTCTCTCATTTCTTCTCTTTCATTCTCGGTGAAGACATCCAACCATCTGGCAATCGTGTGGATACTGCTAGAGGTTAGATACTTAAAACAATGTCAAGAACTCCCTCAGGTGAACCCTATGAATAATTTTTCTCATACATACAAGAGGATAAGATCATCAATTCTTGGTGCCTTATTTTTTTAAATGTTTGATTCAATGTATAACAACTACATATTGATTTTATGATCAAAATTTTGAAAGGCTTATGAACCTCAAATCTTAACAGCTATAAGAAGATGACGATGGATAAAAAATGAGCATATGAGAGCCCATCAAGTCCCAAAACTCAACATCTTTATCTTCTCTCTCTCTTAAGTACTCTTATACAAAGGTTTCATCATGTAACCCTTGTAGTATTCTCTCATTCTATCATTTTACATTTCTATATGGTATCGTATCAAGCTTCATAAGGTTTTTCTCTCAAGTATTTGAGAGTAGCAAAGGGCTTCCTTCTATCACCATACATTCTTGCGTGCCACTATGTTGATCAATCGCCATATCATCTTCTACAATCTTTGCCGATTTTATGAGACAATCTTTCTCTTTTGAAATATTTTCATCACCATCAATCACTAGTCTCTAGCCATTATCTCTACTTGATGCATGCCAAGGGTCATTATATTTCTTTGAGTGTATGTCCTCTATTCTTGATGGCACTCTTTGTCAACATAGCAGCAGCTTGACTGCACAAACATTTTCAAAGCAGGAATTTGATCAGCAATTCTCCACATTTAAGATACATTGTTTGTTAACTGCCTAGCTTATCTTAGGTTTAGTGACGATTGATGATGCAGCTCGTAGTGAGCACATCAGTGGCTAGCTATGCAGCCCATCTATGGCATGGCAGCATATTTTCTTGTGGCCTAGCTAATAACATGCTAATTATACATGATAATACATGCTAATTATACATATTTATGAGTATTTATCTATCATTCTATGAAAAAGTCATTATAATCTCAAAATACTTTAAATTAGGGTTAATTAGGATGAATTAAAGATAAATAATTTTATAACCTATCTTTATTTGAGATTATAAATGTTTTTAAAGTTAAATAATGAGATTAATCATTTTTTTATAAATATTTACTTAATTTTTCTAAATTTAAAAATCTTAAAGAAGTAAATATTTTTTTGAAAATTAAATTAAAACTCTTGTCATTTATTAATTTTGACTTTTTAGAATGATAGATAATTAAACTTCAGATCAAATGAAAGAAATTTCAATTAATTTGGAGTTATCTTTTGAAAGTTATGAATTTTCTAATTTTTAGGGATTTTTCCAAAATTTTTCTGAATTTTTAATGAATTTCTAAGGATCTTCCTAAATTAAAAATCAATTTTTCTAATTAAATATCGATTTTTCAGAATATTTAAAGCGCGCAGGTGATGTGGCGCAATCAGAGCTGTCCGATCAACGATCGCGATGAGGAGGCGACGTGGCGACGTGTGGGACGTCGGATCGCGCGTGTGATATCAGCCATCGATATTCACTTAAAATTGATGGACACGTGGCTTGATCAAGGTTCACCGGATCGCGTCTAATCCACACCATCGATCTCACGAGTTATAACGGTCGAGATTAAACGCGATCAAAACGCATCTGAGGCGTCCTATCAAGATCCGACGGATGCGTTTTTAAGGCGTTTTATAACGCGCGAACACGTTGCATCATCTTGAGCGTCCGATCGTGATCGAACGGCCGCGACTTAACGGTAACGGTTCGCGATGGACAGTTTCATCAGAGCCGTTGATCGCTTTGATCGGACGGTTACACCCAAATACCCTATAAATTGAGATGTTCTTCCGATTTGTAAAGCATTCGAGAGCAAATCAATCTAATTGATTTGTTTAGACACCAAATCTCTTCAATCTCTTGATCATATCCTCTTCTAGACTCAAGTCCACGGAGTGCTTAAGATCATGATTTGGGCGAAAGACGAGGAAGAAATCGACGCTTGAACTCCACGGTCGCGATTTTCAGGTTTTCGATGAAAAGCCCTGATTCCGGCGATTAATTAGGTTAATCCAATAGAAATCTTGGGTTAGTGGAAGCGGTTTTTACTAATCTTTCATCTATTACCGTTTGATTTTTTTTAGGTTAGGAATTAAGTTTAATTTCGTTTAGATTTTTGTTAATTCTGCGATTTACGATTTCAGAAATTATCCCTCACTTCGATCTTCAATTTCTCCGAGAAATCAAAGTCAATTTCGATGATTTTTGATTCCGTGGAATTGTCTGGAAGTTCTCTTTCATAATCTACCATTTTCCCCAATTTCTATCATTGATTCATCGTCCGATTTGATTAAATTCGAAGAGATCATCAGAAATTTCCCTAATTCCATGTGGATTCGACCCATATTTACCATTATACCCTTCAATTCGAGATATTTTCACTAAATTGGTAAGTTTGGATTTATTTTTTACTCTTGACCATGTGAAATTGACGACCACTCGGTCTTGATTCGTCACTAGCTAGGGCAAAATGGTGCTAAGTCATGCTACCTGTCTGAGGTGCAATTATACAAGGTTGCACGTCTGTCATTCAAGGGCAGCATAGTGGCGACTATGCTCCCTATCTCTCTAGGTGTGACACAAAATCATAAACAGTCAACGAAAAATCTCACTTTTATAGCAAGATTGTATGTATGCCCACCCCCAACATTGAGGTTCATGGCCATGTGCTATAATCACTTGACCTACAAGCCCCACCTAGTCTCCACAATGGTGACCCCCACTGCTCCTCTCTCTGGTGGTGGCAATCCTATCACCACAATATATTCTCCCAATCAAAATCCCCTTGAGAGTTTTGGCTTGTGATCTACCTAGGGCTTTCAAAGCTGAAAACCCAACTGATGGGTCGTAATTTTTAACCTTAGCAATAATAATTCGACTTTTACAGATAATTCAAATATCTTCACTTTTATCAATGTGGAAGCTGAACACATTCATCTCAAGAAGCAGCAGAAAAAGAGAAGCAATAGAAGCCTAGAAGAGGGAAGAGAAGTACCCAACAATCATTGGAAAACCTTATGCTTTGTGGGGGAGAAGGAAGGGAGAGCAAGAGAGAGGAGAGATAAAGAATAAAATTACAAGAACGGCCCCCCTAGAGGAACATATTCACTCACAATTCACATAATTCTCAAATAATAAATAGATGATTTAGTACAGATGATACCAATTAGTGAAGAAATATAGCTACTTGTTATGCTATTATTATATCTTCTTTACAGCAATCTTCTCCTTGGCTGCCTACTCAAACCATTGTATCTTTGAAAGACCACCCACAATAGTTATCGGCTAACTCATAAGCACGTGCCCTATTCTATCTTCTTCAAAGCAATCATCTCGTCAGTTGCCTTCTAGAGCCAGGTTGTCTCCTTGGTGGAGCATGCGCAAAGTCAATCTACGATGTCACACACACACACACACACACACACACACACACACACACACACACACACACACACACACACACACACACACACACACACACACACACACACACACACACACACACACACACATATATATATATATATATATATCTTTTCTTTTTGGCCTCTTAGTGTTTCAAGCTGAGCATATCTATAGCGATGGTCTGGTATAAGGGCGAGCTTGAGAGCTCTTCAAGACCCAACAGTCTATCTATATCTTCTATCTCTTTTCTAGTCCTATATAAGGGCCTCATCATGTAACCCTTGTACTATCATTTCACCTTTCAACAAAGCCTCAAGAGACCTGGTTGCCCTAAAACCATTGAAGAAAGGAGAATGTGGAAAAAGAGGGTCAAACTCTTCTAGGAAATCATAAGTGGGGCCTACTTTTATAGATCCAATGAGAGGTAGAAGAACAAGATCTACCAACAAAAATACATAAGATAAACACACTCATACTCACATCTCTTCACACTTTGTACCTTTTTAATGATGTAAATAAATAAGATTGCTACTTTGGTTCAATAACAATGGAAATAACGAATGCACAAGAAAAACCGATTTTTTCATTTTTCTTGAGAATGAAAAGGAAAACTAAACATATTTTCCTTGAGTGATTAACCCACATGACTAAAATTGAATTCTCACGTGTAGAGTTTTTATTCTTCATAAATACCGTTATTTTCTTACAAAACATTTATTTTACAAAGCCATTACATAAGCACTAAACTTGATACGCCATCACGTTTCTCTAGTACAAACATTTCGTGGAGAGGTCAACCAAGCGTTGAAATCTTGACGATGATCTTGCCAGTTGCATGACCTTCTATGCCCTTTTCAAAAGCCTCAGCCACCCGATCCAAAGGGAAGGTGGAGTCAACGACCGACCTCAACTGGTCTTTCTTCTGCAGGTCAACCAAAAACCTCAACCCATCTCCATCCGGCGTTGACATCAGCATAAACCGCCGCTTCTTGCAGAAGCCGACCTTCTGCAGCCCTGCCGTCACCAAGTCCCAAAACGTGGGTGCCACATCTGCCACTCTCCCGCTGTCAACCAAGTTCGGTTTCAGCGTTGACCATGGGATCCCGGATGCGCAGTTGACCACGGCGGAGTATTTCTTCGATGAAGGGCTGAGCAAGGCGGCGCCGGCAGGGGTTTTATAGTCAAGGACTTCGTCGGCGCCCAGGGTTTTGATCAGGTCAAGGTTTCTGGAGCCGCACGTGGCGGTAACATGGCAATTGCATAGTTTGGCGAGCTGGACGGCGTAGTGGCCGACGCCGCCCGAGGCGGCGGTGACAAGGATGTTCGTCGGAGACGTGACGGGGGCGGCGGGATCGAGGTTGAGGCTGCGGAGGGTGTGGAGTGCGGTTAGCCCAGCCATGGGGATGCTGGCGGCGGTTTCCGGCGAGATCCCAGCGGGTCGTAGGACGGTGTACCTTGCTTCCGCCACCGCGTACTCGGCCAGACCACCTCCCGCCTGAATTATGAGTGCAACTATTGTCAACTGTTGTTCATCCTTTCTCTCTCTAAGAAAAATATTTTTCTCTTACTCTTCTGATAGAAAGTAGATGCTTAAATGCCTTGAGAAGGTTCCAATGATAAAAAAATGATCATAATCTATCTCTAATCTAGAGAGATTAAAGAAAAATGATCAAAACAAATTTCTAGAGAGAGAAAAAAAGGGCTGTCTTTAATCTCTAGTGCATTTTTAGGACAAAAATGCAATTTAATTGTGCGCGCGCGTTATTTTATAATCAAAATGTATAAACGAGGACTTACCCTATAATCAAGGATGGCTACGACCTTGTCGCCTGCCTTGAAACCGGCTACGTCGGAGCCAATCGCCACAACCTCCCCTGCCACGTCAGTCCCTGTATCACAGGAAGAACGGGAAAGAAGGAGCATAAATTATATTTTTACGATAATAAAGAGACTGAATTTACAACAATTCTGATCAAGATCGTGATTTATATTTTTTTTATAATATAAATGAAGATAATAGTAGAATCGCAAGAGTATCAGAGCCTGGAGCGCGTGCATCCAAATCGCAAGGTAGAAAAAACAGATGATGATTATTAATTTAAAAAATACCCAAGTTCCACAATTTCTAAGGGAATGAAATAAGAAAATTTCTTTGATTTTAATCATAATTGGATACTATGAATAATGGAATGATCCAAGTTCCAATATAATGGAAGATATGCGAGACTTGAGCAGGCGCATTCAAATCTGAAAGCTGAACTAGAATTCCCCAAATTCCACAGTTTCTTAGTTTTTAAAGTGGAGCGAATAATCGTAATTTCAAGACCTGGAGTGAAGGGAAATCTCGGAGGAAGAATTGGGCGTAGCGCTCCACTTTGGATCTTCCAGTCCGCTGGATTCAGGCTCGTGGCCTCCACCTTCAACAATATCTGACCTTTCTTCGGCGAAGGAATCGGAATCTCAACGAGCTGCAGCATAATTTCCAAAATAGAAGAAAAAATCAGTTTAGGTCTAACAGGAAATCGCGAAGACGAAGAAGGAAGAAAAGCACGGAATCGAATCCCGCTTACTTTGAGCGCCGCTCCTCCGCCGCCGTAGCGGTCATATTGAACTGCTTGCATGAGTTTCCCCTCCATTGGATGAACTTTCTCTTGCTTGAAAACTGAGTTCAAGAGAGGTTGGGATTTTATAACGAGAGACGCTGCGCCTGAAATCTCGCCTAACCTGTATTCCGTTTCATCAAAGTCAACGGAATAGGAAATAAGTAGATGAGGCTGGCCGCCATGAAATTACTATAAAAAGCGAAATCCAAAGCTCCAATGTGAATGAGCGAGAGCATTTGCACTGTTTGAAAGTCAACTGTTCAACCCGTCAGTGTATGAGACATTTCCGGGAATCTGGGGCGTACAGATGTACGGTAGTGTGAACGGGAATGGCGAAGTCTTCGTGATCGAGAGGATAGGACGAACAATATGCAAAATTAAAATAAAAGGCATTTATTCGTATTGACGAGTGGAGCTTTTGTAACGGGCACGGGCCGAGGCGGTTCATCAATTTTAAGCCAGTCTGTGGACGCGTCGGAATGCTCGCTGACATGTATTATTCATACTTTTAATGGAAAATGGTATCATATATCCCAATGTTTCACTTTTGTCTGCATTCTAGCCCAACGTTTCGCAAAGTGTCTCCGTTCTATCCCGCGAGCTGATCTGGCGTCGTGGAAGTCCACATGTCGGTGACACGTCGGTGACACGACGGCAGTAGCTGACGTGGACGAAGGCCACGTCGGTGATACATTAGCAAAAGGCGAAAAGAAGCATTATCCGAGCGATCGCCAGCAGAGCACGAGCAATTGTAGGCGACATCACAGGTAATTCCCTGAATCTATATATATCATGAGCAATCACCTGCACAGTTCTCAACCTCCAATTTTCCCCAAGTTATAGCTCCATGAAGGTATCCGATTCCCAGAGAAGAAACTCACTTACTAGGGAGTCCATGGTATCCTGATAACATGTTATTTATACATGAATTTACATGATTATTAATGCAATTAAAGACATTAATCATTCCAAATATATGCATGTTATCATATTTTAAGTATATTTCTATCGTTTTGTATCATTTCATGTTATGATCTAAAAATACATCAATTTATGGATTATTATATATAATTAAAATATTATGATATTTAATCTTAATTATATTTAAGATCATAATCATGTTGTAAGGATGAAAATATAAGAGAAAAGATCTTTATTAACATTTATGTATTTTTATAAATTTATTTTACAAGATACATAAATGTATTAATTTAATAAATATTTATCCTCTTATTATTTTAATAATTTGACTTTTTATAATGATAGATTATTTAATTTCTGATCCAACAAAAAATTTTGAAATAATTTGGAGTTGTATTTTGAAAGTTATGAATTTTACAATTTTTAGGAATTTTATGGAATTTCTTTTAATTTAATTAAGTTTATTTTCAATTTTTAAGCATTTTAATTAATTAAAAATAAAGAAAAAGGGGGGTAATATTCGCGCGAGCCCACATGGATGCGACGTGGCACTGAGGGCCACGTGGCAGTATGATAACATGCATTTATAACTTAAATTCTTATCCTAATTAACTCATATTCATGCTTATTTTATTTTATGAGAATATGATGCATGTTATCATACTTTTTAGGAATTTTCTCCATTGGTATGTCATTTCACTAAAGTCGATATTTATGCATAAATTAGGGATAATTTCATGCTTAATAGATGATTAATCTTTTGTTAAGTTTAAATTAATAGAAGTTAATCTCTTTTATTGAATATTTTGATTTTAGTGCATGTTTTGAAGGATAATTTCAAGATGAATTTATGATTTAGAATATTTATTAAGAAATGAGTTAAGTAAATTCTAATTCATCTTGATTTCTTCTTTGAAAATATATTTTAAATGACATGATGTTAAAAAGGAAGAAATTTGTGATCCAATGAAGAAATTTTGGATTAAAAAGGAGTTGTATATTTTAAGTAAATGAATTTTTTAAGTTTATGTCCTTTTCCGATTTTTATTTGGTTTTTATTTGATTTTTATTAAAATTTTCTTTACTAAAATTGCGAAAAAGGGGAATATCTTACCTGCAGGTGATGACGTGGCGAGCGGGCCCAGGTGGCGCGCTGACGTGGCACGTGGGGCCATGTGGCAGGGCCGCGGGTGGCCCACGCGAGGCGCAGGCGGCGCACAGGGCGCGGACACGTGGCAGGAGGCCACGCATGTCCACGGGTCCACGCGGACGCCCGTGTGGGGCGCCACATGGTAGGAGAGGGTAGGCATATGGAGGACCCACGGGTTAGTGGGCCCTGGTAAGAAGTTTGGGGCGGTAACGCAAATGCGTTACCGCGCCCCGATATTTAAGCATACAATGTCTAGACATTTCTTCCATGTGGGACTATGTCCCCCACATGTCTTACCTTTTGCAGCGACGTGGGACGCATGGCGGGCGTCGGATTCGGTCAAGACGGCAGAGATCGCGTGGACCCGAGTCCACGCGATCATTAAATCAGGCACGTGCGCAAAATATAACTTAAGTGGCGGCGATCGAAAGGCTTACCTGACGCCACGTGGCGACACGAGGAACGTTTATCTTCATCAAAGTGAAGAGCGCGTGATCGCGATCTGACGGCCATAGTGAAGCCCGATTTTTTTCTCCTCACAGAGACGCATGGAGCGTCAGATCTTCATCCGACGGCGGTGAAGACTCGTGGAAGAAATCCATGATCGTAGCGCGATCAAACCGCGATCGCGGTACGATCGAGCCGCGATCGTGGCTCCTTCATCGCGAAATCAATGCCACGATCATCATACGTCATTTGTTTGAGAATCAAGAGCACGATCGACGCACGATTGTGGCCTGATCACAGTGCGATCGTGGCCCAATCGTGGCGCAATCGTGGCTCATTTGAAGCGAAATTGAAGCGGAATTCATCGCCGGATTCAAGCCACGACGCCGCCCAAGAGAATCGCTCCCACGACACTTGCAATCCGGCCCCACGACCGCATCAATTGGCCACGATTTTTGGCCCAAAATCCTCTTTAAAAGCATGTATTCTCCCTTCTTATTCTTCAACTTTTGATCGATTCGTGAAGAAATTAAGTGAATTTCGATGAAGGTCTTAAGTTCTCGTGATCCTCTGCTTCCAAGAGTGTAGAGACGCAGCCATTGAAGCATGATAATCACGATTTAATCTCTTGATTTCATCGAATTTTCCCCTTGAATTCCGAACGTCCACAAGGAAGAATCCGAGCAAATTTGTTTCAATCCACGAGAGTTGAAGCCCCAGTCTTGCGGAAATCGGGTTAGTAGTGAGATTCAATTGATGATCAAGAGGTAATTTGAGTTTTTATTAGGTTTAGATCTTTATTTTTGCAAATTAGTTCTTAGTGTTCTTCATTTTCCCCAATTTTCAGTCTGAAAAATTGCTAATTTTGAAAATAGGATATCTCTCTGATTATAATTCCAAATCACTTGATTTTGATTTTATTGGATTCCTCTTTTCATCAGCTTTCTGTGGATAGCAAATTTGTTGAATTCTGAGTTCATTTGAACCTTCAATTTGACGTTTGACTGAGCACTGTTCATTCTTCATCAGAATTCAATTGTTGACTTTCGGGGTCAATTAATTTCAATTTACAAATCAGAATTTGATCATTTTGGTCTCTTTAGATTCCTCTGGTTCTTAGATTTCCATTTATATATAAATTGTAAGATTTGGATTTCATTTAACTGGTCAATTTGAGGACTTCCTGTGAGGTGTTCATTTCAGGGATTTTCTAATATTTAATTTTCAATAATTCATAGTAAATCCATTTCTTATCCAAAAATCACAAATTTTATATCAATAAATTCTATTTTATCTATAGTTTCTAAATATATAATTTTCGTAATCTTCTGACTCTGTTTGATTTTCTAATGTTTTAGAACACATACTGTTGGTCAAAGTCAATGCTTTGACTTTGAATTTTGACTTTTCTCTGTCAAACCCGAGAATTAAATTGTTAAAACTTCTTATTTAGCTTATTTATATCATTTCTACTCATTACTTCTTATTTTTACTTCTTTAAAACCCCTTCTAAACCTCAGTTTGACCAAGTCAACTCTGCAATTAAAGTCAACCCTGCTCTCTGTGGATCGACCCGATACTTACACATTACTTGATTTTATATCTTATCTTTGTGAGTTCGGTTTTATAAATTTTGTTTGACCAGCGTTTTTGTGATTTAACGACGCATGAAAATGCACCGTCACAGTACCACGGAGACTCGCGCGAGTGCTTGCGTGGCACTAAGGTGACATATATATTATGTATTTATTATATAGATTATAGTACATATAAGCGTTCCATAGAGGAACTCGCTAACCCTCTAATTCACCTCACATTATATACCCGATTGTTCTTCGTCTTTTTCTCCGTGTGGGACTATGTTCCCTTCGCTTTCTTTAATTGCAGGACGTGTGGCGTTACGTGGAGCGTCAGATGGAGATCGCGTGGAACATCGTGCGTCGATGCGGTGGACGCGAGGTCCAGCCGATCTCTAATCACACACATGGTTAAAAAGAGGCTTAAGTGAATTAATCTCAGCCCTCCATCAAGGGAGTTATAACGTTCACAATAAATCGCGATTGGTGGACCTTACGATTAATCGTGACCTCACGATGAAGATCCGACGGACCATCAAGCGACACATCCTTTCAAAGTGCAGAACGTGGACGCATCCTGACCCTTCATCGTTGATCGGACGGATGTAACTTAATCGCACCGATTCGCTCAACAGACGCGTGATCGCGACCGTTGATCGCAAGGCGTCCACTCATCGGACGGTCGCGCCCAAAATTTCCTCTTTAAATACGTGTTCTTCGCGACAGAAGAACTTGCCCTTGAATTTTTGAGAAATTTGAACTATCTAAACACCAATTCGAGTGCCATTTTGATTTCTTCTTGTTCTACACTCATTTCCGTGTCCAAGGAATGCTTGAAATCAGAATTTGATCGAGAGATAAAGGAGAAATCACATCTTGAACTTCAATTTTGTCTTCGAAAACGCGGAATGAAAAGCCATGTATCCCTCGATGAATTGGATCATTTCTAAGGCTACTTTGGGTTAGATTGCGTGTTTTCATCTTAATCTTTCATCATTTAGTAGTAATTTTACATTTTGAATCGTAGATTAAGTTTAACTTCATTTTAATTTCAGTTTTAAATCAATTTCGCGATACGAATTTTCTCTCAACTTCAAACTTCGATTACTCCGCGAATTCTTATCCAAATCACTCGATTTTTGATTCCGTGGATTCCCAATTGAGTTATATTTCTTAATATCATAAATTTCCTGATTTCTAATCTCAATTCATTGTCCGATTTGATCAAATTTCAAATATATCTCTCAAATTTCCCTAATTCTCCGTGGATTCGACCCTTATTTACCATTATACCCTTTAATAATTAATTAATCATAAATTGGTAAATTTAAGACTTTGTTTTGACACTATATCATGTGTATTCAATGACCATACGAAATAGTCTCGTCATATCCCTGTTAGAGATACTCCTTTCGGGGGGCTCCTGTGCAATAGATTCTATCTTCGATGCCATGTCTTTACATGACAAGAAACTGAAGACCCTCGAGGGGCAACAATCTACAGAATCCAGTGCCTGCTATGGCACCGCGTGGCCGAGACAAGAGAACAAGAATTATCGCAGAGTGCGGCAGCGGCAGTGGGGAAAGTGGGTAGCCGAGATAAGACTACCTCAGAACCGAGCTAGGGTTTGGCTTGGCACTTTTGACTCCCCCAAGGCAGCCCCCTTTGCTTACGATATCGTCGCCTGCATGCTTCGAGGAGAATCTCCGCCTTCGGAATTTCACCGTCTACCAAGTGACAAACTTGGTTTCGGAAAATCTCGTCGGCCATTCTGCCGCTGCACTTCCTCTCGCCGCCACAAGCCTCCTCTGGTATCTCCCCTCCCCTTCCATTTTTCTCCTCCATTTTCACCCTTTGCTGACGTGGCCTTCGTCCACGTCAGCTACTGCCATTGTGTCACCGATGTGTCACCAATGCGTGGGCTAGAACGCAAAAACTTTGTGAAACGTTGGGCTAGAACGCATAAAATTCAAACATCGAGCTAGAACACAGAAAAAAGTGAAACATTGGGCTATATCGTACCATTTGCCCTATTTTTAATAATAAAGATTTATTTTCCTCTCGTTCTGCTTTCTAGAAACCCGATTCCAAAAGAATAAAAAACCCCTTTATTTTTCTCCCATTATGTTGTACCTCACCACAGAAAAGCTCATGGAGCCACTACTTACCTCCAGTCTCCAAAGCTCCAATCAACTTTGCTCACGGCTCAGCAGGATCTAGAGGTTGGAGCATGCGGACGAGGGAGGTTGCGAGTTTTTCATTGCATGATTTCGGGTGAAATTCTTTGGATGAAATTGAAGGATTCGGCATTCTCCGGCAGATTCAGTTGTGGGCTGGCCTTGATGGACGAGTCGGAGAGAGTGCTCAAGCTCTGGAGATAGGGAGTCTTTTGCTTGCATCTTCGCTCCAACCCACATGCTCCAGGCGGAGAAGAACGGGTCAAGGACTCACAAGGGATGACACTCAGCAGGGACATTCAGCGCAGAGAGAGAGAGAGAGGGGCAACGACGTCGGTGACAACACAAAGGAGAAATTTACAGAGCGGATAAATGATAGAAAACGATGATAAAAAAGCAGAGAAATAAGAAGATAATAGAGAAGAGATAAGAGGGTTTGAATTCCATCATTTCACATGGCATACGATATTATCCATTAAGGATTATATTTCATGAAAATATCATGCAAGACATAGACATCAATAGACAATGATTTTTGAATGAATATTCAAGGGAAATAAACAGTAAATTTTGTTAAAAATTAAAAAATAGGAAATTTAGCATGCGATTAGGTGATGGAAATAAATAAATTATGCTTTGCTCGCTTAGGGCAAAAAAACTCTATTCCATTTCATTTTATGTCTCATTTGTATAAATTATAGTTTAACTAACATAGTGGAATTCACAAGTTATATGCACCGCCATCTTGATCAATAATTTATCTTGACCTTTGAAGAGTTGACATTTGGTTTGATCGTGTCTTGTATCTTTATTTGAAATATTTCCTTGAAATATTCAAGTGTTTTTATGTTCAAACCTTGAGAACAATAGAATCGGAGAACTTGATAAAATCATTAAGTCAATAAAGTGTAGCAAAGTTTCTATCTAAGACTATTGACAAATAATATGGTTTCTTGAAGAAAATATAGTTCTAATGTAAATTCTTGATCATATTATAATGTCAAATAATTGAATATTAAGTGATAATTGTGTTCAATAATTTTACATTATCACGCTTATCGCAATGGATAATACAAACAACAAAACAATGATTGAGGCACTGTGGTGGCATACGATCCCCGTCGCCACCAAGGCATGACACCACAGCACTGGAGGAGCCAACACCCACGCGCGTCCAGCCCCCTCGACGAGCAAAGACGAAGGAAGTTGACTTCCGTTACACTGCGTGAGGACCTTGTCTCACCATTGTACATCACACCATGGGCTCGCGCGTGCGGACCTATCTGTTTTTTCTTTTATTATTATGAACTTTCTTGGCCCACACATGTTTAAGCGAGCCCTTGGTTATTTTCCTTCTCCCTTTTAGGCTTCTGGGTGGGTTCTTCCCTTTTCGGGATCCTATTCGTAAAGCCCTTCTTCCTTGTGAACCTTCTTACTTCTATGAGTATGTTTAGGCTTTGGGTCGTGGGCCTCAAGTGGGCCCTTCCATCCCTATTCCCTCCTTTCTGGTTTCCCCGTCAAGCCCCACTCCAGCGGCCTCCCCTGTTACCCCCACCTATCTCCTCCCACCAAATTCGCCCCACGCATTACCGCTCCTCGTCGGCGTACGTGCACACCGTGAGGTCACCTCGTGGCCGTCATCTGTGCTCCCTTCCCTCCCTCCAGTTCGCCGCACCATTCCATCGCCTCTCCTCTAGTCACCCTGCACATCCCCCTCCCGTAACCTCGCAAACGCCCATCCTTCCTCCTCTCCTCAACTCACCGAATTCCCCATCCTCACCCTACCGGATTCACGCCTTCACCCCCAATCCTCCTCTTCACTTCGCCCGATTGAATTCACCCAACCTCACTCTTGGATCCAAGCCGACGTTTCACCCCTCCTCCTCTCCTCGCTCTATAAAATTCATCCGGATGCCTAGCTAATTCCCCGTCGCCGTCCAGCCCACCTAGGCCCCCGCTCGACCAAATTCCCCACCCCGTTATCCCACTGCCTCCCCTCTAACGAATTCAGTTTGCTGCCCTCCATTCCAGTCCCACCGCCTTCTTTGACCTCTTGTCGCTCCCATTCCACCATCCGTTCCTTTTTTTGCTCCATTACTGCCCGCATCCAACGTAGTTTTCTTCCCTCCCTCACGTGGCCCCCGTGTGCCCACACCGACATCCCGCAGCCTAGCGCGGATCGCTCGGGGTCCTGATCATGCCCAGTGATCTCCGCGCACCTTCGCTCATGCATCCCGCCCATCCACCCGCTAGATTTTCTGTCCGCGACATTGCCAGAGGGAATTCTTCCTGCATTGACGGCCACCCGCGCGCGTGACTGGCCCTGAAGGTTAATCTGAACCGTCGAATGTTAGATATGAGGCTAGGATGACAGCTGGGAGGTTAAGTGAAGACAGTGAAATAAAGACCGTCGGATTAGAGGAGTTATAACGAAGATCGTGAAGCCACATCATCGCTCGGACCGTTATGGTCGTTATGGCCTTCCTCTTGTATTTTCTTTCTTTTGCCTATTTTAAGGTGTGTACGTTGTGAACGAGTGTGTGTGCGTGTGATAATAATCAATCTTCCTTTCTATTTTCTTTCTTCTTCCTGAATCCGATAGTGAGTGAGTGAGTTTCTGAGTGCAAGAAACCAACAATTGGTATCAGAGCACGTTGCGATCTACCTGTGGAGATGCCGCGGAAGATCGGAGAGGCGAGCTCGTCATCAACGGGTGTTCTGCAGAAATTAGAAAATCATGTGACAAATTCTAATTTCATTTTATCGGATACAAATTATCGTCTCTGGGCAATGCGAATGGAGGTCTATCTGGAGGCACATGGTTTGTGGGAAGTGATTGGAGGAGAAGAAGAAAACCGGAAGAAAGATCAGTTGGCGTTGTCGGCGATCCTTAGTTCGATTCCCGAATCTGCAAGTTTTGAAATGGATATCAAGAAAACAGCAAAAGAAAATTGGGAATCCCTACAGATCTTACACGTCGGAGCAGACCATGTAATTCAATCAAGAATTCAATTCTTGAGGCGGGAGTTCGAAAACTTGTCCATGAGGATGGACGAGAAGGTGAGTAAGTACAGTTTAAGATTTACGAAAGTATTATCTAAACTTAGAGATTTGGGGGAGAATCTTGAAGAAAAGGATGTTGTATCTAAACTCCTGAGATCCTTACAACAGAAGTTTGACACACTAACTCTCTCTCTCTCGAGCATATTGGCACTATCAAACGAATGACAGTTGAAGAAGTGCTCGGTTCATTGCGTGTGCATGAATCAAGGCTAATTGAAAGAGACAATCGTGAAGAGGAGCAAGCATTGTTGTCGAAAGCATCCAAGATGACAAAGAAGACTGACAGAGGTCAGACTTCAAGAGGAAGAGGTAGATTCGGGCAGAGAGGAAGAGGTAGAGGGCGTGGAAGAGGAAGACAGCATAAGGAGGAAAACGATGAAGGTGAGAAGAAGTGGTGGCGTACGACCCCCGTCGCCACTAAGGCATGACACTACGGCGCCGGAGGAGCCGACACTCGTGCTCGTCCAGCCCCCTCAACAGGCGAAGACGAAGGATGCCGAGTTTCACTACACCAAGTGAGGACCTCATCTCGCCACGACACATTGCAGAGGGCTCGTGCGCGTGTGGAGTTATCTTTTCTGTCTTTTCTTTCATTATGAACTTTATTAGCCCGCACGTGTTTAAGCGGGCCTTTGCATATCTTCTTCTCTCCCTTTTAGGCTTTCGGGTGGGTTCTTCTCTTTTCGGGATCTCATTCGTGAAGCCCCTTCTCTTTGTGGACCTTTATTTTCTATGATTATGTTAGGTGTGGGTTGTGGGCCTCAAGTGGGCCCTTTCCTCTCTCGGCCCACTATGGGCTCTATAAGAGGGGAAGGGACCCCCCCCCCACAAACCCTAGCCGTCATTTGAAGAAAGAAAGGAGCAATCTCCTTCTCAAGTGGCTGCTCAAGGAAGATCAAGGTAGGAGACCAACCGCCGTCTCCGCCGCCGCCACTGTCGCCGCACTACCACGTGTTGTCGCCGTGTCCGCCGCCGAGACTGCCGCCTCCCCTAGCCTTGATCGTGTGTCATCTGCGTGCAACCTTCCCTCCGCCGTCACCGCCGCCGCCGCAGCCACCGCCACCGGATTGCTGTGCTGCTACTTTCCCCCCTCTCAAATTTCCTGCTTCCCTTCCGTGACTGATCCCGTCTCTCTCTTCCCCACTGCGCAAGATCCGTGCCGGAATCCCCTTCCTATTTTCCCTGATTCCTGGTTCCACCTCCCTGCAATCTGCCGTCCCCTTCCTACTTGGCCACTGTCCTCTCTCACGCAAAATTTCCCCACTCGCAAAATTCTCACGACGTCGCTTTTCATCCACTCACCCCCCCCCCCCAAATTCCCTTATTCTCTTTCTCCATTCCCGATTTAGGTGAAGCGAAATCTTGCCACCCGCTCCGACGCTTCCCCTTCCCTGACCGTTCACCGCGCGGCACCATCGACGACGTTCCGCTTCCACCCACCCCCCGCATCAGATCTTTCACCCTCGTGAACACGTCAACCTCTCGAAATTCCTGGGTTCGTGAAATCACTTCGATCTTCTCTCCACATCCCGCGCCGACCTGAACCCCACGACCTCTTCCCGCTTTCCACATCAACCCATGTACCCACGTATTTCCCTTGTTTACCCCCTACAACAGCCCGGTTCGCCGGAATTGATCGACAATCTTCCCCGCTTGATGTCTGCTCTCGCTCGCGTGCTCATTTTGAATTCAGGTACCACACCTCACGCGAAATCTGTCCAACCCCCCCATTGTCCCATCGACCTACCCATCTCGCTCTTGAATTCCGCGATTTCCCATCATAACCCACGGGTTTGCGGCATCCCCATCAACTCCCCTTCCCTCCCCGTGACTAGCTCCTTCTAGACATCGTCGCGACCGCTTGGTCTTGCTTCCCTCCCCCCCACTCTCTGTTCGTGTACGCTGATTCTCCACCTTCCCCTGCAATTACCCGTTGCATTACGTCGCCGTCGAACGAGATTTCGCCAACATCACCCCATTGGGTGACGTCGGGTCAGGCTGCGAAAATCCCTGCCGCAAGGACCCCGTGGGTTCAACCGAACCCACGGCGTGCCAGAGTTAGCACACGTGGCTTGACCTTTCTCGCGCCTTGTTGACGTCGCTGCTTGCTCGTCAGACCCCGTCTCCATTGCGCCGCAGACACGACACTGCATTACGCTACCGCCCCGGGTTTCTTCTACCGATTGCCCGTGTCACGTACGACCGACTGCCACCGCCACGACCGACCGGGCTCGCGCCCTGCAGGTTAGGCACTCGTCCCCTCTCTTTTACGTTGAAGATCTATATCTGTTGCAGTATTTCTCGCGCTTGTCTCCACCGCCGTCGGAACTTAGTTTAGGACGAGTGTTTAGACGACTTTACAGGATTCTGATCGTGGTCCAACCTGTCGGGTTGACTGTCGAGCTTCCCTCGACGACTCACGGCCTTGCGCCCGCGAGGACGTGGACAGGAAGGCTTCCCGGACTGACTCTACTCGGCCACCCTGGATCTACGGAGACGACGCACGGGATGGTAGTCTGCTTGATTGCATTATTAGATCATTATCTCATTGAGTTCACCCTAGGATCTCCCTGCCTTAGTTTCATCCTTTATCGTACAGTGTGTGATCGGTGTTGTATGTCGGTCCTGCATCAAGAAGCCTTTTGATAAATCAAAAATAAAATGCTACAATTGTAAAAAGATGGGCCACTTTGCTGATGAGTGTCATGCTAAGAAAAAGAAGAAAGGGAAAGAAGAGAAAGCAAATTTAGTGGAAGAATCTGATGAAGAATCGACTTTAATAATTCTGTCAGATAGTGAATTCAGTGAAAGATTGCTTCAAGGGAATGGAGATGATGTCAATGGTGATGTGTGGTATCTTGACACAGGGGCGAGCAGTCATATGACAGGTATTATCTCATTCTTTCACTCTATTAATAAAGATGAAACGGGGAATGTGAATTTTGGAGACGGATCCTCCATCAAGTATGATGGACGTGGAACCGTCATTGTTGTGTGCAAGAACGGTGAAGAAATAGAGCTTGAAGGAGTTCTCTACCTACCAAAGCTGAAGACAAACATTTTAAGTCTCAGTAAGCTTGATGATCAAGGGTGTAAGACATCCTTAAGTGGAGGATATCTCACAATCGGTGACAAGAAAGGGAAATTACTTACCAAGACAAAGAAAACTCGAGGTAATATGTATCAAATTAAACTTGCTATCAGTGAGTTATGCAATTTATCAAGAGAGGATGAAGCATGGTTATGGCACGGGAGGTTCTGTCATCAAAGTTTTTATACTCTTGATAGCATGATAAAAGGAAAACTAGTAAGAGGATTACCTATGCTTGATAAACTGAAAGACTTATGCTCTACATGTATATCAGGGAAGCATGCTAAGTGTTCATTTAAAGCCTCGGTTTTTAGAGCAAAAAATCCTCTTGAATTAGTACACATGGATTTATGTGGACCAATCAAACTGCAAACATTGGGAGGTAAGTCTTATTTTTTGCTCATTATTGATGACTCGTCGAGATATATGTGGATTTATTTGTTATCAATCAAGGCTGAAGCTCTAAAATATTTTAAAAGATTTAGATTGATGGCTGAAGCAGAGGTAAATAGGAAATTAAAATGTGCAAGAAGTGATCGTGGTGGAGAGTTTTTGTCAAATGAATTCATTCTATAATGTGAAGAAAATGGAATTCTAAGACAGTTAACAGCACATTATACTCCACAACAGAATGGAGTTGTAGAGAGAAGGAATAGAACTATTATGGGACTTGTAAGAAGCATGCTTAAAGGGAAGAAATTACCTTTAGAATTGTGGGGAGAAGCAGTGGCAACCTGCACTTATGTGTTGAACAGATCTGCCACCAAAAGTCTGAGAGGTAAGACCCCATATGAATGCTGGTTTGGAAGGAAACCAAGTGTGAATCATCTCAGAATTTTTGGCTCATTAGTTCATGTAAAAGTGATGCCAAATGTGGGAAAATTGGAAGACAGAAGTCAAGAAATGGTGTTTGTTGGGTATGAAAAAGGATCTAAAGCATATAGATGCTTAGACCCTGCAACCCGCAAGATAAGCATAAGCAGGGATGTGATATTCGAGGAGTCAAAGTCCTTAAATTTCTCAGTAAACAATTCAGGTAATTCTATACCTTATGAGGATTTCAATACTGATATTTTTCAACCTACTGATGAAGAAGAATCAACCGAATTGCCTCTGAGTGATTCAATTCGGGATGGTTTAACTGATGAAGAACCTCTGAGATATAGATCGATCCAGGATGTTTATGAGGAAACTAATTTAATACATGATAACTTAAGTCTACTGAGTACGGAGGAACCCTGTACTTATGCTGAAGCAGTGAAAGAAGAAGTGTGGAAGTGTGCAATGGCAGAAGAAATATCAGCCATTGAAAGGAATAAAACCTGGACTTTAGTAAAAGCTCCACCTGGAATCAAACCCATTGGAGTTAAATGGGTATTTAGATCAAAGAAGGATCAAACAGGGGTTGTAGTGAAGCATAAAGCCCGGTTGGTGGCCTAAGGATACTCTCAGAAATTCGGAATAGACTATGAGGAGATATATGCTCCTGTGGCTAGGTTTGATTCCATCAGAATATTGATTGCTTTTGCAGCTCAACTAAATTGGAATTTACATCATCTTGATGTTAAATCCGCATTTTTAAATGGGGTGATTAAGGAAGATCTGTATGTTATGCAACCTGAAGGTTTTGAGAAGAAAGGGAAGGAGTCTCATGTGTTAAAACTCACCAAGGCACTGTATGGGCTGAAGCAAGCACCTCGAGTGTGGAATTCAAAGCTAAATAAGACCATGGAAGATCTCGGTTTTAAAAGAAGTAACTTGATGCTGCTCTATTTTATAAAGGAAGTGAAAAGGAGAAAGTGCTTGTTGGAATATACGTGGATGATTTAATAATCACTGGTCCAAGAGGGGAGCTAATTTTCAAATTTAAAGAAGAGATGAAGGAGAAATTTGAAATGACAGATTTAGGATTATTAAGTTCATACCTTGGAATGGAATTTAGAAAATCCTCAGTCAATATCTTCCTGAGTCAAAGAGCTTATATAAATCATATTCTGAAAGCATTTAAGATGGATGATTGCAATCCTATTCAAACACCAATGGAAGTACATTTAAAACTTCAGAGAGAAGCTGAAGGGAAATTGGTAAATTCGACAAATTACAGGAGTTTGATTGGGAGTCTTCGGTATATTATGAATACAAGGCCTGATATAACGTACTGTGTCAGCTATTTGAGCAAGTTTATGGATAAACCAAGCTCAGAGCACCTTGCAGCAGCTAAAAGGATCCTGAGATACTTGAAAGGGACTGTGAATTTCAGTGTTTCATACAAAAAAGGTGACAGAGACATGAAAATCACTGGATTCAGTGATAGTGATTTTGCTGGAGACATAAACGACAGGAAGAGTACTTCAGGTCAAATATTTTTCTTAGGTGGACTTCCAATTACTTGGAATTCGGTGAAGCAACGAGTGGTTGCTCTATCAACATGTGAAGCAGAGTATATAGCTGTCTCTTCAGCAACCTGTCAAGGCCTTTGGATATCACGATTAATCAAGGAATTAATGTCGGTGAAGGAGAACTTGGTAAAGATTTTGGTGGATAACAAGTCAGCCTTGGAATTGACAAGGAATCCGATTCATCACAGCTGCAGCAAGCATATAGACACAAGGCACCATTTCATCAGAGATTGTATGGAAGAAGGACTCATCAAGTTTGAATACGTGAGGACTGAAGATCAGTTAGCAGATTTGTTCACAAAATCACTCGAAAGAGTTAAGTTCTGTGAATTTCGTGCGAAGATTGGAGTTTCGATCGTCGGGACTGGTTGCAGATTAAAGGGAGTTTGAAGGTTAATCTGAACCGTCGAATGTTAGATATGAGGCTAGGATGACAGCTGGGAGGTTAAGTGAAGACAGTGAAATAAAGACCGTCGGATTAGAGGAGTTATAACGAAGATCGTGAAGCCACGTCATCGCTCGGACCGTTATGGTCGTTAGGGCCTTCCTCTTGTATTTTCTTTCTTTCTTTTGCCTACTTTAAGGTGTGTATGCTGTGAATGAGTGTGTGTGCATGTGATAATGATCAATCTTCCTTTCTGTTTTCTTTCTTCTTCCTGAATCCGATAGTGAGTGAGTGAGTTTCCGAGTGCAAGAAACCAACAGGCCCTCCCCATATCTGCGTGTTGACTATTTTCCCAGCCCCGTACCCCCTTGAATCCATCTAGCATGCATCGCGCATGCGTGAACCCGCCCTAATCTCCTGGGCGCTCACCCGGCTACTCTGCTGCTTTGACTCACACCTTCTTGCTGACTGCACCTAGCCATCCCACCCACGACCGCCTCCCCTCCCCTACCTCTCTTCACCCTCGCGCGCCTTGCTGCTCACACTTGTGTGTTCATTTCCCGCCTGCACGCCTGCGTCCCCCGATCCGCGGGACCGTATCTCTTCCCATGCGCCTTGCCTGCGCGCACGTGTACCCTGCCCGTGCGCCCCGCCTGACGATCATCATCACCATGTTGAGGACTCCGCCGCGATCGCGAGGTCGCCGACTAGGCCTACCTCTGCTGACCGTCCGTGCCGCGTACGAGTGACCTTCCCTGTCACGACCGACCAAGCACGCGCCCCACAGGTTAGTCACGCATCCTCTCCCTTTACTTTGAAGTACATTAATTTCTTCTAGTGTTTCCTGCATCTGCTCCCACCACCGTCAAGACCTAGTTTAGGTCACGGGACGGGACAATTCGAGTGGATTGAGACCGTGGTCCAATCCGTCAAGTTGACTGTCGAGCCCCCTCTCGACGACCCAAGGCCCATCACCTGCGAGGGTGTGGACCTGGAGGACTCCCGGACTGGCACTACTCGACGCATTCCAGGAGCTTGGAGACAACGTGCGAGAAGGCAGTTTGTTTGTTGGCATTGATAGAGCATCACCATCATAGTAGGTCGCCCTAGGGTCTCTCGTCCCTAGACTCACCCTTAGTAATTCGTGCACGATCGGGCTTACCCCCTGGTCCTGCATCACACTGGCTAGAAGTGTGACCCATTTGAACCCTACATTCAACAAACAAATACATGTTTCATACTTATCATAGTTAAGCTTTTGAGGAGGTCTTGAATCACATGGAAATCCCTTTGATAACATATAACCAACTGACACAATTATGTCATATGTAAACACTTTCCATGCATAATTAGCATAACTATGATGCTTGTGATCAGTTTTTATGAGTGTTCACATTCATCAAGCAAGTTATTTCACTTAAGTGTTCATGATTTCACTAAAGTTATGAACGTAAAATCTTAGAAAGGGATCTTTGTAAAGAGATGGTACCATTTGCTAATTTTCTACTTTTGTAAAAGGATCTTTGGAAAAGGATCTTTATGGATATTCTTGTTAATTTTTTACTTTTGTAACCTTGTTCTTACTTCTCCTTTTTTACATCTGTTACAAACATTAATAACATTATTTTCATTTTTTTATATTTTTTTCTTGTCATGCCTTTTTGTTTTGTTAGAATGGCCTTACACTATGCATCTCCATTTCTATTCTTTTGTCCTCTATATATAGAGGCATGTAGTCCTTTTCTATGATCAATCAATTATCGGAGGTTTACCTATTCTCATGGCATTAGAGCCATGGAAGCATTCACTGGCCAAAAAATGTATTTGCAAGTGCTAGTGGGCCATCACCATCTTGTTATTCTGCTTGCCCCACTCCCTTATTGTTCTGCTACCACTGCCTTGCTGTCTTATCTTTAGGATCAACAACACTCAATAGAATATGATAAGTGTAGAGAAAATGAATTAGATATCAGTGTGATCACCAAGTGGGACAAAAAAACTAAATGAGTGCACACAAAAAATAGTGATCACATCACCTCACATGGAATGGGATCCACAATTCCTTGTTTGCCTTGAATAAAATGTCGAAAGCTTACAAGTCCCATTTTATGGTTTAAATATGTTTTTTTTGGAAAATTAAACTTATGTAATACTGTTTATATGATTTTGCCTTAATCACAAATAGTCACATTAAGAGTGAAAAAAACAATTAAATCACAAAGAGGAAGGTCACTTGATCTATATGACAATGTGATAAGATGCATTTTATACATGAATTACATGATTATTAATGCAAATAAAGGCATTGATTATTACATTTGTATGCATGCTATCATATTTTAATTACATATCTATCATTATATGTAATTTCATGTTATGATATAAAAATACATCATTTTATGGATAATTAAACATAATTAAACATTGTGATTTTAATCCTATTTATATTTGAGATCATAATTATATTTTTATGATTAAATGATAAGAGAAAAGATATTTTTATAAATTTATTTAAAAAGATACATGAGTGTATTTATTTAATTAAAATTCATTCTCTTACTATTTTAATATTTTGACTTTTTATAATTATAGATAATTCAATTTCTCATCCAAAAAAATAAATTTAAATTAATTTGGAGTTGTATTTTGAAAGTAATGATTTTTCTAATTTTTAAGAATTTTTTTGAATTTATTTAACTGTATTTTCAATTTTAAAATGATTAAAGAATAAAAAAGGGGGTTTTATTACCACGCGCTGATGTGGCGAAGCAAAACCACGTGGCGACATGCAGATGGCTGACCGTGTGACACATGGACACCTGTGTGTGCGTGTGTGCGTGACATGTGTGCGTGACACATGTGCGCGGAATTATAAATGGGTTAGGAGCATCCGTAATCGGATTTAAGCTAACCGCTTAAATCTATATATCTTATAAACCTGATTAAAACCTTTACATTATTCCGTGTGGGGCTATTTCGATTTCACTTGTGTTTCAAGTGACGTGTGGCGATGCGTGAGACATCCGATCGCATGATTTAATCACGTGCGTCGGATGTCACTTACTCAAGGGGTACGTGGCAGCATCCTATGAGACACCGATTCGATTAAATGTGGTTAAATCTCGGTGGTCCATCCAAGGAGTTATAACGGTCACGATTAATCGCAATCGATGGACTTCCGATTTAGCGTAATCATCAAATGAAGATTCGACCAATGAGACAAAATGACGCTTCTCTTCAAACACGCGACGTGACTCACTGTGGACGCTCTATCGAAGATAGGATGCACGCGAATTAATCGCATCGATTCACCAAATGATACGTCATCTCAGCCGTTGATCGTGATGAACCGACGCATCCGACGGTTAAGCCCAAAATCACTTATAAATTGAGATGTTCTTCGCGACGGAAATGTATTCTTGGATTTTCGAGCAAATCAAACTATCTAGACACCACAATGTGAGAGTCTTTTGATTTCTTTAGCTTCTTGACTCATTTCTGCATCCAAGGAGTGTTTGAAATCAGAATTTGATCAAGGGAGTAAGGAGAAATTACATCTTAAACGTCATCTTCGTCTTCGAAATCGCGGAATGAATAGTCATGAATCCGGCAATTAATTGGAACATTTCGAGCGCGACTTTGGGTTAGATTGCGTGTTTTCATCTTAATCTTTTGTCATTTAGCATTAGATTTAAATTTTGAATCATAGATTAAGTTTAATTTCAGTTTAATTTCAAGTTTCACGATCGAATTTTTTTTCTCATTTTCAATCTTCAATTACTCCGCAAATTCGAATCCAAATCACTCGAAATTGATTCTATGGATTCGCAATTGAGTTAGCTTTCTTAATATACCTAATTGCCTAATTTCTAAACTTAATTCGTCTTCTGATTTGATCAAATTTTAAAGAATATCTAAAAATTGTTCTAATTCTCCGTGCATTCTACCCTTATTTACTATTATAACCTTCAATTTGTGAATTAATCTTTAAATTGGTAAGTTTGGACTTTATTTTGACATGGCATCGTGTGTATTCAACGATCACACACATTCGTTTCATCACAATGCAAGATTTTCAAGGAGAAAATGAATGAGATTGATGAGAAAAGCAAGATGAATGTGAAGTGATGTGAGGAATGATATCAAGTATCCAAATCTTATTTTGAAGACGAGAATATTAATTTCAGGGATGAAAATAATTTAGTTAAGTTTTATGATGAAAAAATAATATTCTAGATTCAAAGAAGGAATCCTAATCTACTCCTAAGTAAAGCAAGATCAAGATACTTAATTTAGAGATGCTATTGTTCTGATAGTGATGCCATGTGAGCATGTGCCAACATGTATGGCAAAAAAATTGCTAAACAAGGAAATTAATTTCAAAAAATTACAGAAATTCAGAAAAACAGTAAAAATTCAAAAACATATCTAAATTCTCCTAAACTTCAAAACACTATATATCTTAACGTGATATTTTTTAATGTTTGTTTTCCAACTTAATCCTTTTTAAGCCTTATTTCATACCATGTGAATAAAACATAGATAAGGATAAAAATTCATCCTAAGAAGACATGCTAGGCATGAGTGCCTTTTAAGCACATCATCATCTTTTTTCCTTTCTTCGTGAATTCTTGACCCATTTCTGGAATTATTGGAAAATTTCACAAATATGATCAGTTCTTTTGACTTGATAAAAGGTAAAATAGGCATATTCTACCCTTTTAGCTCTAAATCATTCAAAAAATTGATAATGATCTCGGATACAAGATGAATGTAAAATAATAGACAAAAAACATGATGACTTATAGTAAATTCACACCAACTATGTATTAGAATTAGTTAATAATGATGAAAATATAAATGAGAATGGAATCTTACAATAGCCCATCATACTTTAAATAAATGTTGACCTAGTTTTCCCTCAATTTCTCAAGCATGTTCAAGACTCGTGTATGGGATTTCTAATACAAGATGAATGTAAAAATAATAGACAAACATGATGACAGACACTAAATTTATACAAACCATATCTTATAATTAGTTAATAATAATGAAAATAGAAATGAGAATAAAACATTATCAATGGCCCATCATACTTTGAAAAATTGGTAGGGTAAAAGCTTTGACCTACTTTTCCCTCAATAAACATGTTTCTCAAGCATGCACAAGACTCCTCAATGGGATCATGTAAACACAATCATGTGTGGTAAAATGCCAAAGCAGTTGTGCCATTAAGGATGCCCTTCTCAGCTAAGGATTGAATAAGCTCTTCTTGTAATTTAGTTTTCTCATGTGCAATCTTAACTCCTCAATGTGTGTCCTCCCTCCATGTCTTGTGAACCCGAACTTTCTAAAGTTTCTTGATCCCTCCATGTCTCGTGACCCCGAACTTTCTAAAGTTTTCTTGATATTCTGCTTTTGTGGGAGGCCTACTATAATTACAGAGTCACATCCATGAATTTTCTCGATGACTTCGAGACTTACCTGGTGAATGTAAACTAAATTTGATCATTCTTGGAAAATTATAAATTAAAAAGTCTCATTTCAACTTGAGACTTGTCACAATCAATATCATATTTTTCTTACGTCCCTAATTAGAAGATGTGGATCGGTGAAAGGTTCGGTCAACGCAATGAAAATATCTTTATTATGGCCCTCGGTTCCTGGCGGTAAAGTTTCTCTCATTGATTGATTTCCACCACTCAACAACAACCAGATAACCCTGAAAGTGAGTTTGATTATCTTTAAGTGAATAATTGATCATCATGTCCTATGGTTGAAATGTCAAAATCACATAGATGAAAAAGCAATACTTACAAATCTGCCTTATATTTATGTAGGGCAGAAGTTTACGTGAGAATTGGCTGCGACTGCCTTAAAAGACCGTAGACACCACAACTATCAATAGAAACTTGAATTCCAAGAAAAGAACTCACAATCAAGGCAAGAGCTCACACCCTTGAAAAAATGACTCAAAATAATCTGCTCCTTGAAGTTCCATAGCCCAATTTGCCACATGATCATCATGTCAGATGAATATGAAGCATGGATACTTATGAGACCATCATTGTTATGCCCACATTTTAATTATCATAATACTATAAAGCAAAACATTTAGAGCTAAAGTTGAAGGGAGAAGGACATCTCTCCTGATTTCATAGAAAATGATACGATGGTTAAAATTATAAATATCTTGGCGATCATGATAAATCAATTTTTAAACCGATTTCTCATTGATTAAATTATTTTTTAGTTTTTTTAATTAAAAAATTAATTATATCTACTTACTCGGCTGAGTATAGACTAGTTGCTTACTTCCGCTGAACTAATCAGCGAGCGACCATGGCTGAGCAACCCTACCGCAGCAATCACAGCCTCTACCCTCCTATCATCTCTGTAAACAACGCCCACGGGAACCATGATACCGGCTTTAACCTTTACCCCCCTCTCTTTCCTTCCATCTCTCCCAATCCTCGCTGCTGCCCCTGCGTCCACCGTATCTTTAACTCTCACCCTCAACATCACCAGATATCTGTTGTTCCGCCTCCTGCTGTCGCTTCTTGCTCTGGAGAGAAATCCAGCGTTCCCATTTTTAACGCACCAGAGTTTCCAAATTCGGTGAAAAGGTCCGCAGGAATTTTTCTTTGGGATTTGAACTAGTTTTTTTTTCCTGAATAAAATATAATAAGGGAATTTAGTTTCCAGCTTCATCATAATTGGTTGAACATTTCTGATATTCTTTTCTGTGTACGTTGAACCTATCTGTGTTTAATCTTTCCAGCACTCGATTGAGCGTTGAAATTGAAGAGCAGGAATATGAAGAAGTTGGAGAAGAAGAAGATGTCTATGTATTGACTGATGAATGGGCGGAGTTCTTTGCCAAATCAGAAGCTAAAAGGCAGCTTGGTAGGAATCATTTTCTCTCACTAAATTTTTTATTTTATTTTACTTATCTTGCTAGAGTAATACCACTGCCCCTATTTTCATCTCTCGTGAATATCACTGAAACCTTTATATGCCGAGCAGAGAGAAAAAAGAGAAAGAACCAGAAAACGGAAGCATCTGATTGATCAAGCTTGACAAGGTGACGTGTACATTGCATCAGAAACGTAGCTTAAATCCTATTATGGTTTCCCAATTACTGGAATGATTCATATCATCTTTCATTTTCTCTCTTCTCGAGTTTCTTCTCTCTCATCCTCTCAGATGTAGAATCGTTTCAGAACGCCAATACATTGTTACGGATTCAACTCCACTCTAAAAAGGTAGTCCAGACTTCTTGCAGCTCTTACTACGGGTTTGGATTGTAATTAGGGCACACAGTTAAGGAAAATTTCTTCTCTCTCCTTCTCTAAGATGTGAATCTTTTATCACATTATCAAGACCTTGCCTACAGCCTAAACTCTGCTCTAAAGAGATGAGATTTCTTTCAGCTCTTACTGTGCACTCAGATTGCAATTAGGCACACATTTGAGGAAAGTCATCTGTTTTCTAAGCTTTGTTTCTTTCATTTTTGAAGAGTAGTTCATTCAGCTGCCTATTTGTTGTGTCTGCCTTCATTCCCCCCAAATACTTGTCAATTTAATCCTTCAGAATTGGATTATCAATCTGGGATAGACTTCTATTGTTGAAGTCCAGAACTGAATTTCTTCTAGAAACGTCTGTCATAGACGGATAAGAACTTACAAGAGGTTGTTTAGACAAGTTGGAACAACTTCAACTAGAAATGAAATGGGAGAAGTAATCCTAGCGACATGTAATATCCTCTGCAGAATGATCATCCTGATGGCTCTCCCTTGGGACTAATGCACATGAAGGAACACCTGAATCGGAAGAGGCTGGTTGAAATTGAGGAGACGCTGACTACAGAAGATAAAGAGGTTGTTAATAAGATGTGGAGACCAAGATAAAGGAAGACTAAGTTTTCCTGGCTGTGGAAGATGAAGCGATCCTATGAGGGAGGAAGAAAAAACAGAGATCCCCCTCTATATCAGAGGCCCTTTATTTAACACTATCCTTTAATCCAGTGTCCCCTGGATTGCTGGTACCTCCTTGCCATGATGAGGTTCTTAACATAACTCGCCCTTCACAATTTTACTGAAGATATTTAATGATGTTTATAGCTGGTGGTGATGTCCATATTGAAAGATTTATTGAGATTAAAGAGGAGTTCCAGATGATTTCAACAGGACTAGAAGATGAACAGATGCAGCAGAATTGTCCAAGGCTTACAAAGGGAACCTAAACTGATGTTTTTTCAGTCAACAACAAAGGAGAGTTGTCTTGAAAACCAAGAGGAATGGAAATGATGACAAGCACGGACCCAAAAAAACTCGATACAATTGCACGTCCAACTGAATATGTGATCAACTTCAACAAATGAAGAAATTATTGTACCCCATGAAGAATAAGGAAGATAGGAAGAGGATTGACTTAATATTATGCTCAATCCTATCAGCACTTAGCTTTGATTGATTCTTTTTCTCAGTGGGAAGATCTCAAGAAAAAAGAATAGGAAAAGTAAGAAAAATCTATTCATAAACTAAATGGTACATCAATAACATCATATCAAAGAACAAAACAGGCCTACGGCAATGTGGACATGGTTTTTGTGGTTAGATCCTTCTTTAAGAGATTTTAGACATCTCCACCTTCAAAAGCATAGGAGTGACACCATGGTGGAGAGGAAATCCAAAGCTAAGTGTGCTCAAGCTTGAGCAGTATGGGGATGGGTGACCTCTTGGGAAGAGGGGCACCACGGTAGAGAAAAACTTCGGAGTTAAGCTTTCTCAAGCCTGGGTAGTGCAAGGATGGTGACTTCCTGGGAAGAGGGATGTTGGGGATTAGAACTCCAAGGTTAATGGTGTCCATCAAGCTTGAGGAGACCACCCAAGGATGGGCAACCTTCTGAGTGGAAAGACGAGGGTACTTGAACTGGTTGCTCACCAATGTTGATTGATCTTCCTTAAACATTGAAAAAAAATGTATAAAGGGTAATGAGGAATACTTGGACATTAGTTGGGTGAGTATACAGAGAGACCTTTAGCCCACTTTATATAGAGGGTGGGGATGGAAGGTGAAGAGATGAATAAATATAAATGGAGAGAATAATACGCAAGGAGTGGAAGAGATAGATACACGTTCTAGATTTAACGAATGTGTCTTCAAGGTAATCTTTGGATTTCTTGGGCATGATGATTTGACATCTTCTTGAGCATAACCATTCAAAGATCTTTAAATTTTCTCAAAATGAATGATAAGTTAAAGGTCAACAAGGAGGGTTTAATTCCCTCCAAAGCTTTACTATCCTTAATAAATCGTTTTGGTGCATGCAGAATCCTTAAATTGCCCATTTCTCGCATGATTGGGACAAAAGAGGGGGTGGGTGAGATGTTAGAAGGGGTGCCACTTGAATGTAAAGATTGTGTGTGAGTGTCAATGGAGAGGGTGAGTAGGCAGCTTGGTCGCAAAGTTGATTTTGAGACATGAAATTAGTAGAAGATAGAAAAAGAGGGATATAATATGTGATTTCTATGTAGAATTGTTGGAGAGAGAGAGAAGAGAAGGAGAGAGGGATTAGTAGATAGATGCGAGAGAGTTGAACAAGGAACATGAAGGTAGATTCAAAGAAAAATTGGTAAATTCAACTCTTGCATGAAGATATTTAGAGTGACAAAAATGAGAACTTATAGGGTAAGATATGGTGTTTTTCTAGAATTTACGCATATTTTGAGATAAATGAAAATGGACTTAGATAGAATTGACAGAATTTGAGAAATAAGATAGTTTTTTCTCGCAAAAGGCCAAAAGTCAATGGGATGAAAAGAAACTACATGGGGAGAATGGAAATAACAATCTTAAAAAGTTTTAATTAAATGCCTTTCAAAGTTTCTCTTATTTCTTTATGGTTTCTAACACTTAATTGACATTGAAAAGCAATATTAAGTAGTTAATTTGAAATATTAGGATAAAACCATAAATTTATTCAAAATTGTTCAAGATTGTTAAACTCACTTTCAGGGTTATTATTAGATCTCGTTGTGAATAGAACATATACAAAAGAAATTGTATTTTCTCACTTAGTATGGTAGTTAAGGGTCAATCCTTTGGAAGCCCAACTAATGAGACTAATGGAATAAAGTAGGGAGAAAGGATACTACTAGCTGAGGAAAGAGGGGAAGATGAGAACTTGGGTTTATGAATTTGTGATACTTGTGATAGTGATTAGGGAGAATGACTGATGAACTTTATTTTGGGGTAATTTTAATTGTTATTTTAAATTGACTTCATGCAAAAATATTTATAATTCCTCACTTTATATAATGGTTAAGTAAGGATTGAATCCTCAAGGAGCCTAGGTAATGAGATTAATGAATTTAGGGAGTAGAGATACTATTATTGGGAAAAACAACTGTAGAAGGGATTTTGGAGAAATATGGAAAGACGAAGAAATAGAAGACGGTATAAAAAAATTATGAATAGATATCGCTTATGGAAAGACGAAGAAATAGAATACGGTATGAAAAAAATTATAAATAGATATCGCTTATAATATATGAGAAATAATGGCAAAAAGATTGTGAAATGAATGATGGAATAGAGAGATGAAAATAATGAAATGGAAGATGATGAAAGCATGGTGAAAATTTGGGAAATTGGGTAATCAAGAAATAGGGTAAAGATGAGAGATTGTTTAAAGAAAAGAGAATAAATCTAAAATATAAAAAGAGATATAATTTATACTATCCATAGAGGAGATTACAAGAGAAAATAATATCCAAATCCTCACACAAATCTCGTTTTTTTTATGTCAGTCCTAGGCCGGGTGACGTTAGACTCGTTACGATCTAGATCCTCTACTAGATTTTGCCCCCACAATAAACTTGAACACGAAACAAGGCCAAGCTCGGGCCTAAGCCTCGTCTTTTCCTTCTAGTAGCCTGATGCTAAGATATAGATAAAAAATAACAAAAAAGGAATAATAAGATTCTTTTATATGTTAGGTTAAAAATTTCTTTTGAATTAACGGTAGAGATTTAGCCTTTTTGGGTGGTACCAAATGAATGGTAGAAACTAAATCTATAGGCCACGACCATAACCACCTCCTAAGGAGGTGGGAGAGTACCTCTTAAGGAGGTGGGGCCCACAACCACCTCCTAAGATAGTAAGTTGACCATTCTCTAAGAGGCGGTAACCATACTACTTCCCTTACGAGGTGAGCTTACCTCTCCTCTCTTATAAATATGAATTCTTTATATATATATATATATATATATATATACATAAAAAAAGAAATATCTAAATTGATTAATAATAAATAAAAGAGAAAAAAAATTGACCTCTTTGACCCTTCAAGAATGCCTCTAACCACCTTTGATATGTAAAGAATCACTTTGATCATAATTGACCTCCATAAGAAAGGGAGTGACTAATCTCCTAAAAAGGTGGAATGAGTTGACCCACCTAAGACAGTGGTTGCCTAACCTTTTATAAATGTGGAAAGGTTTGACCACGCTCCTAAAGATATTACAAGGTTTGACCAACCTCCTAACAAAGTGGAAAGGCTTGACCATTCTCCTATAAAGGCAAAAAGGTTTTATTTACCTCCTAAAAACTCGAGTTGGGCTCATCAACGAGTCAGAAACTCATTTAAAGATCTCTAGGGGTGAGCAAGTGGGTGTATAATAGAAGGTGGATAGCCAATTCACTAAGAGTTGCCGCTAGCATTCTACAATAGCATCACTATGGAAGAACAAGTGCTCTAACATTTCGCTCCGCGAGGTGTGATAACAATGACATCGAGAAGTTTTGTGGTGATCATGCAATCATTTGTAGGAAGTTCTCGATGCATTAGTTTCTACATGACGAAGGAAACTCGATGAACAATAGCTGTGTGCCATATGAGATCACTGCAAAACTTCTTTGGGAGTTGTTTCTAAAGTGGTTTGAAGATAAGTTGCATGAGAAGCTACCATCTAATGACAGAGTCTAAACGGGTTGATCTTGATGTGGGCTAAACTGGATCAATGAGATATGAGATAAGAGGTACAACAAAAGTCTATGTCTCTCAAAAAGAGTATGAGTGCTCTCTTGAGAAACTCGAGTATCGTGAGACAAGGCCAAGACAGTGTGAAGTTGGGGGAGTTGTCGAAGGGTACATCCTCATGCCAAAGTCATACAAAAGGAGATCTTCATTTGAGAGGCACCACACCTAAGAATACCCTTTTCGAAGTGGAAGAGGAAGAGGAAGAGGAAGAGGGAGATTTTGGAGTTATAGCAAGAGATATAAGAAGAATCGATGATGCCACAAGATGAATAGGGGAAAAGGCAATCCACCTAAGAGAGAGAGAGAGAGAGAGCGTTGAAAAAACAAGGCAGGGAGCGCCTGCTCTCTCGCAGTCCACTAGCAAAATACTAGAGACAAAAAAGACCAAGAGAGAGAGGTACGGGTAGAGAGAGAGAGAGAGAGAGAGAATTTTCAGCTAGCAGTTAGCTAAAACACGTGTCGACCGTTCCAGGATAACGTTCTCGGTAGGGCACGTTTCCCTCCAGAATATATCATATTATAATTTATATTTCTCCCATCAGAAACTACTAAAACCAGTCGTAAAAAACATAACATATGAGTATGGAAAACAAAAAACTCCATTTTTCATTGGTCCTTTTTTCACCAAATATCCAAATAAACTTCTAATACGGAAATGTTTTGCTCTTCACGAGAGAGAAAAAGAGATAGAGAGAGATGAACGTCGCGGCGATATCAAGCAGGGGAGAAGAAAGAATCCTCAACCGAGCGGCGATCGGGAGAAGAAGCCACGAATCTCCCTTCCACATCCGAGTCTTCACCCTCCCTCGTCTTCAACGGAGACCCAGATCTCTCCCGATCGTCTCCCTTCATCAATTCTCGAACTCAGAAGTCGCCGGAGATTATCGCCAAAGCTTCTACGATATTCTCGGAATATCTCACGACGGAAGTTTCACGGAGATCAAGAAAGCTTACAAGGATCTCGCGCGTAAGTATCATCCGGATGTGTCTCCTTCCGCCGATCGCACTGAGGAGTACACTCGGAAGTTTATCGAGTTGCAGGAGGCGTACGAGACGTTATCGGATCCCAATAGAAGATCTCTATACGATCGCGATCTCGCGGGAGGGCTTCATCTCGCCTTCTCCTCCCGGCGCCGCCATCATGATGAGGTTAAAACTCTTTAGTTAAGCTAGATTTCTCATCTTTACCGTCATCTGATTCCTGCTTCTCGGTTTTTTCTCCATTCACTCTACTTTCCAATACTTTGGAATGAAGATTGTGGGTCCCGTCTCTCATTGATTCCATTTCTACACCACATATTTGGTTTGTGAAGAGTCAGCCGGCGAACATCAGCATCAAATAAAAAGGACATCATTTCTCCTAGAAATTGGTTTGTTTAATCTCTGCGTTAGGTTATCTGATCTCTGCTTCTCGGAGATCATAGCCGAATGGAGATTATGTAGTGAGCCCACCTCTCTTTGATTTCATCAACTTCCCTACACCACAGATTATGATAGTGAGGAACCAGCTATCAAGAATCAACGTCATATTTTACTTCATTTTTTGGGTGCAATTTGGTGAAATTATCAAGAGCAAGGAAAATTCTATGCAAACTGACGGTCCAACCTGTTATTGATTTCATCAGCACCCCCTCACTACATATTCGGTTAGTGAAGGGCCACCCATCAAACATCAAACATCAACATTAAATTGAAATAACATCATTTTTTTACTAACAATAGGAAAATATCAAGAAGATGCGATTTTTCATAGAAATTTGTCTTCTTGTTTCAGGAACTGAAGGATAAGACTCACTGGAGGAACAGATGGCAAGACCAAGTCTCAGACCTGAAGAGGAGGGGCATGAACAAGGATCAAGGGAATCTATCATGGGGAGCTCGGATGCGCCAAAAGAAAGCTGATGAATCCCAGAAGTGTGATGGATCATGATTCGAGTATCTGATTATATAGATATGATATAACACAGCCATAATAAATGTGAGATATCGAAAAGCTTGGAAACTTGCCAATAGAGGGGGTGAAACGCCAAGAGGAGATGCTTGTACATACGCATATGTAATCATGATGTGCTGAAATGGGTCTTTTAGAAGATGCCCTCTGTGAATATATCTTTCCTTTATTTGCTAAAATCTGTGATCAAAGAGCTGTGCAATGAATACAACCAATTATAGCGTGCTTGACTAGTAAATAAAAAATGGGGTTTATTAAAAAGTGACTTTTTTTTATAAACTATATTTTGTGTATTGTCAAAGAGCATAAATTCCATTGTATTGGGATAAAATTGTTCCAAAATAGTAATAAATGTGTGATTAAATATGTGAACACTCAATATGGAATATAGTTTGAGGCAAAAACAGATGGGATCTTCTCTTTATAGATTAGCGAAGAGTTCAAAGAAGTGAGAGAATAACTCCATTAGGCCTTAGAGGCCCATTCATGTTTTCCATGAAGTTGTCGCATGAATGCCAAACATGTCCATTGATCTACAAAGTGTGATAGGGGTTCCTGCTCAAGATGTAAGTGAAGATGTCTACAAGCTCATTTGATCATATGGCATGGGCTGAAATGATAAGACCCTTGAGGCCTTGCCACACACATAGTGACAATCCATTTCATTGTGTTAAGGTGCTCATGAAAAGTCATGTGCTTGAAATAAAGTCAGTTGCCTAGTTGTCACAAGGCACACACGTAGATGAGCTCAACAAACTATCATACTCTTAAAGAAAAGATTACATCTACATCATCTAATATATACTGACTCCCACTACCTAATATTCTACCTCCACAATAGACAAGGATATAATGTTATGCCTCTTGTTGTGTGAAAAGGCTAGGTCTTGATGGTTATTATATGGCCAATAAGCCAAATAACACTTTTATATACCTTGTTTATATTTATTTAAATAAAATTTCTTTATAGTCATTCTTGTGTAATATTTTTAATGAAGTCCATGAGCATATGCGATGACTATATGAAATATGATAGATCATAATACACTTGTCACTAGTCTATAAACCTATTTTTAAATATTCCTATTGGAGGATATTAGAGAAGGACATCAAATTATTTGAAAAGAATAACACTGCCTAATTAGACTCATATGATAAGTATGGTTGATCACATGACTGCGTGAAGACACTAATAATAGATATAGGATGCTATTAAGTTTTCTGATTTGACCCGTATAAATTCTTGAATGATATTATACCTAATATCAATTAAGTTGATTTATGTTACAATTTTTTATGTGGTCCTCTACCTTGAGATACCAAAGACATCTTGTTGATAGCTGACTATATTTTTATTATGACTTATAAATCCCTAGCTAAGGGATCTCCAAAACATCATATATTGGCTATGGCATAAAGTTCTCAAAGATGTGTGTGTGGTTAAGATGTGATTATTTGCCCACAATATTTGAGGAGATTGACTTAAAGAATATGATGCGATGAAATCGTTAGCCAAGGTAGTAGAAATATTAGAGAAGGTGCTCTCAGTGATTTCTTTTACACATCAATACTAACTTGAGTGATTGATTAGGGTTTAAAAATTGACCATATCTTAAGTCATTCTTAAGTCTTGTGAGAATAAAGGATTATATGTTTATGCTAAATAATGATAGAAATGTTCTATACAAGAGTTCTTATACACTCAATATCTCTTAGAGCATGTGATGTAAGTTGACACCCAATGGGTAAGGAACTCGACGTGCTAATTGGGTTAAATTAGTCCTTGATCAATTAATCCATATGTTGATATAGATAATTCATGAGTTTTACCAATAAGATATTATTGAGTCTATGAAGTTATTAACTAGTGAGAAAAATGGACCTAGAGGGTCAAACACATAAGCTTTACGAATGTTAATAGATATAGACATAATTATGTGAATTTTGTGAAAAGGTAATATAACCAATGTCCATAAATAGGAATGACCAAAACTCATGGTGCCTATGAAAGTCTTATAAAAACTCTCTCCTTTCTTTTCTCTCTCTCTCTCTTGGTGAAGAGTGTTGAAGAGGAGATCTAATTGTCTGGCAATCGTGTGTATACTATTGGAGGTTAGGCACTTGAAAAACTTTGAGAACTCCTTAAATGAACCCTAAAAATATAGATTTTAATCTCTACTAGATGAAAGGATCATAAGTTCTTGCCACCTCGATATTTTGAATGTTCAATTCAATGTACTGGGATATGTTCAATCTTTGGATCAAAATTTTGAAAGCCTATCAAGCATTAGATCCCAACACTTGGCATCACTTTTTATATTATTACTCTATTTCATCTTTGTATTCATTTTTTATACATGAGTCTTATTTTTTATACCCATATTACAATAGCTCTTTCATGTATTCTTGCTTTAGAAGATTAATTAGGTGTGCAAGGAAAAGGGTGTATCATTTGTCTATGAATTGGGGGGAAACATCCTTCAACTTATCTAAAAAATTATTTTTCATCTTTTTGTTTTTAGAAGCGGTTGTTCAGAAATGCAATGATGTAGAAAAGAAGTCATCATAAATTATTGAATGTTATGCCAAATATGGACTTGAAGAAATTTTTACTACCTTCTTTCAGAGACTAAAATATTTGAGTGACACTGGTGGCGTACAACCCCCGTCGCCACCAAGACACAATACCACGGCGCCGGAGGAGCCCTTTTGCGCGCGCGGATCTATCTGCTTATCTTTATTTCTTTATTATGAACTTTTTGACCCGCACGTGTTTAAGTGGGTCCTCCCTTATTTTCCTCTTCCTTTTGGGCTTTCGGGTGGGTTCTTCCCTTTCTGGGATCCCATTCGTGAAGCCCTTTCTTTTGTGAACCTTTGTTTTCTATGAGTATTTTGGGTTTTGGGTTGTGGGCCTCAAGTGGGCCCTTTCCCCTCTCGATCCATTATGGGCTCTATAAGAGGGGAAGGGACCCCCCCCACAAACCCTAGCCGTCATTTGAGAAAAAAAGAAAGGAGTCTCCTCCATCTCGAGTGGCTGCTCACGGAAGGCCGGGGAAGGAGTCCAACCGCCGCCGCCGCCGCTGCACACCTCCGTGCCGCCGCCGCCGCCGCCGCGACGACCGCCGCCACTCCTTGCCCCGGCCACGCTGATACCTCCGCTGCTGCTCCAGCCGCCGCCGCCGACCTAGCGCCGCCGCCGCCGCCTTCGAGCCGCCGCCGCCGCCCTTGCTCCGCCGCCGCTGCTGCTGTCCAGCACCTCATCCACCTCCACTGTACCCTCTCCACCTTCCGCCGGTCATCCTCTTCCCCGAATCTCTCAGCAACTCCACCTTCCATCTCCATCTCCGTGCATCCCCTCCACGTCTCCTCCTCCCGTCGAGTTTCCGCTCCACGATCCTCTCCGCGCTTCCAGCCCCTCGCATTTCCCCCGCTTCATTCCCCCTCCGGAACATCCATCCCCGCTTTCCGGCAACACCCCTCCTCCTCCACGATCCTCCCCTGCTCCCTCAACCTTTGAACTTCCCCCGAGCTTGCGCTACCTTCCTCCTCCTCCGATTTCCCCCTTCTCCCGACTATGCAATTTCCGTTCAACTCCCAGGGCTTCCCGATTCCGCCGTCTCCCATCCCGAAATTCCCCCGCCCTTCCGCCTTCCCCTGTGAACCCCCGATTTCCCCTCCTCGACCAAAGTCCTCACCCCGCTACATCGCCCACTTCTTCCCCACGATCCGCCGAGTCCTTCCCCAATTCCCTGCCCCCGATTCACCCAGACATTTCCCTCACTTCTCTGCCAATTACAAGCTTTTTCCCACCCCGTTTCCGCGTCGCACGACCACTTCATCCTCACCGCCCAACCGACTCTCGCCCACGCTCAATCGTCGCTTCACCCACAACCAACCCCCACCGCCCCGACGAACTCCCCATCCCCGCTTCCGAGTTCGCCTCGGCCGTCCCACTTCTTCCCCCACATTGACGATCCAAATTTCCCTCCCGCCAAAAATTCAAGCCAACCCCTTCCCGTCAACCTCCCGAAATCCCTCCAAGGCGACGCCAGCTCTCCGAAACTCTATCGTTTCTCCTCACCTTCGCCCGTCGCTATCCATCTTCAATCGGCGTTCGCAACGGTGAATTCTGTGAGGATTCGACACTTGCCGAATCCCGAACACCTGCCGAATTCCCTTCCCTTAATCTGCGCCATCCCGATCCGCGAACACAACGCCCCTCTCCATTCCCCTAGCCTCAATCCAATCGCCATTCCAATACCTACTCTCCGCGATTGCCCGTGACACCACCCGCAACGATTTCCGTCCACAGACCTCGCCATTTTCTCTTCCCCTCCAATTCCCGAATCCGCCCTCCTGGTCGAAAATCAGCAACCGCCCTCTACCTCATCCTGAAATTCCAACGCCTCCCGTCTCCCCATTTCCGAAGTTAATTCCGCCCGCGCTCCCTCCACTCCACTACCATCCAAACTTCCCTGTCGCCAAGTTATCCTCTTCCTCCCTCTCCGCTGACCTGAGGAATCTCCCCTCCTTCCCCAAGAAATTCAGTTGCGCCCACGCCACTTCTCTCCCCGTCGGGACGCCGACTGCGCGACCTGCCTTCAACAATCAACGCGCAAGATTTCACCCGGAGTTGGCCTGCGGGAATTACTCCTCCCTGTCGTCGCCGTACTCGGGAAAACCTCCCGGCTATTGCTTGCCGCCGTTGGACGATTCCAAGGCTCCTCCTAGACGTCCTCCCGAAAGAAGATTCGGCTGGGAAATCTTGCGTCATCGTGACCTGTCCAACGACGTGGAATCCCGGCGCCATCTTCCCCAGCACCCCCCGCATTGACCAAATTCCCTGCCCGCGCCGGTTCTGTACTCAGGGTGGGATTCGGGTTCGCCCAGCTAGCACCTAGCTTCACCCCGTTCTCTCCCCTCCCTAGTTGCCCCTGCACTAGGGTTCGCCTATCGTCGTCCAGACCGTCATCTGGTACCGGTATCTGACGATACCGGTACCCAAAGACCGCAGATCTCAAGACCAAAACCGTCATCCAGTTCCGGATGACGGTATCGGGATAAAGTGGGGGACCGGGCACTGCAGATCTGGATGGATCCGGTACCGGATGACGGTGTCGGTATCGGTATCGGGAGATACCGGTACCGGATAACGGTATTTAAATGGATCGTGAGCCGTCCGATGAAGCATTTATCGCGATCAACGGTCGCGATCGCGTCTGTTGATCAAATCGGCGTCTATTCGTGATGACCACCCGATCGCGATCGTGTGGCGTTGATGAGTCAAAGAAGAAACCTTTTGAGAAGATCTTGTGCATCGGATTTAAATCTGACGATCGCGATTAACTTTGAGTCTCCACCGATCGCGAATGATCTGGACCGTTATAACTCGCGATCGAACAGTCCAGATCATTTCACTTAAATAGAAATCGATCACGTGCTTGATTAAGGAATTAGGTGGCCCGCGATCTACTGGATCCACGTGCGCGATTGATCGCGCGATCGATCGAACGCTCGAAACGCCGCCACGTCGCCTGTAATCGAAATAAATGAAATGTCGGTATCGGTATCGGTTCCGATACCGATATCCGACACGACATCCACCTCTAGCCGTTAGCGGATGTCGGTATCGGAAACCGATACCGACATCCAGTTACCGATACCGACATCTGGATGTCGGTATCGGGTATCGGAGGTATCGGGTACCGTTTAGGACATTAACGGTACCCGATACCGTTACCGCAACCGATACCGGTATTCGATACCGGTATCGGAACGGGCGAACCCTACCCTGCACTCCCCGTCAGCAGCCTGCCCCACGCTCGGCCGGCATACAAGTTCGTCTTTTGGGTCCGCTCTGCACTTGGGACTCGCCTGCACCGGTTGTTCGCACCTGGGCTCCCTCCCACGAGGTCTGGCTGTCCCCGGTCGCCTAACGCCGGCCCGAGCTGCATCCCTCCTTTCTCTCGATCGTCAATGCTCTCCGGGTAGCTCCTTCCTGCGACGAGAGTTCCTCAGAGCCCACGACGGCGCCGATCCGGCCCGCCTCTAACGACCGTCCGTGCATCGTACGACGGCCTCCTTCCTCACGACCGACCGGACTCGCGGCCTGCACATTTCGGTGTTCCACGACGTCGCCCGCCCGGCCTTCTTCGACCGACACTACCAAGCCGATTCTTCACGACGCCACGACCCACCGGGCTCGCGCCTTGCAGGTTAGCTCCGAACTCTCTTTTAAAGTTAATTACTTTTTGAAGCATTTCCTTTCCTCGTCTCCACTGCCGTTGGACGACGTAGATAGGGTAGAGTGGATATAGGTTCGAGATTTCTGTCTCGTATATCAGGTCCGGTACCGGGCGTGGGCTGCAGCCTTCGAGCTACTCCAGGACGAGCGACCTCCACACCTCCGGACGTGGACCGAGAGGATCTCACCCTACCCATCATCGCGAGTATCCCCGAGTTACCCGGAGTCGACTTCACTGATCGGCACGCCTGCCTGTACTTAGGTTTAGGTTAGGTCCCTTACTTAGGGTCTAGGACTCGCTTACCCGTAGGTTAGGGTTGACTGGCAATCCTTAGTCATCCTCAGATTCATTGATCAGGCACGAGGGTTTTCACCACCGCGTCCTGCATCAGACACAAACATAGTTTCAACCGTACTCTCCCCAAGTGCTTGTCAACAAGCTCTCAAATGGCAAGCATTTTCTCATGCAACGTCCACTCTTTTCCTACCCAATGCATCATAACAGCTTACAGTGCATGTTGTTTGTTTTCGTTCAGATGTCAACCACAAGCAAATATCATAAATGTATTTATAGTCTTAGCTTGACCTTTATTTCCTCATATGTATTTATTGAGGCCACCTTGATCAACTTTGATCCACATATTCCTCATATATCTTTATTGTGCATGATATTAAAATATTTAAATTAAAGAAATATTATAGACAATGATTTGGACTTGGTAGATTGTGCATCTCAACTTTAGTGTTTCCCATTTTCACATTCATTTTTGTACTTGAGTAATAAAATTTCTCCTATGCACGAATTAACTAAAGTTTTGTCATTCACTTTTGCATGTTTGTTCTTCAAAGATTTCGAGAAAATCATTTTGTATAGTTTTAATTTCTCCTCTTTACAATGAAAGGATGAGTAGGGTTTCGAGAATAAAAGATACTTCACAAGTACCTCCTTGGTGTATTATTTTTATGTGAGGTGTGGAAGGGCAGGAAACTTGAGCATTTTTAGAGTCCCCTAAAGTGGGATGGGGAAATTTCTCATTATAATATTCATCCAAGCAAGGCGTAGAGACTGATCTTTGTTCTTTGGGGATCATAATTCACAGATACATTTAACTTTTAGATAAATTTCAAAACTTTTAGATACATTTAACATTAAATTCTGAAAAAAAATTTAATTTTAATTTGTTTTTCCATTGAAACTTTCAGGAACTATTATTCTATTTGATAATGATGGAGGAGAAACCTTAACAGATTCATCTTCAAGATAGAGACTGTATATGAATTTTTGGTGGTCATAAAAAAATCAGTATGCACATCATCAACGAAGTTCTATGAGAAGAGTATTATTTTCATATCAATATTTAATTTATTTTAATGCACTATGAAATAAGTTGTGTAGTACAAACCTCATTACTAAGCATGTAGCACATTCATCCTCAAATGGTGCTAGATGAATATTACACAACTTATTTCATAGTGCATTAAAATAAATTAAATATTGATATGAAAATATTACTCTTCTCATAGAACTTCGTTGATGATGCGCATACTGATTGTTTGATGACCACCAAAAATTCATAGACATTCTCTATCTTCAAGATGTTATCCAAATTCCACAATCCATTCCACAATCTTCAAAATTCATAGACATTCCATTCCACAATCAAGGTTTGTAAAGATAAGAACCCACAATAGGTCCAAATAATCGCAATGAACTTATAATTAAGCACGACTGACTTTTGGAGGCATTTGAATAATTTTCATCTTCTAATTCACAATACTTTGAGTCATTAGGTTGCCAATTAGTAGGCAATAATGGAGTATTGTGGACTTCTTCAAGAACATGGATTCAGCATGTATTCAATAATTCATTCGTGTGACCTTCACGAAAATGAAAGATATTCACAATAACTTATCAAGCATGTTCTAGTGTTGAGGAGAAAATTAAAAATAAGTGCTCAAGATTGTGCATAAGAGAACATGCGTGTCCTTTTCTCAATAATTACTAGAACTTGTGCGAGAGTCATGTAGAATATGTAAAAACGGAAGTTGAATGTCAATTTTGCTTCACTCAAGCATGCCTTGCTTGATTGAGGCTTGCATAAGCAATACAAACATTCTGATTTTGGAAATCAAGTTAATTTAGGTCAAAAAGAGGTGAGACGTGAAGGTTGAATTACAGCAATCATCAAGATTGAAGTTTCTCACTCAGGCGAGTTATAACGGAAGTTTCTGACTAGAATTTGTGAATAATTGATCATGTAACGATAATTTCATGGCATGATGAATTTGCATGCTTTGAGGGAGACGTAGTGATGATAGATAATGCCACCAATAACAATAATGCGATGGAAACAGAGATAATGATATGTAATTTTAGACAGAATTCACCATATGCCTTGTATTTTCCATATGGGCACTTGATCCAATCAGGAATCAAAAGAAAAGACAACGTCATAAAAAAACCACTTTGATCAAATTCACGATGAAGACGAAAAAAGGTCATCGATGACAGCAGCATGATGAATGTTGCATGCAAATTATTTTCAGATATCAAAGTTTGGAGAAATAAAGAGGTAGATCCCCACTAACCTAGAGTTTTCGATAGAATTGCTCCCTGCTATTCAAGAGAAGTATGCCAGCAGGTTTTCCCACAAAAGGAAACCGAGAAAACAGCAGGTTGCTCCCTACAAACAAACCTCCCCGCAGCATGGCTAAATAGTTTACAAAAATTGTGCTAAATATTTTACATGGTGTGACCTCGATGACCATGCACTTTTTAATACCCTGCCAGAAGCATCAAGAGCAAATACTAAAACTACAAGCGAAAAAGATTTTATTATTTTTAAAATGATGGTGGAAAAATTCAAGAGTATCATCGGATTTTGACCAAATTGTGCTTGCTTTAAAGACATGATCAAAAGTATCCGCAAAAAAAACCAGAAATTTGTCATGCATGAAAAAAAAAAGTATCCCCAAAAGGATTTAGAAAACGAGAATTCATCTGATTGCCCAAAATAGAGTAGATAATTACAAACAAACTGCATCATTTGAGAAAATAACTCCAAATACTTCGCTATGATAAATAAGCATAGAAGAAGTAGCAGAGTCAGATCTCATATTTTGACCCAATTATGAGTAGGTCAAGTGGGGTTTTTTCAAATATTAGCCCACAAAAGGATGAACAATTACAGGTGAGCCCCAACGGGGACATATCAGTTAACATTTAAATTATGCATAACAATATCATGCCATTCCAGAAAATAATCATGGAAAAGCGCAAAGTCAAATATTACACTTTACCGGGTTTCATGCAGGCCCTCAAAAGAATATTGATTCCAACTGCACCGTACCCTGAGGATAATTCAGAAATTAAGGAGATATAACCTCAGAAGAAGGAAACCTGATAGAGAGAGGAAAAAAGAGATACCATTTGGGTCAAGGAGCGAGATTGCAGAGTTTGATGGCGTCCATGTCATAGTCAACATACTTGGTCCAGAGGGGGCGGAACTGGGGGATGGCGATGTCAAGCCAGGGCTTCATGTTGCCGTTGAAGTGGATGACGGCAGCATTCTCAATCTCTCCCATACTGATTCCAGGATTATACCCCAGCCCAAGAACGTGCCATGACTTGTCTAATGGCTTGGTGGTGGAGTAGTAGGTGATTAGTCCTGGGGGCAGCGTTCCCAGCTTCCACAGCGTTCTGTTCTCATTCTGGATTCATGTCATCGTTAGGCATTAGAAGGGTAAAATAAAGATGCTCCTTGGAGAATGGAATTATCACAAGCTAATCTCTATATCTCTCTATCTCTATCAGTCTATCAATGTCACATGAATCCATGAATGTAATTTTGTGAGGATACATTTCTCTCTCATACACTGCCCCCATCTCTCGCCATCTCAATCTGATAGGCTCATTTCTCTCATCTCTCAAGGACCCATGCGTAAGATTATCTACTAGAACCTCTTCCTTTCTCTCCCAAAGGTAAATTTGAGGAGGATGACAACTCCTTTCTCATTGTAACCCAGTCTATCTATGTTCATTGTCACCTACAGACTCATGGAAAGAAAAGTAGGCATCTCTTGCTCTCACTTTTGGCCTATCTATTTCTCCTTTCTCTCATTGACTCCTAGAAGGGAAGTATGTCAGCATCCCTCAAATGATCTCAAACACATGAAAAATGGAATGTGCAAGCAGCTGCCATCCAGTGAAATGGAAATATGAGCTTAAGCATATATAAGGAAATGCAATGTAAAAGTCGAGAGCTGTATAAAAAAATGTGATCTCCAGTTCTTATATAAACGAATAATAGCAACTCTACATTGAAGGTCAGAATTAAGGGAACATGTGTCACCCAAGGAAAAAGCGTTTAATGAATGACAATACTATATCTAAATGATTCACTAAATTATCTTGGTTTTTTGGATTTCAACTACAAACATTAATCAAACGAACAGATCCCAGAGAACATAAAAATCTTATGAAAACATTACCAGATTCTGCCAATAATGATATTCCTCGGTGCATTTCTCCCGTCTCCATGCATCAAGATCGAAAGAAGTTCATCCCATAAGCCCATCCGCACGCATTGGGGTTGAATTTCTCACGGATAAGCGGATGAGAGAAATTCATATACTGAGCATACCGATGAAAGGAACCAAAGCAAGTCTCCACGGCTCCATTGACCTTCCCATCCATGTCAATTTTCCACAGCCCAGTTAAATCCCTTTGCACCACAATATCATCGTCCAAGAACAAGATCCGATGCAGCTTGGGATACATCTCCGGGAGATAAAACCGTAGATGGTTCAACATTGAAAGATATTTTGGATTCCTGAACTTCATATTGGTGGTATCCTTGGTGGCATTTTCCAGCTTATTCTCAAAATAGAATCTCTGCAGATTAGCGGATTCAAGCTGGCGCAGCACAGGAACATAAGAAGAATTAAGAAACTTGTAATCTTCAATAGCGCGAACCTCCACATGAGCCCCATTGTAATCCTTGAGCTTGAACATAACCTGCATCGCTCCCAAATTCATCTTATCGGTGACCACGTGGAAAACGTGCTTCCACGGTTCTTTCGAGTTATTTACGGCAGAGTTAACCACAACGGAAGCAGCAAGCACATTATCAGAAAAAATAGCGTAATGATAAAGTCCAGGATCCTCAAGCTCAGGACGGCCAGAATATCTATCATCGTACTTTTCGGGATGCAGGATTCTCTCCGTCATCAAGCGCATTGCGAGGCAGTGGAGAGGTTTGGGGATGGATTTAGCGGCTATGAGACTGGAAAAGGCTCCCTGCTTTTTGGCACTCGCTAACCGTTCATTGATGGCGAAGATCGTGTCCTTGAGTTTCTGGATCTTGAGCTGATTGTCGAAGGACTCTTTCGCGTCGGAGATTAACTGGCGAGCAGTGCGGATCCGCTCCTTGACGTCACGCTCGAATCGGACGATAGACGGCTCGTCGGAGAGAAGCGGACGGCGGTCGGCGAGGAGAAGGGAGAAGTTACGCGCGAGATCCGTGAAGAGGCGGACCTGCTTGGAACTCTCGAGTTTGAGTTTGCGCGCGTAGGAGGCGTACGCGCTGGCGATCGCCGCATGGTCGTGCGCCTGCTTTCGGATCAGATCTAAGTGAGATTTCACGGAATCAGCGGCGGCGAGGAGAGATCGACGAGACAGCGCGGAGTAAGGGATCGCGGAAGCGGGAGTCGAAACGCAGGAGAAGAGCACGAGCGCGAGGGAGGCGGAGAAGAAGAGTGCACTGCTTTTGCAGAATGCGGTATTCCGCCGAAGGAGAATCGCCATCGACGGTTCTCCTCCAGTATCCAGGCCTCAGGGAGGAGAAGAGTGGGTGTGAACTAAGAAACACGGTGATGTTAAATGGTGAGAGCGAGGGGGTCTGATTCTGAGTTAAGGGAATTGGAAAAGGCCGCAGGATTGGCACATGGGTGGGCCCCGCTGAAAAGGATGGCTCATCTCTCTGAAAGGGGTTAAAGCCGGTTGTGAACTGCCGTTTAACCGCTCAAGATCCGATAACGACGTTGTGTTTGATAACGCGTGAGAATACCACCCTCTCGAATTTAGGTAGGAATGTGTTCAACCAGAAAGGGCAATAATTTTCGAAATTTTTATAGGCAGAAAAAGAGGACTTCCTCGCAGTGACGCATTATTTATAATTTTAAAAGCGATGGAATTACTTTCGGAGTATTTATAAATAGCTATTAAAAGGCCTGTGCGATAATCTCGTATTTCGATACGGATACGTGAAATTCAAGGGAAATCGTGTCATTTCCGGGAATCGCAAGAAATCGAATGATATAGTAATAACCAACCAGGGGAGCCCACTGGCCGCGCACCTCAACCGTGCGCCCCGATGAGCACCAAACGATGACCAAAAAGATCTCAAACTGAAATACTGAATTGAATGGAAAAGAAAATCTTCTCTCTGCGTCTCAACAAAAGGGCAAATAAACGGATCACTACGAAGATACAAAAACGGCCCGTGGACCCCACATTTATCTATTGCAGGGACAAGTGGCTCGGTAATCAGCTTCACTCCGTCATTACGGGTTTATTCTCGTTAGCCTTGGGCCTCTGTTCCTTGGGCTTCTGCTCCTCGTTTTTCCTGGGTCAACCGCAAAAGTCAACGCTCGGTGTTTTCTCTATTTCACGGATTCATCAAATAGAACTGTCCGAAATTCCAATGAAGTAAATGAAATCATTCATCCACAGGGAAATGCGATCTTATGATGATAATACCCCTCAATTAAAAGGTTTTCCTACATATTTAAATCGTCTGGTCATCTCCCAATAGCCCCATTGATCTAAACGCATGATGGAGAAAAAAAGGCATGCTGTCATTCCTAAAATACAAGTTGCATTATCCAGCAGTACATCTGTTGCACAAATATTTGGGTTCTGACCAAAAATATGTTCGGATGAACACCCATATGCATCCTTATCATGCTTTTTTTGGGGAATCCGTTAGAAGATGATGTGCACTGAGACTGAAAAGACTTAGGTTTACGACATATTTACTGTATCGTATATCCGGAGAAACTATCAGTACAAAGAATTGGAAATGCACGGGTAAATTTCTAGAAATTCTCACATTTGAAATGCATATCACGAAGGCGAAAATAGGTATCAATTAGCTGCGGTAACTAAGTACCCACAAGTTGGAAAAGTGAACTTAGATTCGTTCCAGGCAAGTCATTTAAGATATGATAAACACACTGATCTCAGCCGAAAATTGGTTACTGTAACAGTAACTTTCTTCACAATCGTTAACGATCAAGATATTTAAAGAGCTACTTCTCTCTGGATAGACTTGGAAAAAGATCCACGACCTAATAGATATTCTACCGCGCATCTCAGGCTAGATAAACCAAAAACGAACCACAAGGGACGGAAAACGCGAAATACCCAGTGCGAAGGAGATAATCGGTACCCAGAGTACGGAAAGATCAAACAATCTCCGCGTCTCACCTTTTGTCCGATGGACCGCCCTTCTGGCTGAGAAAGGATTTGAAGAGCGGAGAGTTGACATCGTAGATCATCGTGTAGATGCTGCTCGAATTCCGCGAGAAATACCTTCGGCCCGTACAAACCCTAAAATTCCATCTTTTTGAGAAAGAGATTTATATATATATCAGTTATTTCAACATTATTTCTAAGACCTGATGTTATGACAAATTTCATTTATACCCAATATTTAATAAATAACTGCATTTAAATCCTCCATAATATGTATTTGGAAATAAACTTTAAGTTCAATAACGAGGGAATAAATTATTTAAATCCGATATTCTAGTGAGGGGTAAATCGGGAGTTGACTCGTCCGGGTCAACACATTGGAGTAGTGAGAGCAAGGCAAGGAAATCGCCGACTTTCTGATCTCGGGGGCGATGGCGTCGGAACGAGTGGCGGCGCCGCCAAAACCGCCGGCGGCAGTTTCGAGTGAGGCGAATTGGAATGAGAGAATAGTAATACCTACGATTCTAGCAGGCACCCGCCTTATCTTTTCTTGATTCTCGTTATCTTCCTTGGATAATCGAGCGTCTCTTTTTGCTCCTTTTCCTTTGATAATCGGATGTCTCTTCGTTTGTTGTACGGTCTTAGGTTTAATTGGAGCGGGAGGTGGATTTCTGTCGAAGCATCGAAAGGTTCTGGGATCTACTAAAGTGTGCGCGATGTACGCCGCCAACTCGGCTATTGTTGCTGGATGCTATTGCGGTAATAATTGTGCGCTTGTTTTCTGGATTTAGAAAATCAGTTTTGACGTGCTATCTGATTTTTCTTTTTCGATATTTATGCTCTTTCAACCTTGTCTACCCGGATGATTGTATCTACGATCCAAAAGCCAAAATTAATTACCATCAAGTTTGGCCTTGAATGCAAATAAAAATTGAAATATCATGTCTTAATTTTCTCCAAGATGCCTTATTCTAACCATATATTTATCCATCATTTATATTTGGCTAAGATGAATTTATACTGATTAACTCATTAGGTGTCCGTGAATTTGTGATGAACACTCGAGCATCGGACCCCGATGACTTAGTCAACTCTGCGGTTGGAGGATTTTCTACTGGAGCTATTCTCGGCAGGCTCCAAGGTACTACTATTCTTCAATCCTTTTCCTTTTTAAAAAAATCAACTTTGTAGACCAATTATTTTGTAAACAAGTTGATTTTCTAAGTTTATTTCTAAAATTCAGGCGGTCAACGGGGAGCTTTTAGATATTCAGTCATCTTAGGAGTGGCTGGACCAGTGTTTGACCTAGTCAACCGGCAACTCTATCCTCTGGTGAATGATATATCAGAGTCAACGTGGAAATTGCCCGAATGGTCGCCAATTCAAGTTCTTGATGAGGAAGCTCTAGCCGCTAAGCATGCTAGAGAGCGGAAAGTTTATTCTCAGAAGATAATCGGAGATCTGAACAAAGAAAAATCCCAATGAGAGCTGCTCCTTGTTCCCGATTATTACTGTCGACCTTGCATTCTGGGATGTTCCATCATTCTGGTATGCCCTCAGATTCAGAAATTTTGATAAATTTGGGTTAGCATTTGAGAATGTATAGATTATAAATTTACTGCCGGTGTTGAATATCTGATTTTTCCCTTTTTGAAAAAATGTCGGATGTGTTGAATATCTGGGACTATTTATTGAACTAATCATACTTAGTGCTGTATAACTGCACGTGTTATATGTATGAAAATTCATGAGGGCCTTGGATTGCGACGTTCTTTAAAGTCGTTAAGGAGCATTCATGAATGCCATACGACTCTAGTGGTCTTAGTCCACTGTTTTCTAGCAGCCCCATGAAATGAAGCGTACATGGCCTTGGATTGAATACACAAAAGAATCACTGTTCTCTTCTCAGAACCTTGATTTTGAGTCCAGAAACTTGCTTTTTCCATGCAGGTATCACAAGGACGCATCATGGACAAAAAACTCTTGCACTTTATCAAAATGTGTGAGAAACAGACATCCATTTGAAAATAGACCGAATTTAAGCTTCTAGCATGAAAATCACAATTTTCTGATAGGAATCTAGAAATGGACATGTTGAATAAGATTCGCAATGATTGATATTAAATTCAAAGATTCCAGAAAAGAGCAAAAGAAGTAGATCGATGAGAGAAAGTGGAGCCAGTAGGCCGAGGAGAGGTGAAATTAAATCTAGGGGAGAGGGGAGAGACTAACCCTGATCGAAGAATAACAAAAGTGCTCTTGAATGGTGTGTTGATAAATATGAATGAAGGGATGGTATCTTCTCATTTTTTCTCTCAAGAGCTGGCAAACATCATTCAACTTCATGAATAAAGGAGACAGAGCGCGGGGGAGAAGAAACTGCATATTTTTCTCATTATTGCCATAAATGTCTCACTTATCAACATTATTTGCCATAAAACAACCCTTTGCATCTACAAGGCTTGAAAAGGTGATGAGAAACATTGAGGGAAGGGAGCAGTGCTGTGCAGATGGATTCTAGGGGATGCCATTTTCAGAATGCATTTCCAGAAAAATTCCACTTTTCACAAATACTTAATAAGCATCCATGCAGTCAATGCCAAGATGACAATGGTGATGACCGCCGCAAGTAGGGTTCCACAGCTGCAGCCCCCTTTCATTTTTTTATTCAGGATTGTCAACTTCTTCTGAACCCTCTGCCAAAGATTGACCGCTAAAATGTCAATTTCAACCCGCCAATGAGGATTTTGTAGAAGCTAATATGTGATTAATACAGTCCTAAAATATACGAATATGTAATACCTTTTTTTTGGAAAAAAAATGTAAAAGTATATGAATAAGTAAGCTATTCATCTCAGAGGATACCTGAAGCCTAGAGGCAGTTGACTCAATGTGCTGATCCATCGAATCCTTCAATATCAAAAAGTTAACATCATTTTAACCGAGCTAAGTATGATAAAGAATTACTATAAAAAGTAGTAATACAATGAGCCTGGTGTGAAGATCCAGCTCTTCGTTGACTGCCAAGGCAATGTGTTTCGTGCTGACAACTGACTGTTGCAGCTTCTCAAGGTTTTCATCTTGCTCTGAAATTAAGGTTTCTCCGAAGATTAACATTGGAGAAAAAAGGATACCATTAAAGTAATCTCCAAATAAATTAAAGATATCATGCCTCGGATCATCTGGCGCTGAAGCCTTACAACACCATGGTTATCTAACCCTGCGATCCTCTCCATGTCATTTAATGGTGTCTCAGTGGGTGTGACAAGATCTTCCCTGAAAGGTGAATTGATTTAATTGGTAATTTCTAGACTTTGTGAGGAGTTATTAAGATTCTGCGGAGAGTGAAATTGAGAAGTTGAGAAGGAAGAGCCCAGGGGAGGAGATCCTTGCCAACTGGAGTTAGATTTATGTGATTAGGTGTATTCAAGAGAGCTGTGATTCATATCGGCAAGCCACACAAACTAAAAATAATCAAAGTAATCTACCTGTAACAAAACCACTCTTATACTTCAAAATGCGAAGTTGAAGAAACAGAGAAGGTAGGAGCAGTTTATATGTAAGATGATAAGGATACCCTTATTGCCTAGGGTACAAAAGTGCTTTAGTCAATTCAAGAGATGTATGTTTCATGTGAGCATATCACATGAAGAACAGATAATCTTGAAACTGTGATATCATATAAAAGTGAAGCGATGGAAAAGGTAAGCCGGTGAGAGAGGAGACCAATATCACCAAGAGAGCAAGGATAAAGTACTATAAGTCCATTGGAGTGAGATATCCGTTATATACAGATGCAGAAGTAGACTATACATTACAAAATGACCCTAGATCACTTGATGATGAAAACCAATTTTTATTGTTGTGAACCTGGTTGGAAGGAGCGAAGGAGAGGAAATCAAAACCCGAGATTTTGAGGAAAATATTGAAGGTTCTCACCTGCTGGCAAATTTTGACGTATTGAGAGCAGAACTAAATTCTTTGGCTTTTGATCTCAGACTGTCGAGCATATCTTGGCACTCGTTCAACTCTTCTGAAGTTCTACATAAAAAATGAAAACATCATTCTTGCACAAGATATTTTGATTTTGCAAGACTAAAAACATAGTTATCACAATCGATCTCAGTAACATAATTTGTTCACTCAAGGACTGCATAAAATTATTAATTAACTTGATGAAATTTCAAAAGCCTTTTTGTCCAAAAACATAATTAACTTGATTAAAGGCAAACTTGTTATCATATGGAATTTGGCATTATTTTTTAGAAATTTCATTCGGTTAAAGTATTTTCAGTGATATTTGAAAAACATTAAACTCTTTAGTTTTTGGGTCACATCATTAAACCCGTCATTTTGCAATTTGAAACTTAGAAGTTTATAAAGGAACTTTGAAATAATTTTACACATCAAACGCCACAATAATTAGTGGAATGAAAACGCATGAAGTCAAGTATATAAAAAAAAAATTATGACGGATCAATGGCATAACGAGATATATGATAGAGGATCAAAAGATAGGGACAGAGACAGAGGTAGACATAGAGGAAGGGAGGGAGTGGGAGAGAAACGGGGAAGTGAGAGAAAGAGAAATGGGAGGGAGATCCTGACAAAACCACATGAAACTAAGTTTCTCGAAAATAAGGCAAAATGATGAATCAATGAAAACACTCACAGTTTTTGTCGCCCCCGAAGCGTTGATAAGAGGGACTCCAAGTTATCTAATCTGGTGCCAAGAATCGTAATCTTTCTTCTAACAGTGGATAGATGACTTCTTGATTCGAAAATCATAGTGTTTATGTCATCTGCCAACTTACATGCTGCGTCAGACTCCCTTCTCCACGAATCCAAGGAATTAGCCATCACTGCAATCATGGGAGGGAGATGGCAACAATAAGATAACAAAAAAAACTATATAAATGAAATACCCTTCGTTTGATGTATTTGGAGGCAGCATGTTATACTTTTGCGATTTCAGATTATCATCTGCAAGGCTTACAAAATTCAGAGCCAAAACAATATCAATGTAGATTCGGCAAGTTCTTAACAATGCCCCAAAACATCACTTCTTAATGGACCGTGAGAGGAAAAGGGAGGATATTATCAATGTTAAGCATAATCACCCCGATTCACACGTTGTTGCACGAAATCGAAAGCCTTGAAAGCTAAGATTCTTCGATGATTTCTGGACGTACCTAATTAACTGACCATCAACCCGGAGCCTCGAAATCCCCGATATTAAACTAGAAATTCAAAGTCAACTCTCATTCTCCCCGGCAGTTTCTACCAAGGCAAAGGAACCCTAATCACCAAACCTAAAACAACAATAACTTGGAGTCTTCAACGAGATCAGGAAAGATAAAACCGGTGACCGAATAACGAAAACACTACATGAGAAATGATCGACCTTAATCGGGCGCCTGTGTTCCGGCTAATCCACCAAATTCACCAAAGAGTGAGGACGGGAGAGGATGAGACGAAACTTCCCGGCGAAGGAGCTGCGGGAAGACGATGTGTTGAATTCCAGAGAGGAGATAAACAAGTACAATTAAGAATGAGAGGGAAGGGGCTTGTTGAAGCTTTCCCCTATTGACGCCTGCTTCATGCGTCACGTCAACACCAATATTTCTGAGTGAGGGGTCATTTTCGGACTTTGGTTAAAAATAAAAATAAAAATGAAAAATATTCTTAAAATGATTTTCAATAATCTTTAATTTACTAGATCTTACTAGATTGTAGGTAGAATCTAGGGTTACTTTGATTCAAGGTATGAGTCATAGGCATACCACTCTTGAGAGCATTTGACCATGTTCAATATAATCTACTCTCAACATCTTCTCTCTTGTTTTCGCCGCATCTCCACACACTACTATCAAACGTTTTCAGCATTTTTCATGCTATATCAGACATGATGAGTCTTTTCATGTCACAGTCATGTTTCTCGCCTTGAGACGATTCCAACTCACATTTCTTTACTGAAATCAAAGTTCATTTGGTCTACGAAGTCTGTCTTCCTCGGTTTCCTTATTTTTCTACCACCTGGTAGCTTCACATCAAAACATCGGCGGCGCAAACTACAGTGATGGTTCTAGTTAACCTTGTTTTTTATGCTACAATGGTAGCGATCCAAAGAACCTCATTTAGGTGCACAATTCATTTTTGGTTATTAGATTAAAGCCCAAGAATGAATGAATTGATGGATATAATGTGGCCTATAAGCCAGTCACACTTCCATGTATCTCGTTCATATTTATTGAGATAAAATTTATTCATTATTATTTTTGTGTGATGTTTGTAATGAATTTTATGAGCTTATATAATGACTAAGTGAATTATGACGAGATCGTAATACAATGATCACTCGGCTTTAGATATTTGCTCTAAATATTCTTATTCGTGGGATATTCGAGATGGATTTTGAATTATCCAAAAATAACATTATCTAATCTGAGTCATACGATGAATATAGCTAATCTTATGGCCATCGGTGCGAAGATACTAAGGATAGTAAGTGGGTGCTCTTTGTAAAAAGAGTTCATTGAATTGGTCAGTATAAATCCCGAAATGGTATCATACCTAACTATACATTAGGTTGATTTATGTCACATTTGTATATATAGTCCTTTGACTTGAGACATCAAACATATATTGTGGATGGATGACCATGTTTTGATTATAACTTACGAATCCCTAGCCACGAGATCTCTAAAACGTCATATATAAGATAAGACATGAAGTTGTCAAAGATTATTGTGTGGCCAAGATCGGATCATCCGCCCTCAGTATTTGAGGAGGTCAACTCAAGGAGTAAGATGCGATGAAATCATTGGCCAAGGTACTATAAACCTTAGAAGAATTCTTAATGATTTCCTACATGCATCAGTAGTAACTTTAGTCATTCATGAGTAGGGCTTGATAGTTTACCATACCCTAATTCATGAGTCTCGTGCGGATGAAGGATTATACATACATGATAATCGATGACATAAAAGTCTCATAAGGGAGTTCTTACATACTCCATATTGATAACATACAAATTAAACATGAAAATGTATGATTATTAATGCAAATTAAGGCATAAAACATTCTATTATAATGCACGTTATCATATTTTTTGAGTGTATATCTATCATTCTGTGAAAATTAAGTTATAATCTCAAAATGCACTAATTTGGGGATAATTATGATAACTAAGAAAAATATTTTAATATTAGATTATTTCTATTTTTCTTTGAGATTATAATTAGGTTTTAATGTTAAATAATAAGAGAAAATACTTTTTATACACTCATTTATTTTTCTAAGTTTTATTTTATAAGAGAAATGAGTATATTTTTGAAATAAAAATTTATTCTCTTGTTATTTATTGAATTTAAATTTTTAGAATGATAGATAATTTAATTTCTGATAAAAAATGTGGATTAATTTAGAGTCTAATTTTTAGGAAGTTTTCTAGAATTTTTTTGAATTTTTTATAAATTTAATTTAATTTTTTTTTAATTTATAAAAAATTATTATAAATTTTACATAGAAATGTGATAGGCTTATAGACCACATAACATTCATCTACTATATTATCACATATATGAATTAATCAAGGATCAATTTAATCACATTAATAGGTTGGGTTGGCAACATGTTTGGTACCATGTACACCACATGCTCTAGAAGATATAAAGTGTATGAGAACTTTCTTATGAAACCTTTTGTGTCATCGATTACCGTACCCATATAATCCTTCATCTTGACAAGACTTCTAATGAATTAAAGTGTGGTAAACTATAAAAACCTAGCTAGTCATTATACTTAGTATTGATTCCTGAGCAAAACCATTCAAAACATATCCTATGATACTTCCACAACCTTGGCCAATGATTTAATCACATCTCATTCTTTGAGTCAATTTCCCCATATGCTAGGAGTGGATGATTTGATCTTAACTACTCAATCGCCTTTGAAGACTTCGTGGCGTAGCTAATCAATGACGTTTTGGAGATCCCTTGGCTAGAGATTCATAAGTCTAGTCAAAATATGGTCATCTATCCGTAAGATATCTTTGATATCTCCAGTCTAAGGATAATTATGTAAGCATGACATGAATAAACTAAATTAACTATTGAGTATAACACCATTCAATGATTCATATAGATAAATTTAGTAAACTCTTTTTTCTAAAAAGCATGCCCTATCTATCTTTAGTTTCCCCACACCAATGGCCATAGGATCAATCATACGCACCTATCCATATGGATGAGATTATATAATATTATTCTTACCTAATATAGTAATGTCCTTCTTTAGTACCTTTGAATAGGAATTTTTTAGAACATATATTTGAAGAGTAGTGATTTATGTGATATGATCTCATAATAATTCACCTAGTCATTTCATAAGCTCATCAAATTCATTACAAACACCACACAATAATGATATTGTATAAAATTTTATTTCAATGAATATAAACAACACATTACACTTTGATTGGCTTGCATGTTACATAATATCCATCATAGTGTTGATATCATGTTCCTACCAATCAAAGCTTTAACTAAAAAGATGTTTCAGGCTAATCCTCCATGCGAAAGAACATAAACCTCACATTGGTATAATATCAAAGGATCTCCATCTAGGTAAGTGAAACTACTCCGAATACTAGAGATAGTGAAACTATGCCCTCTCAAATGAATTTTACGATAGAGGCTTTCAACATAAATGAGAGTTGTTTTAGAGGGCTTATACCCAACATGCAAAAGATGTAATGAGCCAATTGGGGGTGCGAGTTTATGAGCGGGAGAAGATACTCAAAATATAACAAAATAAAGAATATGAATCAAGGGTGTCGGGTGATAACACACGAATTTTTGATTTTAAACTCTGCATATCACATGAATACTTAGCTTAAAAAGAACATATTTGTGTGTTATCGTGATTAAATTGCTTAAATTTGCCTTCAATATGATTCGGTGATAATTCCTAATTTTTGTAATAATTTTCTAATTCTTTTAGATTATAAACTCACAAAGGAATGAGTCTCTTAAGGCAAAAGACATTTATCTGGATTTTACATGGGGTTTAAATGAATTTTGGAGCATTTTTAGGATATATCTTGAATCATCTTAAAGATTTTCTGCAATCTTATCAACATCAGGGGCATAAATACAATTTTGGATCCTCAAAGGTAAGTCAAACAGCAGCCACCAGATCACGACACGTGTCGCGATCTGGAAGCTCCGATTTTACTAATTTTTCACTTATTTTCTATTTGTTTACTTACCCGTGCAGGTGACGTGGATGGCGCCGTCATGTTTGACATTAAGGAGGAAGGGGAGAGAGCGACGTGGCGCTCTCTCATTCACTCACAGAAGAGAATCTGCGGCGTATTAATCGCCGCAGACAGTTAGCCCTTCTCCTTTTGTCATTTACTTCCTATTTTGTCGTTTTGCTTTACCGTTAATATTATTTTCTCTTTTGTCGTTTTGTCGTTTTGTTCTAAACCGCAAATTGTTGTGTTTGTTTTGTCATTTTGTATTTCATTTCCTCCTTGTCGTTTCGTTCACTTATAGGTGACGTGGACTCCCTTCTCTCGTGCCGCAATAGTTGACCTTAAGGAGGAATAAGAGAGCCACGTGGCGCTCTCTTATTCGCGAAGAAGAGAATCTGCGGCGAATTAAATCGCCGCATATCGTAAGTGTATTTCTTTATCTTATTTCCTTTATCGTTTACTTGTTTCATTCTCTCGTTTTGAAATGTTTTCTTTGTCGTCTTGTATCGAAGGCAAAATAAGAGAGCGATGTGGCGCTCTCTTATTCGCGCTAAAAGAAGAATCTGTGGCAAAATTAATCGCCGCAGATTCCTCTCACTTGCATTTTAGATTATTTTAATCATTTCTACTTACCTTCACAGGTGACGTGGAGCCTCTCTCCCGAGCCGTCAATTTTGACCACAAACAGAATAAGAGAGCGACGTGGCGCTCTCTTATTCACACGGAAATGTTACCGCGACTTAACTAATTTGTCTTTTTGTCACTTACTTGTGCAGGCGACGTGGCGAGCATCCAGCGGTTAGTTTACAGGTGACATGGCACGATCATGTGGACTCGATTGAAGAGTCCAGTAATTGATTCAGACCATCAGATCGATGACCAGAAATGCTCCAACTTGGATTGTTGATATCTTCTAATCTAGCCATCTGATCAGGCTGAATTTTGGATGGTAGACTAATCCCGTCGTGCTCTTTCCATCCGCATGGTCAGATTTTCCACTAGACTCCTGGAAACTCCGAAAATCAATGTTGTTCTTCAGTTTTGTTGGAAACCCCAACTTCTAAAAGTCCTCCTCTCACTCCGAATTCTTTGGTCTTTTGGCTCTCTCTTGACACCAGGTCACCAGCAGGAAGAGGGGAGAAGCTTAGACCCAAGCTTGGCATCATCGGAAGCCCGAGTTTGTTCTGGAGAAGGAGAACAAGAGAAGATCGACGTCATAGGGAATCAAACACCACCCAGCCTAGGATTGGCACCAAAACGGGGTTTTTGTGAAGATTTTGATGAGGGATTTGATAACATGCAATCTTAACATGATAAAACATGATTATTAATGCAAATTAAGGCATAAAACATTCCATTTTTATGCATGTTATCATACTTTGAGTGCATTTCTATCATTTAATGCAATTTTAAGTTATAATCTCAAAATGCTTTAAATTAGGGTTAATTATGATGAATTAAAGATAAATGATTTTATAACCTATCTTTACTTGAGATTATAAGTGTTTTTAAAGTTAAATAATGAGAGAAATCATTTTTTAAAAAAATTCATTTAATTTTCTAAAATTTAAATCTTAAAGAAATGGATGTATTTTTGAAATAATAAATTCATACTCTTGTTATTTAAATAATTTGACTTTTTATAATGATAGACAATTGAATTTGAGAGCCAATGAAAAAAATCTGGATTAATTTGGAGTTGTATTTTGAAAGTTATGAATTTTCTAATTTTTAGGGATTTTTATAGAATTTTCCGAATTTATTTTCGATTTAAATCTATTAAAAACAAGTAAAAAAGATTAGAAAGGGGGTTGATTTTCACGCGAGTCCCACGTGGGTGGGACGTGGCACGCAAGGCCACGTGGCTGATAACAGGCTATATTTACATCATAAAACATGATTTTTATTGCATATTAAAGTATAAATGATTTCATTTCAATGCATGTTATCATATTTATATGTATTTTTCTATTATTTTATTAAAAAGTCATTCTAAGCTCAAAATACTTTAATTTAGGGTTAATTTTGATAAATTAGAGTTTAATAATTTGATAACCCATATTTTTCTTGAGATTATAACTGTTTTTAAAGCTAAAATAATAAGAGAAATCATTTTTTAAACATTCATTTTATTTTCTAAAGTTTAAAATCTTAATAAATGAATGTATTTTTGAAATAATAATTTTAACTCTTATTATTTATTAAATTTGACTTTTTATAATAATAGATAATTAAATTTTGGATCAAACGAAAGAAATTTAGATTAATTCAGAGTTATATATTAAAAGTTATGAATTTTCTATTTTTAGGGATTTTTTCTGGAATTTTCAGATTTATTTTCGATTTAAAATGATTTAAAATTACTTTAGAAAAATGCAAAAAGCAGATTTAACCGCGCAGGGCCACGTGGATGCGACGTGGCACTCCGGGCCACGTGGCAGCGCCACGCGGGCCCACTCGGCATTTAGATATAATATATCTATTATTACTATATAATATAAAGGGGTCTTCAGCCTTCCCTATAGGGAAGGGGTAATTGATCTTATTAAACCGTCGGGTCTTATAAACCCGATGGTTTCCTATAATTAACTCCGTGTGGGACTAATCCACACTTAAATCTAATGTGCAGGTGACGTGGCGCGATAAGGAGCGCCGGATCTCGTGGACGACCGATCGACACACGTCGATCAAATGGACGCGCGGTCCACCGATAAAGATCAACGCACGTGCTTGATTAGAGGAGTTATAACGGTCAGATTTCAGCGATGTGGTGCGATAAAGAGCGCCGGATCGAACAAGGCGCGTCGATCGCGTGGACATCGGATCACGGATGATCATCAAAGCACGTGCGTTTTAAAAGCGTTATAACGGCTGAGATGCTTCGGCGCAGATCGCATCTCAGCCGTCCGATCGTGATCCAAGGGGCTACATCTGAAGCGTTTTTATAACGCTTATCAGAGGGATCATCCTGGCGCTCCATCCACGATCGGACGATCACGATTTATTCAAAAACGGTCCACTTATCGTAACCGTCGATCGTTTCGATCGGACGGTTACGATCCAAAGCCCTTTAAATAGACTTGTTCTTCACGAATGTAAGCATCCGAGTTGAATCTCCAGATAATTGAGCTGTTTAGACACCGTTCTTCTCGTTTCTCTTGATTCCTTCCTCTTCCTCTTTCATTTCCACATCCACGGAGGGGTTGAAGTCAAGATTTGGTGGAGAATCGAGGGAGAAATCGCCGCTTGAAGCTCGTCGTGACGTTCTTGGTGTTCTTCGCGATTAATCGGTTTAATCGCAACGATTCGATCGCTAAACGGGTTTAGTGGAAGCGGTTTTACCTAGATTATCTTCCTATTAAGTTTAATTTTTGTTTAGATTAGGATCTAGAGATCAATTTCATAGGATTTAGCTCAAAAGCGTTATTTCTTCGATCTAAAATTTCTCTCCTCTTCGAAATTCTATTTCTCCGCAAAATCAACTCCACATTCAACGATTCTTGATTCCGTGGAATCGATTTGAAGTCTTCTTTCTTAAAATACCATTTTCCCCAATTTCTACCATCAATTTCTTGTCCGATTTGATCAAATTTGAAGATTACGTCCAGAAAATCCTTAATTCCATGTGGATTCGACCCATATTTACCATTATACCCTTGAATTCGTGATTAATTCTCAAAATTGGTAAGTTTGGAATAATTTTTGACGCGATACCGCGTGAAATCGACGACCTCGCGGTTTTGTCTCGTCAGTGGCAGAGCCTTGGAGGCCCATGCGAGCGCCTACGTGGCGCGGAGGTGACACGTGGGCACTATTTATATTTAATCGTAATATATATGGTTATAGTACATATAGTCTTCCGATTATCGGAAGATGATTATTAACCCTCACGTCTGTCACATATTATAAATGCGATAGATTTCATAAATTTTATTCGTGTGGGACTAACTTACTCTGTTTTAAGTTTGCAAGACACGTGGCTGAAGACGATGCGTTGGATTAAAAGAGGCGCAAATCGTCACACGTTGATGAAATGGACACGAGGTCCATCGGATCACATCAGCGCACGTGTCCTAAAATAAGAGTTATAATGGTGTAGATTTCACGCGATCAAATGCATCCGAAGCGTCAAATCGCGATCCAATGGATGCGTTTTCAAGCGTTTTATAACGCATACACATCAAGCTTAATCGGGAGCATCCATTCGCGATCTGAAGGCAAAAATTTAATCGTAACGGTTCACCGGTACGTGTTTCATCTGGACCGTTGATGGAGACTAAACGCATCCATCGGACGGTTACGCCCAATTCGCCTATAAAATAATGTTCTTGGATTTTGTAAGACATTCTCGGACGTATTCATCAAATTGATCTATCTACACCCCTCCATCCTTGAATCTCTCTCTTCTAATCTCTTTTAGACTCGATTTCGCATCCACGAAGTGATTAAAAGTGAGATTTCGTCGATCGATCAAGGAGAATTCGTCTCATGAACACCAATGCTTGCGTTTGAAATCTCGGAATGAATAGCCGTCGATCTGGCGATCAATTGGATCGTTTTGATCGCTATCTCGGGTTAAAAAACAAGTTTTCCCTCTAATCTATCATCGTGTATCATCAATTTGTAATTTAGGATCGTAATTTAGTTGAATTTTGTTTTTAATTTCGGTTTTCAATCTTTCAATTTTCGGAAATTTTATCCCACTTCGCTCTTTGATTTCTTCGCGATTACTAATCCTAATCGAGTGATTTTTGATTCTGTGGATACATATTTGAGTTATCTTTCTATATCTAACATTTTCCCTAATTTCTTACCTCAGTTCATCGTCCAATTTGATCAAATTCTAAAAGATCTCTCAAAAATACCTTAATTCCCTATGGATTCGACCCTTATTTACCATTATACCCCTCAATTCGAGTTAATTTCCCAAAATTGGTAAATTCGGTATTATTTTTGACACGAGACCGTGTGAAATCGACGACCTCGTGGTTTCGTCTCGTCAGGATTCTCTTGTAAGCTTTTCCATGGATAATGTAGCTCCTTTTATTCTACTTAAATCATAGGTTATTTTATTTGTCTTCATAAGTTCTACCCAAAATCTTCATTTTTCTCTATACTATTATACCTCTATTCTCTTCCCCTCATCTTTTTCTTCCATCACTATTCAATCTCTATCCATCTAGTCATCATTCCTTCTTCCCTAATTAGAACTACATAAACCTAATCTATCCAATTACATCCACTATCTCTATAAAATTTCTCTTCTAACTTCTAATATTCTCCACTATAGGAATTCCTCCTTTCTTCTACCTTCGTCTCAACCCTCATTACCTAGATTCCCTGAGGATCGACCCTTGCTTACTACTGTCCTAAGTGAGGTATTATAAATGTATTGCATGAATAACACAAGTTTTAGTTCATCATCGGGACCAACACTTCATTCAATTAATCATATGTTCTATTTGTATTCTTTCTATTTGTTGGTGAGACATTTCTAGAAGTATTTTACTCCTCAAATTGATCACTAACTTCATTCCTAAGTGAGCAATATACTAGTGAATTATAAAGGAAACTAGCTAATAGGTGTGCCTTCCCTCACTAAATAACATCATTTTAAGCAACATGAATCTTACACTTTACATTGTTAATCCTAGACTTAAACTCTCATATCTAATTAGCTATTTCTGAATAATTTAATATCCTTATTTTTTATTAATTGAAAAATCAACGAGTACTTAGTTTTTTCTCCAATAAATCAAAGCGTAATTATATGAATTCGAAATTTTTCTCTAATAAATAAACTACAAGAATGTTAACTTAGTTTTTCTTCACTGCTCCTTGTTATATATTTCTCATTCTTCTTTGAAATTCTCCTTTTGATAACATAACTAGACCATTCCATTTAGAAACACATCAAGGGTGATTCAGCTCCCAGAACGACACATTTTCCACAAATTTCTACTAAGAGGAGAATCTTATCAGCTCATTATTTTTTTAATCTTTTCACTTGATGCTTTTGATATCTTATTCTTATTACGGATCTAACCTTCAAGACCGCTAAAAAGGGTAGAATCTAGTATTTGGATTTTAGAAAATTGTGTACTTAAATTCTGATTGTATAAAAACTACAAAGTTTAGGTACACATCGCATGAAATAGATAAAAACTTTACATTTTTCCTCTTTTTAACGTCTATATATCTCATGATCAAGATTCGATCATAATGAAATAAAAATTCTGAAAAAAACTCAAAGACATACGAGGGAGGGTCAAAAGTCTAATTTTAAAATGATGCGACTAAATCTCTTAACTACATGGCTACATGACATTGATATAATAATTACTTCTATTTGCCTTGCATATTTATTTTTGAAATTTATTGGAAAATCTATGAATCAATAATTATTCATTTATAAAAAATACTATTTAAATGTGACCTAAAACGCTGAAAAGTTCACATAATTCATATGATGTCTTTGCCTTTATCATTCTGAAAATTGAAATTTTTTTCATGTATTTGCATTTATCGGTACAAAACATATGACTTTAGAGATTGGGGGCAAGAACAAACCTCCACAATCTCTATTTTACTAGTCAATATATTAAGAACTCAACTCTCATGAAAACCATAGACTTACATATGCTTGATTCCATACCTTCTTTCACCTATCACTAGGGTTCGCCTACTGTCATCCGGACCGTCATCCGGTACTGGTATCTGCCGATACCGATACCCTATGACCGGTATCCAGTACCCGATACCCTCATCCAGTTCTGGATGACGGGTATCGGATTAAAGGGGGGACCGGGTGCAGTACTGGATGCTTCCAGTACCGATCCGGTACCGGATGCTTCCAGTACCGATCTGGTACCGGATGACGGTACTGGATGACGGTATCGGGAGATACCGGTACCGGATGACGGTATTATCCTGATACCGTCTTCCATAAAATGGAGAAATTTCGGACGTAATCCCATTTCTCCATTTCTGATTTTTCTGGCGAGCAAGGGAAGCTCTTCATCGGCGGGATTCCTTGGGACGCGATGGAAGAACATCTCCGCGATTATTTCTGGAAATACGGGCAAGTCGTGGAAGTTATCATAATGAAGGATAGAGTTACTGGAAATCCTCGTGGATTCGGTTTCGTCTCTTTTGTTGATCCTTCTTCCGCCGACGTCGCCATTCACGATTCATCTTCCAAGCATTCTATCCTCGGCAGACCGGTCAGTGCAATAAAAACGATGGCAAAATTGTTTCCTTACTTTTTTTCTAATTATTCTTTTTTTTAGGTCGACGTGAAGAGAGCGAAACCAAGAGGAGGTCAAACTCAGACGTAGAACAGAGAACAACATTCCCCGGAGATCGACGGTTCGGATTCCGGCCACGTCAGCACGAAGAAGATCTTCGTCGGGGGTCTCTCCGCGAGCTTAACGAAGGAAGAGTTCCGGAGCTATTTCGAGAGATACGGGAGGATCACCGACATCGTCGTTATTCGATAAGTTAGGATTTAGGAAGTTAGGAAGTTATTTTATTTAGTTTAACTGTTTAACATTTAGGTTAAAGCGGATACCGGGTATCGGTATCGGTAACGATATCGATACCCGGTATCGACACCCAACGGTAGCCGTTAGCGGATGTCGGTATCGGCTTTCGATATCAGAAACCGATACCGACATCTAGTTACCGATACCGACATCTGGATGTCGGTATCGGGTACCGTTTAGGACCTTAATGGTACCCGATACCGTTACCGCAACAGATACCGGTATTCGATACCGGTATCTGAACGGGCGAAGCCTACCTATCACCTTCATTAAAAATATTATTTAGGCTAACCCAATATTTTCTTTTTAAAATACTAATTTTTTTTGGAAAAATAGGAATTTCATATTGTGACATTTTAAAATATAAAGTAAAAAAAATCTATTTATAATTTGACAAATGTTATAATATGAATTTTAGAGTAAATTGCTGAATAAGTATTATGATTGGAGAAATCAAAATCTAAAATAATTGGGAAATTCTGAGGGATCTATCCAGTTCTTCTGGTCTATAAATCATCTCTTGCTCTTAATTTTTATCCTCGGCAGTCGGCACGCAACCGGGAAGAGATGTCGAAGCAGGAATCGACCCCGCCATGAGAGCTTCCTCTCTCCGGACCATCCCTTCCATTCCCCACCCTTTATCCCTCCTCGATTCCTCCACATGTTTACCAGAAATTAGACAAATCCACGCTCAGCTTCTCGTCTCTGGCCTCTTAAACGACCCTCGCGAGCTTGGAAAATTCGCCGCTGGCGTGGCCCTCTCCAAAAGGGAGCCGCCGCCCCTCGAATACGCCGAGAACATACTCTCCCACGGCGGAGCGCCGCCAACTGTCTTCGCTTTAAATTCCCTCATCAGGGCTCACTCTAAAAACTCTTCCCCTCATCTGGGCTTCCAATTCTACCGCAGGATTATCCGTTCCAATGAAGCATTGCGTCCAGATAACTACACTTTCACCTTCCTCGTAAGATGCTGTGCTGGGATCCCGTCGGCGGAGGGGGGCAGCGCTGCGCATGCAGCCGCCCTTCGCCGTGGCTTCGCCGGAGACACTCACGTCCAGAGCGGCCTAATTCACATGTACGCGGAGGTGGGCTTGTCTGAATCATGTAGAAGAGTGTATGCTGAGATGGAGTGCCGAGATGTGGTTGCGCAGACAGCGATGGTGGCAGCGCTAGCGAGGTGCGGGGAGATAGATTTGGCACGAGAGTTGTTCGATGAAATGCCTGTCAGGGATAATATCGCCTGGAATGCAATGATTGCCGGGTATGAGCAATTGGGTAGAGCCAGAGAAGCACTCCAGGTTTTTCATGAGATGCAGATCGACGGCATCACGATAAATGAGGGCACCATGGTCTCTGTCCTCTCAGCCTGCGGCCAGATTGGCGCTCTGGATCATGGCCGCTGGGCTCACCTATACATATCCAAGGCAAGGCTCCGCCTGACGCTTCCCCTCGGTACAGCGCTTGTTGACATGTATGCCAAATGCGGCGATGCACAGAAAGCTATGGAGGTGTTTGAGGAAATGCCTCAAAGAAACATTACCACATGGAGTGCTGCGATCAATGGCATGGCCATTAATGGAGCCATTAAAGCATCCATCTCTCTTTTCCACTGCATGAAGGGCGAAGAATCCAACCCTCCCAATGAGATCACATTCCTTGCACTCCTTCGGGGCTGCAGCGTCGCTGGAATGATAGAAGAAGCTCTCCAAATCTTCACCGAGATGAAGGAGATCTACAAGTTAGAGCCTTGGCCGGAGCACTATGGCTGCTTAGTGGATCTTTACGGGCGTGCAGGAAGGTTAGAAGAAGCAATGGAAGTAATAAATTCGATCCCGGTGGAGCCGCATACTGGAGCGTGGGGGGCTCTCCTAAGTGCTTGCCGCACCCATGATAATTCCAACCTTGGGTTGTTGGCTGCAAAGAAAATAACGGATCTGGAGAAGAAGAACGATGGCGCATATGTGCTCCTATCCAATCTTTATGCTGGCAGCCGGAATTGGGCCGCTGCCGGTGGTGTTAGAGAGCTGATGAAGGCAAGAGGTGTCTCCAAAGAGCCTGGATTCAGTGCCGTGGAGGTTTTTGGTGAGCTCCATGAGTTCTTCTCTGGTGATAAGACCCACAAGAGTTATGCGGAGATAGAGGAGATGATGGGAGAACTTTCTCAGAGGATAAGCAGAGGAGTTGACTGGTGAGGTTATCTCCTTTTCTGGCTGGAGGCCTGTAAATTATTTATTAACTGAAGTCAAAAGTGTACAATCTGGTGAGAACTTGATTCGATGCAACAAAACTGAAAACAACTTTCAATATCAAGAAGTTCAGTACTGCTGATGCTGGGAGAGAAAGATAATTAATGGTCGATGCTCCTAATGGGGCTTGCTTTGAGAGCCCTCCCAGCTCTCTGAAGTCTTGTAGGTGAGGTCTCACATACCTCTTCAAGGGTGCCTAAGCATTGATTAGAATTGATGCTCTTCCCCCATTTGGCCCTGCGATGGTCTGTTTATTGGCGGTCACTGTTGTTCCATCTTTTGATAGCCTATCTGTAGTCAGCTCACCCTCTGTTGGCCTGTTTTGGTTGTTGCCCATCCCATTTTGGATGGATGGGCCAACCTTCCTCGATTGCCTCTTGTAGATGAGAAGGGGCGCCATACCATTACTCATTACCAAAAAGACTATCTTCTAATAAAGCAAGAATTCCAGGAATTGTTTATCAAGTGCAATGGTTGGTTCCCAGATCTCTTATGAATCAACACTATTAGAGGAATTTATGCTCAATAAAATTAAATTTATTGATTGTCATTCTTGTGTTATGTTTGTAATGAAGTCTATCAATATATATAATGATTAAGTGAATGATGATAAGATCATAATATAGTGATTACTATTCTTTAAACATATATTCAAAATAGTCATATTTGTGAAATATTAGAGGAGAATATTAAATTATCTTGAAAGAATAATATTATCTAATCAAACTCATAAGATGAGTATAATTGATCTTGTAATTATTAGTATAGAGATATTAGAGATAAATATTGGGTCCTCTTTAGATAAAAAGTTCATTGAATTAATTTATATGAGTCAATGAATAGTATTATACCTACCAGTTAATCAAGTTGATTTATGTCACAGTTGTGTATATGATCCTTTGACTTGAGACACCAAAGATATCTTGTAGATAAATGATCGTGTTCTGATTATGATTAGTGAACCCCTAGCCATAAGATCTTTAAAATTTTATATCGTAGATATAACATGAATTCCTCGAAGATGATTATATGGTTAAGATATGGTCTTCTGCCCTCCGTATTTGAAGAGATTTCATCACATTTTTTTATCAAAGAAATATTGGAAAATTTTTTAGCCAAGGTAGTAGAAATATCATAGTTTTTAATAATTTTCTCCATGCATCAATATTAACTTGAATGACTTATTACAATTTGACCGTTGACAATACCCTAAGTTATTTACGAGTCTCGTGCGGACAAAAGATTATTTTTACATGGTAACCAATAATGGCAAGGTTCTAAATGAGAGTTCTTATATAGTCTATATCTTTTAGAGTATGTAGCACAACTTAACACCCAACGGGTTGACAACTCGACTTGTTGATTGGGTTAAATCAATCTTTGATTAATTAATTTATGTTAATATAGATAATTAATAGAGGTTTCCTACTAAGGTGTTATTGGGTTTATAAAGATTTTAACTAATAATATGAATGGACTTAGAGGGTTATACGTGTAAGGTCTATGAACGTTGGTAGATATATACATAATTATGAAGGTTTTATGAAACCTAATATACCTAATGTATATAAATAGGGAGAGAATGACCACAACTCAAGTGGCCCGTGCAAGCCTTGCGGAAACTCTCTCTTCTCTTCTTTTTCTCTCTTGGTGAAGAGCATTGAAGAGGAGATCCAACCATCTAGAGGTCGTGTAGATACTGCTAGAGGCCAGACACTTAAATAACTTTGAGAACTCCTTCAACTAAACCTTATAAGATGATAATCTATGCTAATCTATGCTAGATGATAAGATTGTTGATTCTTGGTCCCTTGGTATTCTATTGTGTTGATGTTATGATTGAAATTTTAAAAGGTTTATTGACATTAGATCCCAACACAAAGAACCCTAGTTTTCTTGGGTACGAAAAGTTTCAGGCTTTGGTATCTTGTAAATAGAAAAGCCAATTCGCAATGGATGATTATAGAAGAAATCACAAGCATGTATTTATTGAGAAGAAAGAGAAAGAAAGGGAAATATGAGCTACATGGGACTAATGTCCCTAATGTGGGCTAAGCCCTCTAGTAGGCTATATCTAACAAATAAGTGTTTCCTTTCCTTGTAGTTCGTGAAGATTAATTTACATAGTGATACATCTTGGGTATAAAAAATGAGATCTTTGCTTCTAGATATGGTAAAAAATTATTAGATCATGCAATATGAAAATGTTCTCTAGCCTAAAATGTAATGTGCATTTTTAATGGATCATATCATGGAAAAATAAGATACTTGTGATTGATCTACTTCAACAATGTCTAAAAATTTTCTACCTGCATCTAATACTATAGAAATGTAATACTCATTATGCAATGATGAAAATGGAAGGAAAATCCTATCTAAAATTTAATATCCATTTTTAATGGATCTTATAGCAAAAAATTAGGAATTTGTGATTGATCAACTTCTTGAATGATTGAAGACTTTCTATATGTTTCCATAATATATATACAATCAGGTTGATTAGTAGACTTGTACTTTATCTTTTTTCAAATAGATTTATTTTTATGAACTTGAACAACTGGTTAAAAAACTAGTGAAAGGACAAAAGAAATATATTTCATTATGGGGTGTATAAATGTTGTTCTTGTAACTAAAAAAAATTTGGGAGAAGAACATGCAAGCATAATTGATGTGGGGCCAAATAGGAGAGTCAAAATTTCTCAAACAGAAGTGTAAGGGATGGTGTTTTGATAGAGGGATGTTGTAAATTTTAAAGATTGGTGACCTTGAACTTCTAAGATTTAATCCCACAATTGGAGAGGAGAGATATCACTTTTTTAATAACCTTGAAGTGGAGTTTCCATTCAATGAAAGAGACCAAATTTCACAACCAGTGTATATGAATACCCAAATATATGATTAGAGACTATCCTAGGGTTCACACAAATCCTAAGAGCAAGAGATTTTTGGGGAAAGATGGTCTATCACACAGAATGAGAGGAATGAGAGACTTTGTTGGGGCAAAATTTGAAATTTCTTTCTTGATTACTCCTTAATTTGAGAGAAAAGAGAGAAGGGAATGAATAGGAATGATGGAAAGAGAGAAGGAGGAGAAGAATAAGAAGGGAGAATAGAGAAATCAAGGGTGTGTGTTGTGGAGAGGAAGAAGAAGAGGGATGGAGCAAGAAAACTTGTGGATTGGTGTGTGGATGAGAGAAAATGAGAGAAAGGGAGGAAAATTTGTGGAGGATGAGAGAGAAAGAGTGGGGAACAATAAAACTTTAAACTTTTTCAAATTTCGAATTATAAAAGAGAGTTTCCAAAGATCCATATAAATAGGGGAAGAGAGAAAAATTTTCAACCCTTGAAGGGGTGTGTCTCTTGAAAGGATGACTTAAAAAGCCACTTGTCAAGATGTGAGGGTGCCATTTAGAGGGTTTTAATTGGTAAAAATTTTATGAGTAATTTGGGTATGGTAATCTGCCATAAAATCATGGGTTTAGGTTGACTTGGCCAAAGAAGGATCTATGATGCAAATAACTTGAAATTTGAGAATCTAAAATTAGTTCCTATAATTTAGGGAGATAATTTGACTTGGTCAAAGGGGTTCCTAAATTTTAGGAAAAAGGTTTGACTTGGTCAAAGGCTCAAAATTAAACATTTTAGGTCAAGAGTAGGGTTTGCCTAAGTCAAGTGAAGTGTTTTAAGGATTCTAAGCATTAAGGGGTAGCAGCCACATCTTCATGGGCTTACTCCTCTTCATGTCTTCAAAGTCTTTTGATATATGCATGTCTTCCAATGATAGATTCTTGAATTTCTTTGTCAAGATCAGCATGTTGTTTACTTGATATGGATGACTCCGAATACTTGCATTTCTCCTTAAATTGTATTGCTTTGGTGCTTTCTTAGATGCTTCTATTGTTATTGAGGTGTCTCCACCAATAGGCCTATTCACGCGAGGGCCTTTGGTTTTTTTGCCCGATTTTTTTTTTATTAAATATGAACTCACAAAAGTCAAATCATGAGAGAGAGAGAGGGGAGAATGACCAACTCTTTAAGACAAACGGGTTTATAAATGGTCTAGAGCGAGATAGCTTTAGGGTTTCTGGCAAGACCTTTATCTGCCGTGCCTCGAAACATCACTTTCTTTTTACCATGGAATTAATTGCTTTCTGTACACGTAGAGGAATACAAAAAATTATTTTATCATAAAAAAGCTTTTCTCAGGCTAAGCAACGGCGCCGCCGGTGAGTAAAGGTGCCGCCGCCTGCGCTGTCATGGCCAGATCGAATTGTCTAAACAAGATAGTATCCTCGAATTTCAGCATGGCAGCGCTGCCAGGTCCGATGTGACTCACGTGTTTTACGTCTGTTGGAAACCCGATCTCCATCTCCCTCTCATCATCACTATGATTACGATCATCCCGATCGTCTTCCTTGAAGAGCTGAGGAAAGATCTTCAAGAGCTTCAAGATGAAGAGAGAAGAGATTGTGGGCTTCTCTCCTTGTTTGATTTCGTAGCAAAACGGATGAATTAGAGTAAGAGAGAGAAATGATGAAAGATGGCGACGGCGGCGAAAGATGTTACCTCTGCGTGGGATTATCCTTTTCCCATGACTGCCGCAACGGGTGTTGCTCACATCGACGCTGGTCTGGGAGATGCAGCCGATCGAGAAGGGAAGGATGACCAGCCTCTCTAGGCGATCTCCCATCCTTCGTGTACTCGATACGTCTAGAGGGTGAAAAGAGCGAGTGAAGGAAAGAGAAGTGGAAGGAGTTCTTGAAGGTGGAGGGGATTCGTGTGTTGGTGTTACTGTTGGCCCTGCTAACGAATCTCAGACCCTTGGACGGCTCTTTGTCGTCATCGATGTAGAGAGAGAGAGAGATAGTGGAGTGGGTCGGGTTTGGTTCGGTGGGTGGGTGGCGCCTACTTCAGAGTGATTTCAGATAGGAAGGTATGCGTGAACCCCACGAGCTGCTATCTGTTCTCATACGTTCGTTTGCTCTCTCTCGCTCTCTCTCTCTCTCTATCTCTCTCTCTCTCTCTCTCTCTCTCTCTCTCTCCTTGAAGGCCATGTAATAGCCATTTTCAAATCGTTCTTCCGTAAAATATCGGGGATAAGGCCGAAGTTCTAAATTGATTGGAGTTACTTACACGGCACAGGAATGGAGAATTATTTGCTTCACATAGAAGGTAGCACAACATCCTCAGTCGGAAAATGTCTGAAGACCCATCGGGGAACGTGGGTCTCTCTCTCCCTCTCCCTCTCTCTCTCACTCTTTCTCCCTCTCTCGGTCACTCCCTCTCTCTCTCTCTCTCTCTCTCTCTCTCTCTCTGTCTTTGGCCAGATGGATCGAGGGATAACTCCGAGTCTCCGATGGGTTGGTACATAGACGAGAAAGAGACGTCTAGGATGAGTTGAATACGTCGGTTAGAAAGAGAAACAAGAGATAGGGATTAGAGACAGGCAGAATTCCCATATCTTGACAAAGAGATATTACGAAAACAAGAGAGGGGGAGAGACAGAGAGAGACAGAGAGAGATGTTGAATTTTTTTAATGGTGATGAAGACAGTTTGCCCTTAGATGTGCGCAAAGGTGCTCGAAGAAGTCACACCAGAAGCCATGACCACTCTTCTGTAACTGATGCTGCCAACAATGCTCAAAGGAAATCTCCGCAACAAGGGAAACTTTAGTAGCCTATCTCTCTTGAGTCTCCTCTTCTAGAAACGGGAAAAGAAATGCTCACCCTATTCTGCACTTATGAAAACGACGTAAACGTATTATCCTGAGGTCGGAATAGATGGAAATTGAAGAAAAGGTACAGAAAAGACTCCGACTTTCTTTGATCTTGGACATGTCCAGAGCTTCAATGAAGCGCAGGTCGGAGATTCTTGTCTTCGCTGTAAATCTCTGGTACTCGTCCATGACGGATGACATGCTCCAGCTCTGCAACTTCCTCAAGCAGGCCACCACAATGGACCCTGTTCTCTAAGAGAGAGAAAGACGAGGAGAGAGATAGAGAAATAACTATGATGGGCCTCGGAAAGGACGATAAAGATGGTCTTCATACCTTTCCCGGCTTGCATGAAATCAAGATCGGATGATTTCGTGAGTCTGGAAAGATAAAAGGATGAGAGAGAAAGTAACGGCTAAAAGGATAAGCTGATGATGAAGACCGAGGAGCGGACTACCGGTGAGGATTTTCACTGCGTCCGAGAGGGTGTTTTCGGTATTTCCGGCGAGAGCGCCCTGCACATTTGAACAGTAATCATTAAATAATGCGCTAAATCAGTCTAGGTCTTTGAAACAGGAGTGCTTTCTAGAGAGAGAAAAAGAAGTGAAATTCTACCTTTCTACGATGAATGCTCAACTGGAAAAGACGAACTCCTCGCATTCGCAGGAATTCGAAGCTCTTTTCCGGATGGGGTTTGCTGCACAAAAACCTGGGAATTCGAACGCCGAAAATCCATCGTTATAATTATAAATAAATCCTAGAAATCGTGAATAGGATGTGGCCTCCGCTGCGTACAGGATAGAACGGAGGTGGAGCGAATCGAGGAAGGTGACATTACGAGTCTCCGGGAATTCCGACCGGTAGATTCCTCGATCCACCATTCCGAAATTTCTCGGCGGAATCAAGAATTCTTCCCGTTCTTCCTCCTCAGTAACCTTGAAATTTGTTTCCATCTCCGCCATTTTCCTGCAACTCTCTGTCTCTAGAGCGTTATTTATAGGAACCGACGGAGATTTTTCAAGTCACGGTGCATGTACGCGGCGTCTTTGACTACAGAGGAGGAGCGTGAAAGGATCAAATGTCGAGAAAATCCGAATTGTTTACTCTAAGTTTCTGGGGATTATGTAAAAAACTCAGAAGATATAGAAAATAAATCTGACTGATGACGTTGATCCCTGTCAGCTGATCCCCTCAAGATTGCCTCATGTGGTCTTGAAGAGAGAGAGAGATGGTGATGACGATGATGGGCCACAAAGAAAGTCTAGTTTGTCACAATAAAACAACCCACTCTAGGCCCAAAACAAATTTTATAGCCCAATTTCTTATGAGAAAGGAAATCAGAAAAGGGAATAAATTAAAATTTTACTTTAGTTAATCCACAAAATATTATTGGAATGGAAATTTTAAAAAAGACAATGACATTATTAATCACCCAAAAATAGCATTTCTTACAAAGATTGGGTACAATGAATTCATGCTTGCCTTGATAAGTTGATTGTTTAACAAAATAATTACTTTTTAAAAAATAAAGATCAAATTAGGGGATTGGAAATCAAATTTACCACCAACTCAAGGAGATTATATGCACGATGAAGAATGACCTCCTATGAATGCTTGATATAATCGTTGTAGGGTATTGTTAGATTCTAAAGATCTAAATCTAAAATTTACCTCTGTTTCTAAATAACAAAATCCCTTAAATTGCCAAAGACGATGAAGATGTAGTAGAATAAGTGGAGAGAGTGTGTCTTTTCGATAATATTTAAATCCTTTGGATAAATAGAATTTTAATCAAATTTTGTCACTTACTTGTAATATAAAACCAGAATATCTAAACTCTAACAGCTCAATTTTGAATTTACATTTAAGAAATATAATAAGGTCTCTAATGGTTCAAGACTTTTATAAAACTATGCTATGGGTTCAAATTTTTATTAACTGGCTCTTGGTTTTGTGCCCCCTCAAAATTATGAGATGCAATTAATCATTTGCTTTTGGATGCAGTTAAGTCCAGGGCTTTGAAACTGTCCATTCGATGGCCGGGATCCCTCTAGTAGCCTACCATTTGAGATTTTTTGTTGGAGAGATTCATTAATTCTCCGAGGCTTCCTAGATCTCCTCATTGGCCTAAAAATAGAGGCTTTTTCCTTCTCATAGAGGCATCATTTGAAAGAGAGATTGAAGGGTTATTAGAAGAGTCTAAAGGGATCCTCTCTTAGTAATAGGTGAGATTTAAGAGCCTTTGTACAAGGGTTGTTATTTGGGGCTTGGGGTAGTGTTTCCTTGTCCTTTGTCTTCCTATTCTCTAGTTTCAATGGCCATTTTTGCCATTTTTTAGGTCAAATCTCTCTGTCTCTTCTCCAATTGTGCATTTAAAAAAGATTTGCTTCATTCTTTTTGGGAAGTGTGGGGGATCCTATCCCAAAAAGGCTAATACAACAAAACTAAAGAATCCAAGAAGACATGGAGTGAGGGGACAAAGAGATGGAAAAGAAATTTCGAGATATAAAGTAGAAGACAGAGTGTGAGAGAAGACAACGAGATGCTACTCAACCATAAAAGTATACCAAGATGGCAATTATCTCATTCATCTTCTCATAAAAAGCCTGGTCCAACTTGCCTTACCCATTAAATGGACCACTTCTAATCCGTCTCAGAGAGAGAGAGAGAGAGAGAGAGAGAGAGAGAGAGAGAGAGAGAGAGAGAGAGTTTGGGTCAAATAAAATGCATAAAAACCCAAATATATTTATTATAGATATTTTCATTCATTTATGGAGAGAGTGGATTTTATGAGTGAAACCTTAATTCCAGCAAAATAAAATGCTGAAAGACCAAATATATTTTCTATCTATATTTTCATTCATCTAGAGAATGAGAGAGAGAGAGAGAGAGTTGATGTATCAGTGATACTTTAATTTCAGTAAAATCAAAATGCCTTAAAAACCAATTTTTTAATCGTCATTATCCATCATTTATAGAGAGAGAGAGAGAGAGAGAGAGAGAGAGAGAGAGAGAGAGAGAGAGAGAGAATGAAACTTTCCATTGATTTTTGTTAAACTGTTATGGCCCTTGATTTCTTCTGCTCCAACAGGTAACAGTAAAACTCGGGATTTCCGGGGAAAGAGCACCTTGTTCGCTTGGGCTGACGATTCTCCTTTTTGCGAAGAACGGAAGAGAAGAGGGGGAGGGGAGAGGGAAGTCCCGAAATTTCCCCTCCCTCCCGCAAGACCCTCAGGCCATCTTCCTCTTTCTTCCATTTCAGATCGACCCAACTCCGCTTTGGAATCACTTTTCCGTAGACGGTAATATTTGTTCTGGGTGTTTGTGTAATTGCAGTAATCTTACTTCTCCATGAGCTGCTGGTCGCATTTCATCGATTTTAATGGAAACTTTATTTGATCACTTATTCCAGTTCTAGGTCAGAATCATGGGAAAAAAGACGAGGGCAAAGGGCAGAAATACGAGGCGAGCGAACCCTAGAATTTCGACGACTTCGCCGAGGTTTTCAATGGCAAACAAGATAAATCCCGCCGAAGAGGAGGAAAAGATCGCGCCTTGCGAGCATTTTAATCTGGAGAATGAAGGAATGAAGAGCATTCTATTGAGAATTCAGTCTTCTTCAGGGGCTGACGACAAATGCGAGGATTGTAGGGTGGAACCGGGCCCCAAGAAGGTGGCTAAACCAAAGGGAAAAAACTTAGAGAAGAGGCGGGGAACATCGAAATCACAGACGAGTGCAGAATTAAGTACTGTATGGGTATGCCTTGAATGCAATCATCTAGCTTGCGGCGGAAATATTACCTCCACGCCCTATGGTCACGTGCGCCGCCATTCCAAGCAAAATAAGCATTCTGTTGCTGCCAGGTTAGACAATCCTACCGTCGGTTGGTGCTTCATCTGCGACTCCTCGATCCCAATTGATATCCCTGCAATAATAAAAGAGGAGAATAAACAGGAGATAGTTGTGGAAGAAAAGAGGACAAGAGAGAACGGGAACATCTCTCTAACTCATCAGCCCAGCGGAGGGTACTCTGTCAGAGGCTTAACCAACCTCGGAAACACATGCTTCTTCAACTCAGTGACGCAGAATCTTCTCGCCATGGGGAAGTTGCGGAGTTACTTTCTTAATCTGGATCAAGCCAATGGTCCTCTCACGATATCCCTGAGAAAACTCTTCATTGAAACCTCTGGAGGCTATGAAAATAACCAAAACCAGAAGAATCGGATTACTCCGAGCAATCTCTTTGGTTGTGTTTGCTCCAAAGCTCCTCAATTCAAAGGCTACCAGCAACAAGACAGCCACGAACTCCTCCGCTATCTGCTAGATGGTCTCTCCACTGAACACTCTAGTGCCATGAAGTCAGCCAAAAAGTACAAACGCTTGGATGAATTGGGATCCGATTCTGAAGAAACTGTATCATCCTTAAACCCCACTCCTTCTTTTGTTGAAGAATTCTTCAGTGGGCAGTTATCCAGCACTGTCTGCTGCACTGCATGCGGTCACTCATCCACAGTTTTTGAGCCTTTCTTGGATCTCTCTCTCCCCATTCCACGGAAGAAACCATCTCCCAGAGTCCCCTCGTTTTCATTGCCCAAAAAGGGTAAAGGAAAGTTTTCTCCTAGAGGCAGAGGAAGAAGACTCAGAGAAAGGAGGTCTCCCATTGCATCGCCAAAATCAGAAATAACAGAAATCTCAAACTCAGTTTCTGAATCAAATCCTTCATCCTGCACGAAGCCAGAGTCGGAGTCAGAAACAGGGCCAGTTTTTGGTCCTTCTCAAGAAGATGATCCTTCGTGGATGGATTTTATCGGACCAGCTCCTGAAGCAAGCATTAGCTCTATTCATGGCCCAAGAAAGGAAGATGAAGAAGAAAATGAAGAAGAAAGTGCTGAATCCAGGGATAGAATTTCAGAGTGATGCATGTTCTGGGGATCTAAAGAAGCCAGAATCTTCTGTAATTTTGCTCCCTATATGTGCCATTGGGATATACCGATAACCCAAAAAGAGGAAGCTTTATCTCCCGAACCAGAATCCGAGGGTCTTGGAGATCTATTCCATGAAGAGGAAGAAAAATTCTGCTCCAGCCGTCAAAGAGGAAGCACTGACATATGAAGACTTTGGAGTCTCTTGGTTGGGTGGGAACAGTAGCGAGTCAAACCAAGAGGAAATCGACAGTTCTGATTCCCCAGTCTCTGTTGACCGATGTTTGGCTTATTTCACTACTCCAGAGTTGCTTTCTGATGAACAAGCTTGGGACTGTGAGAACTGTTCAAAGATCTTCCGGGAGAAATTGAATGTATCTGAATCTGTAGGACCAGATTCCTCGGGCAGTGTTGATGATGGAGATGATCTTGGGAGTAACTCGCAGGAAGACGAAGAAGAGGACAGAAGAAAAAAGATTAAGAGGGATGCAACCAGAGAATTCTAATTGATAAGTCACCTTGCATTTTGACAGTCCATCTGAAGCGTTTCAGTCAGGATTCTCGTGGCCGCTTGAGCAAGTTGAACGGCCATATCATCTTTCAGGAGATGCTTGATCTCCAGCCGTACATGACCTCCAGGTACATTTTCCATGCTTACTAGATTAACGATAATTCACAAGGAACCCATATTTCTTTAATAAAAAAATGTGATCTTATTCAATTGGCGATGGAATTTTTGGCATGCCCAGGGATGCAGAGGCTTCCTCATTCTACCAATTGGTGGGGGTTGTGGAGCATCTGGGTAGCATGAGAGGGGGGCATTACGTGGCGTATGTGAGGGGAGAGAGAGCTCATGTGCAAAAGCAGACTCCGGAAAAGCAGGATATTGCCTGGTTCTATGCCAGCGATGCTCAGGTGAAAGAAGTCCCTCTCCCTGAGGTTCTCCAGAGTGAAGCCTATCTCCTTTTCTATGAGAGGGTATGAATTTCAATATAATCCTCTGATGGAGAAATGCGAGTTTTTCCGTCTTCTGCCTGGTGGGTTTTAACGACGATCTTAACCCAGTGAGAGGGGATGGGGGAGCATCGTTTTGAGATTCCACTCCTAAAGTTTTGTTTACCGTTTCTTCCAGTTTGTTGATGGCATTCTTTATCCATTTTGATGGTTTAAGGTTAGCTGTAATGAGAGACAGAAGGGAAAGTGGCGTGAGGAGGATGGTTTAGAGATTTCACTCAAGCTTTTGGAATGATCTCCAAACAAACCAGCGAAACTGTCTTCAATGCATGAAAGAGAGAACAAAGGAGGGAACCGAAACTGAAGATAACGAGAGAAATCATCAAAGTGGCCGACTCCTCTTGGGACGTGATTCTAGAGCCCCCCCTTGCCTTCCTTTGAGATTCTTGATGCGAAAACTGCATTCGGACACCCCCTTCCTCTTCATGTAATCCCCTTCTCTCTCTCTCTCTCTCTCTCTCTCTCTCTCTCTCTCTCTCTCTCTCTCTCTCTCTCTCTTACTGATCGTCGACCTCGATCGATCTTCGATCAGGCGACGATCGATCGGCGCACGGACCCTTTTGATCGATCGAGGTGTCGATCTTTTGACGATCGATCTCGATCGATCATGATCGCGCAACCTAGAAAGATCCAATGACACGTGTCATTCGTTGACTGGCTATAGGTTCCACCTGTCCCCACCCGCGCCTTTGGCTCTTTCTTCCTCTTCCTCTTATACATTTTGTGATCATCGAAGATCGATGACTCCCAACCCCAACTTTTTTGTGGACAATCTCAAAATGACCGATAATTAGAGCTTATTTTGCATTTGTTCTTCAAAGAAATTTTATTGTATACTTCCTACTATCATTTCCCTTCTCCTTTGTTCTTCCACTCGAGTGTCTTTATTTCAAAAGGGAAGATAAATGAGGATGAGAAAAGGTAATGTTATTTGAGAGTAATAATGAATTAATGGTGTAGAAGGTATTGTGAAAAGATAAAGGTAAGAAGATGGTATTAGCTAAAACTAGAGTTTAATGATCATCAATATTCTTTGTAGAAAAAAAAGAGAGAACTATGTAGAAAAAAACATACAATAATTAATCAGGATTAAGGAAACATGATCATGATCTAATTTTCACAATGATGATGAGGATTGTGATGATGATTAGCTCTTAGCATTGTTATTGGGAATAATAATGACTGTATGATTATGCCAAGGTTGATTGAATAAGACTAAAAGGAAGACTGTCTAAGGTACAATTTGTGTAATAAAGGTTGAAGTGAGAGGAGCAATATATTTTTTTGGAAATGAGAAAGAGTTGAATTTGAGAAACGAGGAATCTAAACCAATGATGAGTAAGCATTTTATTAGGTGAATGAAAATTCAAGTAAAAAGGCCAAAGCTAAAACTTGTAAAATAATGATAAACAAATAAAAATGGTCTAACATAAAACAAATTCAACCTTTGTATAAATGTCAAATAGAAAAAAATAATTAATGTGTCTCCCTCTTTATTAAAACTATATAATAGATTTTCTAATAGACTTAAAATTTTGTATGTTGTTGATGAACTCAATTTTATGGTTATAAATAAATTTTTTACAAATTGAATTCATGCAAAAAATTATATTTTCACGCTTAGTATGAAAGGTAAAGGTAGATTCTTGAGGAGCCTAGGTAAAGAGATTGAATGGCAAAGTAGGGAGAAGAGATATTACGAGGTAAGAAAAGATGGAAGATAAGAATTTTAGCTTATGAGTTTGTGATGGTTATAAGGGAGGATGCTTTTATAATGACTTTATGGATCAATGTGTGTGAGTGTGTGAATTTGATTAATGATGTGGAATAGAAAGATTATACATTGGAGATAACTTTTAAAATATTTCAATGCATAGTGTGAAGCCCACTAGGGCCCAACACTTAGCTATCTTTATATTCTCTCTCTTGTATAGCCCTATAAGGGCCTCCTCATGTAATCCTCATTCTAGACAAGCACAATATATAATTCTCCCATTTCACCTCTCGACATGGTATCAAGGCAAGTTCTCTAGGGTTTCTAGAGTTTTCTCCTTCCTATGGCAGAGAAGGTTTCCCTTGTGTAGCCCTACATCTCTTGCATCACCATCATTGGTGTAGCTTCTCTCTTTTGCAATTTTTTTTATCACTATTGGACTCCAATTTTTTACAGTCATCATAATTTAGTGAAACATCTTCAACACAACCGGCCATCAATCTTCGGAGGCATTATTTTCTTGATAGCATTTGGAAGGTCATATTCTCTCTTTTTGTTTTTGGCACCATCTTCATGCGCATCAGTGGTTAGGGATAGTGGCGCTATCTTTGGAATGCTGAACTGTACCATCTTCTTTGCATTGCAATGTCTCCCTCAAGGTGTGTCTACATGAATCACATGCAACTCTTCACGGAGTGACATTGGTAGCTTCACCCTCTCCTCTTGGAATGATGATAGCCACTATCCCTTCTCCTCCTTATCATGATGATGGGAGGCCACCCCCTCCTTTTCCAAGTATAGTGGCATCATGTTGTGCTGTCCCCTTTGGCCAAAGCACCCAGTCATTCCATCGCTTATGCTGGGATTTGAGCCTTGGCAAGCACTCAAAATTTCATTGAGAAATTCGAGCATACGGAAAACATTGAAAATGATGAGGCAGAAAAAACTAATGATCCTATCATCTAATTTACATCAAAATTTATACTTAAAAAGGTTCCTTGAAGGAGTTCTAGAGGGGACATCTCAACATCAAAAGAAGCATCCAAGGAAGCACCAAGGCAATAAAACTTAAGGAGAAATGTAAGGACTAGAAGTAATCCATATCAAGGAAACAACATACTGATCTTGACCAAGAAATTCAACAATTTATCATTAGAAGACACATACATATTCAAAGACTTTGAAGAAATGAAGAGGAGCAAGCCCATAAAGATGGGGGTGCCACCCATTAATCCTTTGAATCCTTAAGAGACTTCCCTTGACTTAGCCTAACCCCACTCTTGGCCCAAAGCCTTTAATATTGAGCCTTTGACCAAGTCAAACCATCATCCTAAATTATAGGAACCCTTTTTATATTCTTAAAATTCAAGTTGTTTGCATCTTAATAACATGCAATTTATACATGAGATTACATGATTATTAGTATAATTTAAGGCATAATTCTTATTATTTATATGCATGTTATTATACTTGGAGTGTATATTCTGAAGTTCCCTAATGAGATGATGAAATTGCGAAACGGGGGTGAGTTAGATTCTTTTTAATATTTATGTTATTCTAATCCCTTTTTGAATTCGTTGATTATCACTTAACTTTCAAACATCACTTAACCCCCGCGGCAGTCCCAAGAGGAGACAGTCCTCCTAGAGTCACTCATCACCCTTTTTTAATCCCGTAGTAATAACTACTAGCTAGCCGGGATTATCATATCAAAAGTTCTACACGATCTTTCGATCTGACTCACTCACGCTCTCGGTTAGTGACCTTACTTCGCCGATGCCTTTGACTTTGCCTATCTGATGCTGTTGACTTTGACTTTATCTGATGTCTGACTTTGACTTTCTCTGATTTCTGACTTCTGACTTTGACTTTCTGACGTTGACCTGAAATGTAAACCTGATACACACACCACAACAACACTGCCTATCCCTAGAACAATACTCTAAAATAGTTTCTCAATGGTTCTAATGCACTGTGTATTTCTAAATTACCAATTATCTTTTACCTGAAATGTTACCTTGAAGATAGTCACCTTAATTCTCACCTTGGTGCAATTTATTCACTTTTCTTTCCGATCCCTGAAAGAAAAACTTCTGAACAGTATAGTGAATAAGAAAATAGAGATTAATAGAATATGGAATCTAAGACAATGATAAGCTCGTGGATCAGCACCAACAATTAGAAATGTACCTCTGAAAATTTGCAAAGTAAAGGTTAGACTTAGCACTCTTATACCCGGTCAGACAAAATAGAGATTTAAACGAAAATTCGACAGAATTCTGTCTGAATTCTCTTCTAATGCACTGATTAAAATTATCAATAAAACAGATATAATCAAAACAGATAAGAACAGAGGAAGAATAAAAAGTGATAATAGATAAACGGATTTAAGAAATTAAAAGCAAACTGAAGATCGATTGAATCAGTTTATTCACGAAAAAAAATAGATAATGAAAATAAGAAGATCAGAAAACAGAAGATCAGAAAGAGAGAAAAAACGAAAAAAAAAATCGAAAAATGTAAATTGAAGAACGAAAATTAGAACAACTAACTCAATTACCGAAATCAGAAAATTGTAAAATGAAAACCGAAAATCAGAAAAACTAAATAAAAAATCAGTTCATCGAAAACAGAAAATCAGAAATCAAAAACTTGAAAACGAAATGAAGAAAACGGAAATTAATCAATTAATCAAAAACGGAAAATCAGAAACCGAAAAATGAAAAACGAAAAACCGAAAATCGTTCCTCAGGAGCACACGTCCACAGAAAAAGAGAGAGAGAGAGAGCTCGATGAAGAACACGTTTGCTCCAGGAGTCGCCTCGCAATCGCACGCACAAGAGGAAGCTCTTTGGATCACTTTTTCGCAATCGCACGCACAAGAGGAAGCTCTTTGGATCACTTTTTCGCAATCACACGCACAAGAGGAAGAGTATTCGATCGCTTCTTCAGAAGACCTAATTTTCTATTTTCTTTTCGGACTCTGCTATCGGGGCAACCCAGTTGCCCCGAAGGAATCTTGGGCAACCAAAGGAATCTTGGGAAAAATTATTTCCCGCCTGGGCATCCAATTAAACGGGGGAACCCGGTTTTTTCCCTATCTCTCTCTCTCTCTCTCTCTCTCTTCCATTGACTGAGGCTCTCTCTCTCTCTCTTCCATCGCCCAGCCCGGCCGACGCCTCCGTATCGCGCCATCGGCTCCCGCCGAGGCCACTGCCCCGGCCGCCTCCCGCTGCCACAGCTGGCTCTCTCTCTCTCTCTCTGTCTCTCTCTTCCATTCCTGCCGGCTCGGCGAAGTCCTTAAAGGACTCTGCTACGGGGGCGAAATCTGGCTCGGCGAAATCCTTAAAGGACTCTGCTACGGGGGCGAAATCCGGCTCAGCGAAATTGTCTCGCGAAAATGCAGGAAAGGAGAGGTGAATATCTTGTTCATATATCTTGATGCACGAAATGCAGGAATCGGTGAATTCAGTTCTTCAATTTTTTAATTTGTTCTGCATATCTTGATCGCTTGATTATTTTCGAAATCCTTTGTGGACTCTGCTACGGGGGCGAAATCCGGCTCGGCGAAATCGTCTCGCGAAAATGCAGGAAAGGAGAGGAGAGGTGAATAAAATGATGTATTTATGCATACATTGATGTGAATGTTGGAGAGGAGAGGAAGAGTAGGACGAATCAAGTCATGGACAGAAGAATCCACGACCATGGTTTTAGAATTTTCTTGTTATAAAATACAGAAAATTGGTTCTAAGAATATAGAATCTGCACAACAGAATCTGCACAAAAAATTACTCGAAATGGAAATGGCAATATTACAAAATAGTTGGTGGGGGTGGTTCAAAGATGATAGGGGCTTGAAAATTTCTCCTCTAGCTCCCGGAATCCCCTGGATGTCGATTCAGTCTGGCTCTGGGGCAGTGCAAGGCAACGTATCTTTTTTCTTCTTATCACCGTTATGCTCTCATTCAACAATCACTATTCCAACTCTTCACGAGATTTGAGCTTTTTTTGCTCTCTTGTTTGATGGCCTTTACACACTCACTCTCACTAAAATGTCTTTCTCTCTTTCTAGATGACGGATGGCTTCCCTTCCTACAGCACAACGACTGGGATATCCTAGTCTCTGAGACTCTTCTACCGGAAACACCAGGACAACAATCTCGACTGATCCTCCTCAACAACATCCCATCATCTGATGCAAAATAACTGCCATTATAGAGTATTTTAGATAGAAGAAATGAAATATACAATATTTGATTGACTTGTTTTTTCTCAAGGAACAGGTTATAACGATTCTTCGGATTATGAAGCTGCTTGTTGCAAAACAAAGAGGAAAATATTGAGGAAAATAAATCTTGTTCTGTTGGCAATTACTTTCTTTCAGCGACTGTGACTTTTTTCTCTTAACTAACTGCACGTTGACTTTGCGACGGTAGATAGATCGATAGATAGGTAGGTAGACAGATAGCTAGATGGTTAGATAGATAGATAGATAAGAAAAGAGAGATGGATAAGCTGATGGATGGGTTGGTAAGTAGATGGATAGATCTAAAATTTCTATTGGTAGATTGGTAGACAGAGAGATGAAGAGACGGATAAGAAGATACATTAATAGGTCAAAGAAAGATAGATAAAAGAAGATGGATGGTTAGGTAAATAGACAGATGGATGAATGGATGGATAGATAGAAAAATAGGTGCGTGCATGTGCTCAAACATAAATGTCGAGAGAATGTGTCTCTCTTTCTCTTCTCGCTCTTCTTCTTCGATCGCTCAACATAAATGCCTCCCCTAAAAGAGCTCGAACAGAACAAGATTCTCTCAACCCAGGAAAGTTTTCCCGCAAGGTGAAGAAGGATTCCCCACCGCCTCAAATGAAGGAGCCAGTCATTATCTACTTGACCTCACCGGAGAGGATTTACGTTGAGCCTGAAGAATTCAAGGCAGTGGTGCAGCATCTCACAGGAAGCTCTTCGGTGGCGGTGGCGGCGGCAGATTCCCTCGTGATGAATTTCTCGTGCCCCACATTCCTTCGGAATGGAATCTAGCTTATCATGAAGAATGGAACCGGGCATAACGCCAGATTCCTTCGTGCACTAAATTCCTTTTGGTTTAGTGGAACCGGGCTGCTGCCGCCGCCGCCGAGTGAAGAGAGCTCCTCTGTTGATGGGGTCCTGGAGGAATTTGACCTGCCCGACTATTTCTCATGTTTATCACCGTTGAACCTACACCTTCCACAAGTATCGTGGAAGTCTAATTCTCTGGTTTTGATGCCAACTGAAGCAGCTTTCAAGCGCCGACAGGAAGATTCCAAATCTCTTGGAATAAGGTGGCGGAGGCGGAGGCAGAGGCCAACTCTTCCACTTCCCCAGAGGTGGGGGCGGATGGGGGAGCCGAGAGGGGGAGGCCAAGGCCTCGATTTATTTTTCCGCACCCGCTCCACGAGTGGGTAAAATGGTCAAACCATCTCCACGAGAGGAAAGGAAGTTCTTTTTTTTTGCGTTGGGATGGAATTTGGCTTATATACCGGTTGCCCCAGATTCCTTCGCGGCAACCGGTTGCCCCGTAGCAGAGTCCTTTCTTTTCATGCGAGAGAGAGAGAGAGAGAGAGAGCTGTATTCCTGTTTTCTTAGCTTTTATCGGGTTTTCTGGGTATATACACAATTTAAAGGAACTACCTGAAAATGAAATAACATGAAATAGTTAGATATTACTGACGTGTTGTTTTTGTGCGTCGTTAAAACACAAATACGATGGTCAAAAAAAATTTATAAAACCGAACTCACAAAGACAAGATATAATAATCAATTACTGGGTAAGTATCGGGTCGATCCACAGAGAGCAGGGTTGAGTTTAATCGCAGAGTTGACTTGGTCAAACTTAGGTTTAAAAGGAGTTTTAAATAAGAGAATATAAGATGTAAGATATGGAAATGATATAAATAAGGTAAATAAGAAGTTTTAAGATTTGAAATCTCGGTTTTGACAGCGAAAAGTCAAAGTCAAAGCGTTGACTTTGACCAGCAGTAGGTGTTCTGCAAAATCAGAGAATCAAACAGAGTCAGAAGATTACGAAAATTATATATTTGGAAACTAGAGAGAAAATGGAATTTATTGATATAAGTTTTGTAATTTTTGGATAAGAAATGGATTTATTATGAATTATTGAAAATCAATGATCAGAAAATCCCCGAAATGAACACCTCAGAGGAAATCTTCAAATTGAATGCCCAAATGAAATCCAAATCTTGCAATTTATATGTCAATAGAAATCTAAGAACCAGAGGAATCCAACAAGACCAAAATTATCAAATTCTGATTTGTCAATAAAAAAAGTAATTGACCCTCGAAAAGTCAACGTTTGACTTCTGATGAAAGATGAACAGTCCGTGGTCAAACGTTAAATTGAAGGGTCAAATGAACTCAGAATTTAATGAAATTGCTATACACTGAAAGCTGATGAAAAGAGGAATCCAATGAAACCAAAATCAAGTGATTTGGAATTATAATCAAAGAGATATCCTATTTTCAAAATCAGTAACTTTTCAGATCAAAATTTAGGAAAATGAAGAACACTATGAACTAATTTGCAAAATTAAAGATCTAAACCTAATAAAAATACAAATTACCTCTTGATAATCGATCGAACCTCACTACTAACCCGATTGCCGCAAGGATGGGGCCTCAATTCTCGTGGATTGAAGCGAATTTGCTCGGATTCTTCCTCGTGGACGTTCGGAATTCAAGGGGAAAATTCGATGAAATCAAGAGATGAAATCGTGATTATCATGCTTCAATGGCTGCGTGTCTACACTCTTGGAAGCAGAGGATCACGAGAACTTAAGACCTTCCTCGAAACTCGCTTAATTTCTTCACGAGTTGATCAAAAGTTGAAGAAACAATGAAGAACTACATGAGTTTTTAAAGAGAAATTAGGCCCGAAATCGTGGCCATTGGAAGCGGTCGTGGATGTCGGTTGAAGGCGACGTGGGGACGATTCCATGGGCGCGGCATCGTGGCTTCAATTCCGTGAAGAATGAGCTTCAATTTTGCTTCGAAAAAGGCTTGATTTTCGGCACGATCGGGCTGCGATTGGGCCACGATCGCGCCGCGATCGAGCCATAATCTTAGTCCTGGTCGATCGTCGGTCGTCTGGAGGCGATTCCGCCGCTGAAGGAGTGCAATCGTCGCTCGATCGCAATGCGATCGTGGTGCGATCGCGGTTTGATCGCACCGCGATCGCGGCGTTCTTCCAGGACGCTTCTCCGCCGTCCGATGGTGATCGACACGATGAAAATCCCAACCGTCCGATGAAGATCAGACATTTCCGACGCGTCCATGCAATGCTTCGGATCGCGAAAGATCCCGACCGTCCACGCCACATCCAACGCCTGTAAACAAAAATCAATGATGTGGCCACATATTCATTTTCAGCAAATCAAGGGCCGCCATGTAAACGCTGAAACCGTGTTGCATTTAATGCACGCGGTTTCATTTAATGTTGTGTCAGAGCACTTAAATTGCGGCGCATTTAATGCGCCGCAAGGAATCTTTGCCTTGACCGTTTGTTTTATTAGGCGCCGAAAAATTCTTTTCTTTCTCATTGGTCCACGTCGCCTCGACCCCTGTTCCTGAAAAAGAAGACATAAATGCGTTTGTCTTATTAGGCGGGGAAAAAGGCCATATTTTTTTTCTATTGGTCGCCGCCTTTTTCCCTGACACATCTCGATTTAATGATCACGTGGACCTAAGTCCACGCGATCGACGCCGTTCAAACTCAATCCGATGCCCCTTGTGCGTCCACGTGGCCTGCAAAAGAAAGAACCGTGTGGGACATAGTCCCACACGAACGAAACAATATGCATTCGCCCCTATAAATTAGGTGACGGTAAACGCCTATTGCGTTACCGCCCCTAAATACTAACCAGGGCCCACTAACCCGTGGGCCCTCCACTTACCAGCCTCCTCGCCACGTGGCGCCCCTCACGGGCGTCCGCGTGGCCTGTTTGCGTGGCACCCGGCCACACGAGCGGGCCACACGCGTCCTGCCACATGGCCTCAGCGCCACGTCGTAACGGCGCGGTGGACCCGCACGCCACGTCAGCCCGTCGCCTGGGCCCGGTCGCCACGTCAGCTCCGCCTGGGCCCGCTCGCCACATCAGCCGCAGGTAATTTCTCCCCCTTTTTCGCGATTTTAACTAATAAAATACTTAAAAATTCAATTAAAAATCAAACAAAAATCGGAAAAAGGCTTAAAACTTCTGAAATTCATAATTTAAAATATGCAACTCCTTTTTAATTCACATTTTCTCCATTGGATCACAAATTCTTTTCTTTTTAATATCATGTCATTTAAAATATGTTTTCAAGAAAGAAATAATGATGAATTAAAATTTCATTAAATAAGTTCTAATTAAACATTCTAAATCATAAATTCATCCTAAAATCATCCTTCCAAACATTTATTAAAGTCAAAACTCATTTAATCACTGAGATTAACTTTTATTAATCCAATCAAAATATTAATCATCTATTAACATGAAATTATCCCTAATTTATGCATAAATGTCAACTTTAGTGAAATGACATGCCAATGGAGAAAATTCCTAAAAAGTATGATAACATGCATCATATTCACATAAAATAAGCATGAATATGAGTTAATTAGGATAAGAATTCAGGTTATAAATGCATGTTATCAATTACTTAGTTAGGAAATAATAAAAAATGAATATATGTAAATAAGAAAACAATATTAGTGACAATAAGAGAATTACAAAAGCATATATGATCAATGAATATTAATAAATGCTATTCTAAAATGACATTGATTTAAAGTTAAACATAGAAATTAAAAAAAATAGGAATACCAAGAATGATTCATGGTTTTATGAAGGTTTTACTCCTATATTTAGATGTTCTTATTCAAGTATATTTAATAGCAGATTGAAAAATAAGTAATCTAGAAGTCGAAGTGGCGCTTATTCTTAGCGGCGTATGCGTTCCGAAGTGGACGTGGGTCAATCTATCAATCCATCAGTACATGCACTAACATAAATATACCCTTCTCAAATCATTTTGACAAACAACTATTAATCAAAATCTAACCACTGCTGAATATAATATTTCATAAACATTAAAAGAGCACCAAGATAAATTATCAAACTTAGGTTAAACTAACATATTCATCATTCTATGCAATTTACATCAAAACTATTGAAATCCATTAATTTAAGGGTTAATCTTGTATAAATCAAAGTTAAATTCTAAATAGATTATCCTCCTTTATATTTTAGATTTTATTTGAGTTTTAAATGTAAATAAAAAGAAAAAAAATATTTTTATATACACTAATATATTATTTAGTTTTATTTTTCAAGAAGGATGACTATATTTTTGAGTTAGAAATTTATTATATTATTAATTATTAGAATTAAAATGCATAGAATGATATATTTAATTTGTGATAAAAAAGGATTAAAAAGGAGTTATATTTTAAAAGATATGAATTTTCTAATTTATTGGGAATTTTAATGAATTTATATTAATTAAAAATATTTCAAAAAATGATTTTAAAGTGCGGGTTGCCATGGCAGCTAATGTGGCACACGTGCTTGGTGTCGCCGCACAACAAAGTATAGTGATACCACGTGGTGCACATATGGCGCACACATGTCGCCCACGTGGCATGTATTAGGGAGAGTTGATGAGACGTAGTCATGCAGTCATTGAATACACACGAAGAGCTGTCAAATTTTTTTCCAAACTCACCCATTTAAGATTATAATTAAGAAGTAAAGAGTATAATCATGAATAAAGGTTGAATCCAAGTAGAATTAGGAAATTTTTGAGGTGTTCTTAAAAATTGATCAAATAGGATAAAGAATTGAGGTGAGAAAAATTAGAGATTTTTTAGAAAGAAGACTCTAAGAAGAATCCACTGAATAAAAAATCATGCAATTTGGATCAGTATTTGCTGAGAAATCAGGGAGCGAAAGTTAGATAGAAAATTTGATTGCGAAGAGAGAGAATTCGATAAAATTTCTAAAAAATTAATCTAATCTAATCTTAAAAAATTAAAATATAGTGATATATGAAAAAATATTAGGAGGAAAACTCATAATATAACCCAAAATCGTTCTAGAAGTGATCCAATTGATTTCCGGATCAAGGGCTTTTTATTCCACAATTTTAAAGATGAATTTCAGAATTCAAGAGACAGTTTCTCCCTATTCTTTCAACAAAATTTTACTTTCAATCACTTCTTGGGTGCAAAAATGAGTTTAGAAGAGGAACAAAGTAAGAGATTCAAAGATTGAGATATCTAAATAGTTCGATTAGTTGAAACATCCTAGAATACATCTTCCATTGAAGAGAGAGAGAGTATAAATAGACAAAATTTGGGCGTGGTCGTTGGATTTGGCGTTTCATCTTCAATCAACGGCTCATATGAAATTCTAAGATGCTAAATCATCATTAAGTCGCATTCGTTCGATTAGAAATGAAGCCCCCAGATGAAACCGCGTCATCACGTGAAGTTTGATCATCGTGTAATGCTTGTCGTTCGACCTTCATCGGACGCCTGAGATGTCGCCACGCATCCACGAAAGTCCATCGAGCGCATTTAATCTCAGTTGTTATAACTCTTCAAATGACCGGCTGAGATTAAATCATTTTAAAATGAATCATTGCCCAGTCAAATGTTGCCGTGTACCCCCCCCGACTTAAGTGAAGATTGACAGCTTTGATTAAGTATGCAAATCTGACACTTCCCGTCACGCAACATCACCTACACATAGAAAGAAATAGAAATATTCCCACATGACAAAAATTAACATGAAATCTTGGGTATGTAAGTAGTGTATGTTAAGTGGGCTTCGAAAATATCCTGAAAAGGATGCTTAACCCACTAATCTCACACGTGCACACATGCGCACATACGTGTGCCCACAGAAGCACAAATGTGTGCCCACACACCCACACGTGTGTGCCACGTAGTGCATATACATGCCGCCACATGGTGACATGTCATTCGCCTGCTGCATCAGCTGCCACATCAGCACGAGATAAAAATGAAGATTTTTTTTAATTTAAAAATCCAAATAAATCCAAAACAAATTTGGAAAAATTCTAGAAAAATCCCTAAAAATGAGAAAATTCATAAATTTCAAAATACAACTCCAAATTAATCTAAATTTATTTTTTTGGATAAAAAATTAAATAATCTATCACTAAAAACTAATATTTAATAAATAACAAAATAATAAATTTTTATTAAAAAATATATACCCTTATTTCACTTAGAAAATTGAACTTAGAAAAATAAATGAGTGTATAAAATATTTTCTCTTATTAATTAACATTAAAACCCAATTATAATCTCACATATATATGGGAATAATCTATTCTAAAATAGATTATTTAATTATGCATAAGTATCCCTAAAATAATGCATTTTGAGATTATAACTTAAAAATGCACGAAATGCTAGAGATACACTCAAAGTATGTTCACATGCACACGAATGGAGTGTTTTATGCCTTAATTTTTATTAATGATCAGATAATTATATGTAGAAATTGCATGTTATAAAGAGTCATTTGAATTAAGCGCCCTTAAATTGGTCAAAATTGATTATGAAGCCAAAGTATTATTTATATGCGATGATTTCCTTAAATTTTGCAATGTGGAACTATTTTATGTTTATGTAGATGACATGAAATGCTTAGAGGCATTGGATCAAAGCCTAAATGAAGATCTAATCTCGACCCTCAATTTTCATGTTAAGGAAGTGGGCATGTGACATGTTCTGATTGGATGACGATTCGATTTTATAAGCACCAATCAATCCTTGCCTTTTATCAAGGGAATTATAACGACCATGATTAAATGGAGTCTTGTGGATGCGTGACATTATTTTGAGCGTTTGATGATCATCGAACGGTAGCCATTACGTGGCGATCAATCTTCATATGACAACGTGGCTTCAATGCGACGCTCCACCTTAAATCTAACAGCCATGACTTAATGATAACGATTCGAATAGTTATGATTAATCGTAATAGTTGATTGCATCTGTGGAGACAATGTGATGACCACACCCAATTCACATTGTATTTATATTGTTTGTCTTTGACAAAAGATGTATTCTTAGATGTTTCAATTAATCGAACCTTTTTGAAATCTCTATCCTTGAATCTCTTGTTTCAATCATGTTATAGAATTATTTTTGCATTTCAGGAATGCTCAAAGTCAAGATTTTGTTGAAAGAATGGGGGATAATTCATAACTTGAATGCCGAAGATTCATTTTCAAAAATTGGAATGAATATCCTTGATCTAGATATTAATTGGATCATTTTGAGAATTATTTTGGGTTAGATTTTATGTTTTACTCGTAATCTTTCATCATTTAGCATTATAGTTTAATTTGGAAGCTTAAATTAGATTAATTCCCCTCATTTCATCATTTTCGCTCTCTTCATGAATGATTTTCTTCCTCTCTTTTCACTCTTTGATTTCTCTGTGGATATAAGTCTAATTTGAGTGATTTTTTTTATTTTGTGGATAGATCTTTGATTCTTCTTTCCAAATATATGATTTTCCTTAATATCTCATCTCAATTCATAATCCAATTTGATTGAATTGGAAAGCATCTCAAGAAATAACTCTAACTCTTTGTGGATTTGACCTTTAATCACCTCTACACTAATTAATTCTTAATTAATCCTTAAATTATGTGAATTTGGTATTTATTTTGATGCATAGACATGTGTTTTTGATAACTGTAAGACCATGCTGATGACAACATAAAAAGTAATTATAAACACCTATGAATTTCTCGTATTTAATTCTATTAAACTTTTGAACATACCATCACATCCACCACATCATGATTTAATATTTGTACAATATAAGTGCTTCAAATAGAAGTCCTCTACATTACTTTTAGGAACCCACAAACAAGAGAAAAGGGAGCACCTCTTGAAGAGCAAAACTCCTTTAAAAAGTAGAAGTGTTTTTCTAGGGCTTAATGGGCTGTTCAAGGCAAGGCTATTTGAGCCTAGTTAAAGAAGCCATCGAGGGGATACTGATTATCCAAAATTCCTTACTAAAATACTTGGTTAGTTGTCGTTGTTTAATCTTGAATCAATCAAAACATTTTTTTTTTATCCTACTTAGTTCAGTGGTAAGTAGGGTGTCGAATCCACGGAGATTAGGAATGTCTCGATGACTTTCACCGCAAATGCACTTCTTCGGTTTGTTTCACTACCCCTTTTTATATTTTTTTATTCAACGATACTGTTGACTCTTAAGAACTCTCCTCCTTAATTCTACCCGAACCCGACACGATAGAGTTTGAGTCAGATTGGAGGAAGGTGATCACTCTAATCGCTCGGATTTTTTAGTTAGTTTTTTTATTATGGAAAACTTGCAAAAGAAAAAGGAAAGTCTAATGATTAACCGGTTGATTTGTAGGTACAGGTCGGTGTCGGGAAACAACTCTCAGCAAGAAATTAAAGGGAAAGAAATATTTTAGGAGTTAATAAAACCTTCATAAACATTCACTAAATCCTAAGTGACGAACATTCTGAGATGTTTCGGAAAACAAAACATCGTGATCTTAGGTATGTTCGGAACCCAAAATCCCTCAGAAATACAAGGATTTAAACAGAGATCGAGGAGATGTCTTACCTCAGTGTCACCCCACGTCGTGGCCTTAGGCAACGTTTCTTCGCGATTCTCTATCGGGATCAGTATCCCACTCCTCAATAGCATCCACAGTGGCTGAAGATGGAATCCACCATTCGCTTCCTCTCTTTTACTTGGAGAAAACCAGATGTGCGAAGTGAGTCCAGGAGATCGGGGCGACCCCCCTTTTGTCTCGAGATCGCCAAGACGAGAGAGCGCGTGAAAAATCCAGCCAAATTTTTTTTGCTTATTCCAACGCCACGATCCTTTTAGCACAACCATTGGATTTTGCCAGAAATTCTCTCTCTCCTCCACCTGCTCCCCACGGCTGACTCCAGCAATTACCCTGAGGTCCCTGCTTCTTATCCCTGCCAATAAGCGTGAGTTGCATCCTCGAACTTCTCCCTGCCAATAAGCGTGAGTTGCATCCTCGAAATTCTCCCTGTAGAAAGCAAAAATCCCCTAACAGTCTCCATGAATTACAAAATTGCCACGAGAAGAAGTTAAAACTTATAGTCTCTTCACAGTTCCCACACATGAAGATCAAGAAAACACACAAATATCAGGAAATTTATTGAAAGATTCAACCCGTGTATTAAATTCTCTTTAAGCTGGTTTTGCTTAAATTACCCGAATGTTCAAGTATAAATCATCATAATCAGTATATTTCACCTTAGTTAGTGTGTAATTTAAGTGATAAACTGAGATTTATCACACCCCCCCAACTTGCCTATTGCGCGTCCCGAGCAATTCCCTTAGTTTCCTAGATTTATCCATTCACCCTGGCAATCAAAGAATTACATGCATGCAGTGTTCTCAAAATATCATTCCTCACAATGCTTTCTCACAATTTTGATGTTTACCCTTCGGACTGGGTAGATAGCTTCGCTTCATTCATGGAGAGTAAGATGTATTGACAACTCACTTTACTTCTGTCTGGGTATGGTGCTATGAGCTGAAATTGCCTAACTTCACTCATGAATGTGGAGCTGGCGCCTCTTGCAACCAAGAACTCTCGCTCATGTTAGGTGCTACAAAGTAGAGGGGGTGCTCCACTAATACTCCCACTCAATTTATGTGAAGCTGCATTCTTCTCCTCCTATGTAAGCACAAAATGTCAAGGTTTGGCATTTGACTGGGCCATGGCTCCTATCTACTCTAAATGTAATAGGGAGAAGACATGTGGAAGGCAATATGGTGGATGTAAAGCACATTCAGATAGCCTACTCCCAAGATTTAGAGTGAAATGGGGGAGATAGAATAGAGGTGAGAAGGACTTCAAATATCAATGAATGTTCTCCAAATTACTGCCTATGGTTGGTATTCTCTTGAAGTTATACATAAATCTCCTTAGACATAAAACACCCCTTATCCTCTTTTTCTGACTCTCCCTCTTTTTTTTTCTTTCTTTTTTTTTTTTTGAAGGACAAAGGGGGTATGACAGCATGTAACCCGAATATTCCAGCCGAGAATGATTCCAGAGCAATTGAAGAACAATTATACTTAACACATGATGATTTGAGAATTTTCGACAGATTGAGCATGAGTGTATTTGAAGTCCTGAGTGAAGAAATAGAGAGGGAATGCAGAGCGAAAATCAGATTTAATGTCAGAAATTAGGGGGATAGAAGACTCGGGAGTTAAGCTTTCTAAAATAGCTGGGCTTAAGGTACCTATAGGAAAAAAAAAAAAAATAAATGAGAGAATACCTATGGGAATATCTAAACATAAGGCCGTTGGGCTGGACATCAGTGCTAAGAACTTGAAGACTGCAGCCAAGCATTCCAGTGTGAGAATTACTAGAGGAACACCCCAACTACTAAGTAGGTTCGGCTATAATTTGGTGGGGTAATACTGTTCGTATGTGCTCGGCCCTTCCTTCCAGCTCATAGAACTTCAACCCTTTGATTTTCAAATGAGTCATCATTTTCCTAGATACCTTGAATAGACAATATGAAGATTACTAAAACTTTTCTACATGGTCTTCTGAGATGCCAGGGTGAAGGGACTCATCTCGGTTGGTTTGATGTAATAAGTTCTTTCATGAAAGATTTCCCTCCCCCCAACTAGATGTGTGCAGGGTCCTCAATGCATAAATATAAGGAAATAAAATGCAAACTCTGATCTCATGATGTTGAGCGCTTGTTTTGATGTTGCCAAAGCGGTTAACATTTGCATCTTGATCTCGTGAAGTGCATGAGTGGTGTGGTTGCTGGATAGGCTACGACTGATAAGAAAAATTAAAACTCCAAGGCAAACGACTATAAACTCAAAGCAAAAGAAACTAAAAAAAAGTTCAAGCAAAATAAAAAACAATCGACAGTCAATGTTTACTGTTCGGGAGGAAAATTAAGATCTATGGTTATAGGTGAAGGCCTGGACGGGTGTTCTTGATACGGTTTCAATCTTTGACCATTCACTGTGAATTCCTTACCCTGTTTATCTTGGATGAGTATAGATCCATTTTCATATATTTTCTTAACAAGGAATGGCCCATCCCACCTTGATCTTAATTTCCCAGGGAAAAGTTTAAGTCGCGAATTAAATAACCATACCTTTTGGCCCTCATGGAACGTCCTTCTCCTGATGTTTTGATCATGGAAGCGCTTCATTCTGTCCTTATAAATTTGTGAGTTTTCATAGACATCATTCCGAATTTCATTAAGCTCATGCAATTGTAACATACAATTTTTTCCGGCAGTGTCTAAATCAAAATTTAACCTTTTAATGGCCCAGAAGGCTTTATGTTCCAACTCTACCGGGAGATGACATGATTTTCCATATATCAAACGAAAAGGAGACGTACCTAGTGGGGATTTATAAGCTGTTCGGTAAGCCCAGAGTGCTTCATGGAGCTTCTGCGACCAATCTTTGCCCCGGGGGTTTACTATTTTCTTTAGGATTTTTTTTATTTCTCTGTTGCACAGCTCCACTTGTCCATTTGCTTGTGGATGATTCGGATTTGTGATTCTATGCTGCACACCAAACTTTTTCAAACATTTTCTAAATATAGCGTTGGTAAAATGGGATCCTCTATCGCTAATTATAGCCCTAGGACACCCAAAACGTGAAAATATATTTTTTTCCAGAAAATCAATCACAAGCTTACCTTCATTTGTCCTAGTGGGAATGGCCTCCACCCACTTTGACACGTAGTCGACTGCCATGAGAATGTACACGAATCCACATGAATTCACAAATGGGCCCATAAAGTCAATGCCCCATAGGTCAAAAACATCAACTTCCAGAATTGGATGTAGTGGCATTCTATCTCTGTCATTTAAATTCACAGATGCCTGACAGTTGAGACATGCTTGACAATAAGAATGAGCATCTTTAAATAATGTGGGCCAAAAAAATCCACTTTCTAAGACTTTTTGTGCAGTGGTTTTAGAAGCATAGTGCCCTCCCCGTGGACGATCATGGCAGAATTCTAAAATCTTAAATTGCTCTTCTTCTGGGACACATTTCCTCAAGAGTTGATCTTGTCCCTTGAAGAACAGTTCAAGATCTTCCCAATAATAAAAACGTACATCTGAAAGGAATTTCTTCTTTTGTTGGGAGGTCCACTCATAAGGCATTTTTCTAGAAACTAGGTAGTTAACAATATGGGCAAACCAAGGAAGTTCATTCTTTTGAATTAGAAATAAATTCTCATCAGGGAATGCATCATTTATAACTCCCTTTTCATTCAAAGGAATTCGAGATAAGTGGTCAGCCACCACATTTTCACATCCCTTCTTATCCCTGATTTCTAAATCAAATTCCTGCAAGAGTAGAATCCATCTAATCAATCTAGGCTTAGCCTCTTTTTTCTTTAACAAATATTTTAATGCAGAATGATCAGAAAACACAATTACTTTGCTACCTAATAAATAAGAGCGGAATTTTTCTAAAGCAAACACAATGGAGAGCAGTTCTTTTTCTGTGGTGGTATAATTCAATTGTGCATCTACTAATGTCTTACTTGCATAGTAGATGACTATAGGTTTGTTGTCTCTTCTCTGACCAAGTACTGCTCCCACTGCGCAATTTGAGGCGTCACACATAAGAAAACTCCAAAAAAATCTGTAAAAATTAGAAAATTTATATATGTCAAAATGTAACTCCTTTTTAATCCAATTTTTTATGTTTCAGAAAAAAATTAAATATCTATCATTCATTGCATTTTTGTTTAAAAAATAATAAGAGAATACATTTTTAACTCTAAAATACACTCAAGTTACGAAAATAAAACTAAATAGTTTTAGAGTGCATTGAAAATATTTTCTCTTATTATTTTAATTTAAAAAATAAATAATATCTTATATCGAATCAGTATAGTTAATTTACAATTCTATTATTTAATTATGCATGATTAACTCTTAAAATAATGCATTTTGAGATTTTTGATAAAAATTGCATAGAATGATGAATATGCACTCGAAGAATGATAACATGCAAAAGAATGGTATGAATTATGCCTTAAAATACCCCAATAATAATGTAATCTCTAGTATAAATTTCATGTTATCAAAGATAAGCTCTTATAATGTATGTAAGAGTATACTTGGGCACATGTGCAATCGTACTCACACAAGACTCGATATGGGTAAAATTTCGGTTGTTGAAAGCACAAGTTCACGTATACAAAATTATACTCAACCCTTCAATTTGGTTTTTAAAATTTGGCGAGTGAAGATCGAATCCTCAATGAGGAAGGTTGAAAGACTGAAATCAAAGAATATTTTTGGTAGTTTTAGATTAAGAAAGCAGAGATAATCGATGTAAATAAGAGCTACATGTGAAATAAAATGAACCAATGAAAACCCTTCCAAAATATTTTCGAAGATTGAAAAACCTTGATTGATAGTGGAAAAATGATTTTAGGGTTTTTAAAAAATGAAATTGTTGATTAAAATATGGAGATAATGGAAAAGATCAATAGAAAGTATTCTAATCAAAGGATTCATAATGAAAACATACTCTAATGATGCTCACTAATCAAAACATACCTTCAAGAGCCTGTATATTTTGCCTAAACTTGGAGTCTAGCATAAAAAATAAGGAATGAATAGAAAAGAGAATTAACTCACTAAAAATGATGTTCCATAAACAAAGAATGATAAATTGGTGCCTTTTTTTCTCTTGGCTAGCTGATGCTAGAAGCACAGAATGAAGAATTAAAAACCCTAAATTTTTCACCTCAAAACTTGAATCATCGCCAATAGATTAGTAGAGTTTAAAATGACTATTTTTCTTTCTTTTTATGCACAGGTGACATGGTATGACAAGAATGGTCTGATTCGCGAACTTAATCAAGGCTGTTGATCTTCACTTAAGTCAGCGGGGGAGGGGGGGGTGTACGTGGCAGCATCTAATTGGGCAATGATTCATGTTTTATTTTTTTTAATTCATGCCCTAGTCAAGTTAAATTGACATTTCTTTACCAATTTCACATGTTTTTTTAGAATTATCATCATATGATGTGCTAAATTGGAAGAGACACATTATGAAAATGATGAGATCATATAAAATTCACTATTTCATAGGTGTTTTTTTGCATCGATCTACTCTTGATACTAAAATGAGTGATTCTTGAAAATTTTTCTAATTTTTTAGAATTATATGAATTTGCCAAGTTTCCTGCTCTAAATTAGTTAATTTTGCCACCATTTCCCTTGGATTTGACCCCTTAGTGAGCCCTATACCTTGCATAACCTTGATATTAAGGGAAATCTATAAATTGTATTGCAAAAATCCTAATATCTAAACAACAACAAAATTCACCCCAATTTTTGGACTTCCCAATGAACCACATTCTCCGGAAGATGCTTTGAATACTCTTGATTAGAAGTCTACAATGGATGAAGAAATGAGAGAGATTGAAAAGAATGAAACTTAGAAACTACTCTCACCTTCAAAGCACTGTAAATCAATTGGTTTGAAAAGGGTCTTTAAGGTAAAAAGAGACCAAAATGATGAAATTTTGAAGCGTAAAGCATGCATGGTAGTTAAGGCTATGCTCAAACATAGGGTAAAGACTATGATGAAGGCTACACACTAGTGCCTAGAATTGAAACAATCTGAATCTATCTAGCTATCTCTGCACAGTTGGGATGGTCAGTATATTACTTAGATGTAAAGATTTCCTTCTTAAATGAGGAAATATCAAACGATATCTATGTTTGTCAATGATGCAGGACGGGGTTATGAAAACCCTCATATCTGATCAATGAGACGCGACATCCTGGGGATGGGCAGTCAGCTTGATCCGATAAGGGTGTATGGACTTGAGACTCTAGGTTGACCACCTAACCTAAGCACAAGCACGCGTGCCGATCAGCGAAGTCAACTCCGGGACACCTGGGAAAAATCTTGATGATGGGTAGGGTAAGACACTCTCAATCCACAACTAGAGGTGTGGGGTCGCACGCCGTGGAGTAGCCTGAAGGTTGCAATTCTGAGGTCGATAACTTTCCAAAATTTTAATCAAAACATCAAATGCAGCGGAAAAACATTGAATCGGACATTCAAAATACTAAGCCACAAAGAACAGATGATCCTATCATCTAATATGTATGAAAAACATACTTACAGGTTTCCTTGAAGGATTTCTTGAAGCTATTCAAGTGTCTAGCCTCTAGCGGTATCCACACGGTCTCCAGATGGTTGGATCTCCTCTTCAAAGCTCTTCACCAAGAGAGAAAGATAAGAAAGGAGAGAATTCCACAAGGCTTGCATGGGCACCTTCACTTGTGGTCGTTCTCCCCCTATTTATAGACATTTGGTATGAGGTTTTCATAAAAAAACTCTCATAATTATGTCTATATCCACCAACATCCATAAACCTTACGTGTGTTGACGAGACGAGACCGCGAGGTCGTTGATTTCACACGGTCTCGGGTCAAAAATTAATCCGAACTTACCAATTTGGGGAATTAAGAGTGAATTGAAGGGTATAATGATAAATAAGGGTCAAATCCACATGGAATTAAGGTATTTTCGAGATATCTTTTGGAATTTGGTCAAATTGGACGATGAATTGAGGTGAGAAATTAGGGAAAATGGTGTTTTTAGAAAGAAGACTTCAAATCGATTCCACAGAATCAAGAAGCATCGAATTTGGACTTGATTTCGCGGCGAAATCGCAAATTGAAGTGGAGAGAAATTTTCAGACGTTAAAATCGTGACTTTGAGCTAAATTTTACGAAATTAAAATCTAAAACGTAATCTAAACGAAAATTAAAGATAATAGGAAGATAATCTAGGAAAAACCGCTTCCACTAAACCCGTTTAGCGATCAAATCGTTGCGATTAAACCGATTAATCGCAAAAAACGCCAAGAACGTCACAACGAGCTTCAAGCTGCGATTTCTCCTTCGATTCTCCACCAAATCTTGATTTCAACCCCTCCGTGGATGCGGAAATGAAAGAGGAAGAGGATGAAATCAAGAGAAACGAGTGGAATGGTGTCTAGACAGTTCAATTTGATTGAAATCTAACTCGAATACATACAACGACGAAGAACAAGTCTATTTAAAGGAAATTTGGGCGTAACCGTCTGATCGTTTCGATCAACGGTTACGATGAAACGGTCCATCGTGGACTGTTTCAGTTAAGTCCCAGCAGTCCGATCTCGATCGACGGCTCTAATCATCCGCGCGATTTAAACGTTTAAAAACGCCTTGATTTATCGCCGCGGATCGTGATCCTCCGATCACGATGCTCCCCGCCAGATCAAATCGTAGCCATTATAACTCTTTTAAATAGGCACGTCTTTGATTGATCTCTGGTGCACCATGCCTCCACGCGATCGACGCGTGTGATGCCGCCACGTCGCCTCTAATCTGGCCGTTATTACTCTTTTAATTAAGCACGTGCATTGATCTTTATTGGTGGACCGTGCGTCCATTTGATCGACGCGTGTCGATCGGTCGTCCACGAGATCCGGCACTCCTTATCGCACCACGTCACCTGCACATTAGATTTAAGTGTGGATTAGTCCCACACGGAGTTAATTATAGCAAACCGTCGGGTTTATAAGACCCGACAGTTTATAGGGTTAATAACCCTTCCCATATAGGGAAGGCTGAAAACCCTTTATGTATATAGATTAAATAAAATATATGATATATATAATGCGCCATGTAGGCGTTGCGCGGGTCCGCGTGGCTCTGCCACGTGGCCTTGCGTGCCACATCGCACCCGTGTGGGACCCGCGCGCTTTTTGCATTTTTTTATTCATTTTAATCTATTTAAATCGAAATTAAATCAGAAAAAATCCAGAAAAAACCCTAAAAATTGTAAAAATCATATGTTTCAAAATACAACTCCAAATTAATCCAAATTTCTTTCATTTGATCTGAAATTTAATTATCTATCAGTATAAAAAGTCAAATTATTTAAATAACAAGAGATTTAATTCTTATTTCAAAAATACATTCATTTCTTTAAGATTTTAACTTTAGAAAATTAAATGAATGTTTATAAAAATGATTTCTCCTATTATTTAACTTTAAAAACCATTTATAATCTCAAGTAAAGATGGGTTATAAAATCTTTAATCTTTAATTCATCATAATTAACCCTAAATTAACGCATTTTGAGATTATAACATAAAATTGCATAGAATGATAGAAATGCACTCAAAGTATGATAACATGCACATAAATGTAATGTTTTATGCCTTAATTTGCAATAATAATCATGTTTTATCATGTTAAGATTGCATGTTATCATGTGCGACCCTCTAGGTCCATATATCTCACTAGTTAATAACTCTATATACCAAATAACACCTTATTGGTCAACCTTAATTAATTATCCACATCCACATATAGATTAATTAATCAATGATCGATTTAACCCAATCGATAGGTTGAGCTGCCAGCCGTTGGGTGCCAAGCTACACCACGTACTCTAGGAGATATGGAGTATGTAAGAACTCACTTATGGAACCTTCCCGTTATTGATTACCATGTATGTATAATCCTTCATCCACATTAGACTCATGAATGACTTAGGGTATGGTCAGCTGTCAAACCCTAATCGGTCACTCAAGTTAGTATTGATGCGCGTAGAAATCATCGAGAACTCCTTCGATATTTCTACTACCTTGGCCAAGGATTTCATCGCATCTCATTCCTTTGAGTCAATCTCCTCAAATACCGAGGGTGGATGATCCCATCTTGACCACACAATCATCTTCGTGGACTTCATGTCGTATCCAATATATGACGTTTTAGATATCCCGTGGCTAGGGATTCGTAAGTCATAATCAAAACACAATTATCCATCCACAAGATGTCTTTGGTGTCTCAAGTCAAAAGACCACATACACAATCATGACATGAATCAACCTGATTGAAAGTTAGGTATAATACTATTCAGGGATTCATACAGATCAATTCAGTGAGCTCTTTCTCCAAAGGGCACCCACTATCTATCCTTATTGTCTCCACACTGATGGTTATAGGACCAGCCATACTCATCATATGAGTTGGATTAGATAGTGCTATTCTTTCCGGATAATTTGATGTCCTTCTCAAATATCTCACGAATAGGAATATTTAGAACATATGTTTAAAGACTAGTGATCACTATATTATGATCTCATCATAATTCACTTAGTCATTACAGATGCTCATGGACTTCATGGCAAACATCACACAAGAATGATAATGAATAAATTTCATTTCAATGAACATAAATAAGATACATGAAAGTGTGATTGGCTTATAGGCCACATAATATCTATTAGGGTAGGGTAAGACCTCTCAATCCACGTCCCGGAGGCGTGGGGTCGCTCACCGTGGAGTAGCCTGAAGGCTGCAGTTCTCGCTCGATGCCAGACGTGACGTTCGCATCACCGATGTGACCCTATGATCCGTTATACCTTGATCTAGTTGTCTGACAACGGTGGAGATGGCCAAGAAGATAATTCGACAAGTAATTGAACTTAGAATAGGGGAATAGGAGCTAACCTTCGGGACTGTGAGTCGTGATAGGTGGGGACGGGCAGGAGCAAAGCCGAACGTTGGCGAGCAAGGCGCAAATGTGGAGAGCGGACAATCGTGGCTGAAGCAACCCTGGGAGGCAATCGTAGTCCGATATTTGTTGGTTGGCGGCACGAGTGCGGAATTTCTAGAAGCAGGAGCTGGGCGCGTGGAGGCTGGTGCATAGAGAAGGGCAAAGACTGACCGAGGTTCTGTAGACCGAAACGGACCGAGACCGTCAGTCTGTCAAAATGGGCTTTGACGGTCTCGGTCGAAATTCGGTTCGGTCCTACACGCGTATTCGGTCTTGGACCAAAAAGAAAAAAAAATCTTCCGATTTTGGAAAACCTAAATGTTCCGAGGTGGGGAAGTGGGGGCATGATTGAGGGAAGAGGGGTAGATGAAATCGGGTTAACGGGGGAGGGAGAGGGAGAGAAAATGGAAGAGAGGACAAAACGAGCAGGAAAGGGATGAGAAAAAAAAACACCATACGAATGGACGTTGATATAAACCTCGGGGAAGGGATTCCAGGTGGAAGGGAGGGAGGACGCTCAACACAGAGACCGGTGGAGGAGCGCGAATCTCTCAACCTTCGCTTTTTCTGAAAGTTCGGGGATTTGTCTCTCTCCTTCACTCTATCTCCCTACCAAATCAACCACATTTGATCCCGGCTACCAAACTACGTACATTTTATCAGAGCATTTCGGCTGGAGACGAGATCTGGTGTGGTGTACCCGCACTCATACACTACAATCCTGCATAGACGAGCACTAAGCCGTCGGCGCTGAGGTTTCTTTTCTATCTGGGAGGCAGATCTGCATGACACTGTGTCACACATGTGACCAAGAAGACTGCGTAGAGAGTCGGACATGTAGTGAGGCCGGTCTCGCTCTCTCTCTCTCTCTAATCATAACTATTTAAATAAATAGACAAATGAACATGGCCAATAAGAGCAGAAAAAAATTTCACAAGATCAACAAGTAATCTTTACACTTGAAGGGAAAAGAAATAAAAAATGGTGACAAAAATATGAATTATCATGAGCAAATAGATCAGGATAGACAAGATTCCCCTAACAACGAATAAATGTAGATAGGGCATTGAATTCTGTTGAAGGGATTGGGGGTCTAGTGGTTGGATGATTGATGACCATGTGTTTGACATCCCCATCAATCTCAACACAATTTTAAGATATTGAAAAAAAAACTATGTAGCTATGATTAATTATCTTACTTATATGTTTATCAGCAAGTATCATCGGTAAGGTTTTTGACTATAAATTTTTTTTATTAATGGACGTTGATATAATTATCTCTTTTTATGATGGCGAGCGAGGCCCACCGCCAGCAGCGTTAGAGACACCGACAGCCCGAGTCCAGCCCGTTCGACGCGCGAAGACGAAGGAGCCCGACTTTTGGCACGCGGCCTAGCCGCGAGACGACACTAAGCTACTCTTCCTCTTCTATTCTTCTTCTATTCTCCTTCTTCTCCTCGGATTATGGGGTCTCGCACTTGTATTTAGCGGACCCGCTTTTGCTTTGTGTTTGTTTGCCCTTTTGGGATCCTATGTAGGTCCCCATTCAGGAGGCCCACGTAGATCCCAAAGGGAGAGGGCCTCAAGTAGGCCCACCCTCCCTTAGCCCACTTGTGGGCCCTATATAAGGGAGGGTAGGACCTCCCCTCAACCCTAGAGTTGTTTTCTGCGCCGTTTACATTGATACGAGTACCGTAGTTGTTTTTCGTTCCTAGGTTGTTAGAAGAGTGGAGAAGGAGAAGAAGGAGAGGAATATCATGGGACAACGAGAAGGAGAGGATCCCCTCCTGCCAACATCCGCCAGCGCGTGAGACTGCGGAATGGCCTGAAGAGAGGAAAGACCATCGTGGCGAAATCCAAACGGGCGCCGCAACCCTCCCCTCTGTCTACCGCGTGGAGACGACCAGCAACGCTCATCCGTGTTTCGGTAGGGCTCCTCCTACTGCCTTCCCTCCTTCCCTCCTATCCTCGTCTCGTATTATCTATTGCCCTCCGGTCCGACGCAAAGGACCGCGCGACAAACGTCACCTACCTATGCAAAGTTCCGCACCTCGGCAGCGTCGAGATCCAGCACGGAAGAGAGACGCGGATCCTCGTGTCGGTAGAGGCCGTGGGTATCCCTTCACATCCTATCCGGCAGCTTCCTCCGTAATCCGGTATCGCGTGGAATACGTGCGCGCGCCTGAGAGGAAATACCCCGCGAGCAAAGCTTGTCGGAAGGAAGGAGCCTGCGGAGATCGCCCGCGGTCGACCCCGTCCTTCCCGACGCTCCGAAATGCCTTGCCGTCAGTGAAGAGGTCGATTGCACCCGCCGAACGCCTGATCGACGCATAAGGTACGCGCCACCGAGGAATTCCCGACCCTATCACCTTCGCCGTATGCACGCACCTCTTCCATCGTTCTTTTTGTTTTCCTCACCTGCACCTGTCCCCCGTTCCTGCACTATCTTCCCCATCACCTGCCACGTCCTTCCACCCTCCCGTTCGCCCACGAAAATTGCCCGCCACACCGCGATACACCCCATACCGCACCGCTACCGCCCTCATCCCCTCTCCGCACTTTTCCCACCACCTCGCCCACGCAACTCCCGCCACTGTCCCGCTGCACGACACCCCCTCCTGCTCGTAACTGCTTTCCTTATTTCCCTACGCCTGCTTACCCTCCAGATCCGTACCGCGATTGCCACCTCACCCCCCTTCTCTCTCTTCGCCGTCGGCTCCTGCATTTTGCGGTTTCCTGCCACGCGTGGTCCGCCGCTGACTGCCTCGTATCGGGACTATTTCCACGGTCCCCTCCACCTTCCTAAAGTGTGAGTGGACTGCTGACTGTACCTGGGTTGACGAGAGCTCAGTACGCTGCAACGACTATCCGACGACGACGACGACGCGCCATAACCGGAGGGATCTGATCTCCAGCTCTACGCGTCATTCTTCTTCGGGCGCCTCTGCCGCGTCGACTCTCCGCCCTGTCACGACCCGTCGGGCTACGCAGCCCCGAAGGTTAGCTCCGTCCCCTTCCCTATTTTCAGTTTAATTAGCTTTCGAAGGTTTTCCTCGGCCCGTTTCCACCGCCTTCAGACGAACGTAGGCAGGATAGAACGAGTATTAGGATCGAGATTTCTGACGCCGCGTCAGACCCGCCATCGATCGTGAGCAGCCACTTCTGGCCTTTCCACGACGACTGTTCCGCCGTCTATTCGGACGTGGACCGACCGGGTCTCGAGTTTACCATCGTCGAGTGTTTCCCCGGGTTGTTCGGAGTTGATGTTGCTTATCGGTGCGCCTGCTTGCACTTAGATTAGGGGATTGACTTAGACTCTTAGGTTCACACACCATTACGGATCGGGCCAACTGCTCCATCCACCGGACTTCGAGTCTCATTGATCGGGTGCGAGGGTCTACTCCCCTCGTCCTGCATCATTTTAGGTACACATATTCATGGTTAAGAGAGACCAAAGTTAATACCGAAGCGGACTGAGACCGAGGTGGACCGAGACGGAGACTTGGCACGAATGGGACCGCCCAACCCTACTAGTGCAGATGTACGCGAACAAGGGCGTAGGGGCGTGGTGCACGGAGGATGCGCACTAAGGCTCCGCAGGTAGGTGGCGCACACGAAGGGGCAGTAGGCGGAGGGCGCGCGTGAGTGCCGGGTTGAGCATTCGCATTGACGAGAACGTGGCGTGTGGGCCGCACAGGGGTGCACGGAAACGCCGAGCGCGGGGAGCCGGCGCGAAGTCAAGAAGGGGGGCGCCACTGGGAGCCTTGCAGACGGGGGATGCGTGATCAGGAGGGCCACCGGGAACGCGCTCAAGCGGGAGACGCGCAAGTTGTGAGCGCAATCCGGAGGGTCACCGGGAACGTGCTCAAGCGGGAGACGCGAGTTGCGAACACAATCAGGAGGAGCGCGACGTGTGCACGTGGCGGGGAGGGGCTAGTCTGCGGACTTTCTTTCCTCCTTCTCCCGACTTCGTCCGACCGGCGACAAGGGGCTCGTGACGAAAGATTTCTGAGGGAGAGGGGACGATGAACCTCCCGAGTGCTCAAGAGGGGGTCTTCTCTCCTTTTCGAAGTGTCATAGAGGTTCCCTGTCGCGGTCGTCGAGGGGAGTGATGAAACCGGAAAAACCAGGTAAGAGGGAGATAGGCTTCATGCGGAAAAGGTCAGCGTGGATGAACGCCAGTCCGCTCGCGATAAGGCGAAGGTCGGAGACGACAGACACTCGACGGAGCCTCGCGGTTGGCACGCGGCGCGCTCAGGAAACATTGGGAGGAGGAAAAGCCCTTGAGATCGTCCGCATCGAGAGAGCCGAGGCGCAGGCAGAGTGGTCAGCGCTCGCGGGCGAACTCCCGATCGGAGGGTTGTCCTCGGTCGAGGGATGGAAGGGAGAATGTTAGAATCAAACTCGATCGGAGGAAGTGAGGAGATTACTCGCGCTCTATCACGAGACCAATCGACAGAGAGAGGAGAGAGCGGTAACAGGAAAAATACTGCTATTCCACTACTGATTTAGACCCCCCCACAGTCCTTTAAATAGCTACGTAAAAAGGAAACATAACAGAAACTAAAAACAGCACAGGAAAAATGGAAAGATCAACGCCAACGTCCGTCGCCTCGACGACCCATTGACAGGCAGAGCGACGGCAACCCTCTGAATAACCGTACCATTCGGTTATTCAGAGCAGGTAATCACATGTCAAGGCTCTTGCTATCAGAGAAGGCAGTTTCTTCCTTCCCGCTCTCCTTCTCTTTCCTTCCTTCTACTTCTCTTTCACCTCTCGCCTCTATCGTTGAATTCTCTTTCTTCTTGCGGTGATTCTCTCTAGTGGTCTCGTCGTCCAATGGCAGCCGCTGGATGGTCTTCTCAGGTACGTCTCCTTCGTGGCCTCTCCCTCACGATTTCCCTTACGTGAGAGAATAGCCACATTCAGCGGCTGTCCGCGCTGTCGTCTGGCGTCAACAGAGCGGCCACGCTTAATTTGCCACACGCGTCATCGCGAGCGAGGCGTCTGATAACATGCATTTATAACCTGAATTCTTACCCTAATTAACTCATATTCATGCTTATTTTATGTGAATATGATGCATGTTATCATACTTTTTAGGAATTTTCTCCATTGGCATGTCATTTCACTAAAGTTGATATTTATGCATAAATTAGAGATAATTTCATACTTAAGATATGATTAATCTTTTATTTAGATTAAGAGAAGTTAATCTCAGTGATTAAATGAGTTTTTGACTTTAGTAAATGTTTGGAAGGATGATTTTAGGATGAATTTATGATTTACAATGTTTTGATTAGAACTTATTTAATGAAATTTTAATTCATACTTATTTCTTTCTTGAAAAACATATTTTTAAAATGACATGATATTAAAAAGAAAAGAATTTATGATCCAATGGAGAAAATTTCAATTAAAAAGGAGTTGTATATTTTAAATTATGAATTTCTGAAGTTTTATCTGATTTTTCCTATTTTTTATTTGATTTTTAATTGAATTTTTAAGTTTTTTTTATTTAAAATCGCGAAAAAGGGGTAAGCTTACCTCGGAGGCGCGTGGCCAGCTGGGCCCCGGCGGGGGCTGATGTGGCGAGCGAGCCCACGTGGCGCGCGGGTCCACCGCGCCGTTACGACGTGGCGCTGAGGCCACGTGGCAGGGCGCATGTGGCCCGCGCGCAGGAGGCGCGCCAAGTGGCAGGGAGGCCACGTGGGCGTTAGTCTGGGACGCCAGGTGTCGCGGGATATAGAGGAGAATTGGATCGTTGATAGGGGAAGCAACTCCCCTATTTATGCGCGTGCTTTCATTATTTTTAACCCGTGTGGGACTATGTTCCCACACGGTTTTCTTTTGCAGGCCACGTGGACTCACGGCGGGCGTCGGATCGAGACGGGAATCAACCTCAACAGTTGATCGCGTGGACCGGAGTCCACGCGATCATCTAATCGACACGTGGGTATTACTTTACCTTAAGTGACGCGATCGGGAGGGACAGGGCGATGGCCACGTGGACGCTTCTGGAGCGCGGGATCTTCATCAAACGGAGGGCTCGAAGCTCGATCGCGGCGCACGGGATTAACGAATCGCGATCGTCCATCTGATAGGAAGGCCATCGGACGGTGCAGAGACGAGGTGGAAGAACCTCGCGATCGAGCCGTGATCGCGGCGCGATCGAGCCGTGATCGCGGCGCGATCGAGCCGCAATCACACGCACGCTTCCGCGGAAGCGACTCCACTCGAGTCGACGAGGATCGGTAGAGCTCCAGGATCACGATCGACGCACGATCGTGACCCGATCGCGGCTCGATCGTGGTCCAAACGTGGAGCTAAAATCGTGGAAGTTGGAGGCCTTTCGACCGTGAAATCCGGTCAAAATTGACGCGGATTCGAAGCCATGAAGCCATGCAAAGGAAACCGTCTCCATGAAGCTTGAAAACCGCCTCCACGACCGCCTCTACAGCCCACGATTCCGGGCCAATTTCCCTCTTTAAAAACTCATGTACTCCTTCTTTCTTCTTCAACTTTTGATCGTGAAGAAATTAAGCGAGTTTCGAGGAAGGTCTAAAGTTCTTGTGATCCTCTGCTTCCAAGAGTGTAGAGACGCAGCCATTGAAGCATGATAATCACGATTTCATCTCTTGATTTCATCGAATTTTCCCCTTGAATTCCGAACGTACACGAGGAAGAATCCGAGCAAATTCGCTTCAATCCACGAGAATTGAGGCCCCATTCTTGCGGCAATCGGGTTAGTAGTGAGGTTCGATCGACTATCAAGAGGTAATTTGTATTTTTATTAGGTTTAGATCTTTAATTTTGCAAATTAGATCATAGTGTTCTTCAATTTCCCCAATTTTAGGTCCGAGAAGTTGCTGATTTTGAAAATAGGATATCTCTTTGATTATAATTCCAAATCACTTGATTTTGGTTTCATTGGATTCCTCTTTTCATCAGCTTTCCGTGGATAGCAATTTCATCAAATTCTGAGTTCATTTGCCCCTTCAATTTAACGTTTGACCACGGACTGTTCATCTTTCATCAGAAGTCAAACGTTGACTTTCGGGGTCAATTACTTTTTATTGGCAAATCAGAATTTGATAATTTCGGTCTTGTTGGATTCCTCTGGTTCTTAGCTTTCTATTGACATATAAATTGAAAGATTTGGATTTCATTTGGGCATTCAATTTGAAGATTTCCTCTGAGGTGTTCATTTCGGGGATTTTCTGATCATTGATTTTCAATAATTCATAATAAATCCATTTCTTATCCAAAAATTGCAAAACTTATATCAATAAATTACATTTTCTCTCTAGTTTCCAAATATATAGTTTTCGTAATCTTCTGACTCTATTTGATTCTCTGATTTTGCAGAACATCTATTGCTGGTCAAAGTCAACGCTTTGACTTTGACTTTTGACTTTTCTCTGTCAAATCCGAGATTTCAAATCTTAAAACTTCTTATTTACCTTATTTATATCATTTCCCTATCTTAAATCTTATTTTCTCTTATTTAAAACTCCTTTTAAACCTAAGTTTGACCAAGTCAACTCTGCGATTAAAGTCAACCCTGCTCTCTGTGGATCGACCCGATACTTACCCAGTACTTGATTATTCTATCTTGTCTTTGTGAGTTCGGTTTTACAAATTTTGTTTGACCATCGTATTTGTGTTTTAACGACGCACAAAAACGACCCGTCAGCGTCGGGTGTCTTTGACGATATAAGGTATCGCGCCGGACTTTCATAACGGGGGTGGTAAGGGCAAAGGAAGGTAGGGAGGACGGGAGGAGGTAGATAGAAGGAGAGAAAGGCGTGGTGGGGCGTCGGGTTCTTTCTTCACGCTGCCGGCGGGAACGGGTCGTGGCACTTGGACGGACGACGACCTCTCCTCTTCTCTCTTCTTCCTCCGCTTCCTTCCTCTTCTCCTCGTGCACGCAGGCGACGGGTGGGGAAGTCGTCTCCTTCTCTAGCGTTTGGGGGGTTCTCGCTCCCTTAAATAGGACCTGGGCCTAAGGGAGTGGAAGCCCACTTGAGGCCCAAACCAAAAGAAAGCTCTAAAAAGACCAACACACACACATGAACTTAGGGGTCATGTGGGCCCAAAAGAAAAGGCCCAATGAACCCTAAGAGGGGAAATAAAAGAAAAGATAGAGAGAGACGATAATTGGGCCCGCTAAACACAAAAGGCCCCGAAATTTTAGAAAAGAAAATACGAAAATAAAATAATGGTAACATACACTGGACTCGTGTTGTCGATGTCTCCCGCAATGGTGGCGACGGGTCCCACTCGCCATCAGTCAACCTAAAGGGTATGAAGATCCAAAAAGAAGAAATTATGTCTTTAAGTTGAAAAAGGCTCTCTATGGCCTTAAATAAGCACCTTGAGTTTGGTACTTCAAGCTTGATAGAAGCTTAATTACACTTGGATTGAAGAAAAGTGAATATTAACCTACAGTTTATTATAGAATGGGCAGACAATCAAAAGTGATTCTCTGGGCATATGTAGATGATCTATTTCTAACTGGATCAAATGAAGTCTAAAAGCCTTTAAAAGTAGACTTGATGAAGGTATTGGAAAGTTTTGATCTATGACTTCTCTCAGCCTACTTGGGCATTGTTAGAAGATGATGGGCCTCTCTTCCCTGTCTTTTCCTCTC